>WEDG01000241.1:0-192170 GCA_017591395.1 Schistocephalus solidus | reverse complement strand
TTGTTGTCTGGATTTCAGTTACGTATTGCTCTCAAGATCTACAAGCTGTTTGAATTTAACTCGCGTACAGAGACTAGAACATCGTTCCCGAACGTCTTCCGTGTAGCAACGCTAACAGCCAATATCCTCATCCTGATTCACTTCAATGGATGTCTCTATTACGAAGTCAGCAAATGGACAGGTGTGTTATGTTCCTTATTAAGTTCTTTGGGGGACAGATATATAGGTTTAAACGATGTCTCAGCCAATATCCAAGTTCAGATGACTTTTCCATTAAGCAGTAAGAAAACATCACTATGATCAGCTGTCTGTGAAAGTTAAATCCAAAATTCAATCTCGGCAGACCGGTAAGCAAATACATGCAGCTGTTCCATCAATAGATAAATTAGTGTAAGCGTGACAGTTCGGCAGTAAACTCTGAGAACCTTCATTGAATATAAGTATAGAAGGTGTTCGAGTGAAGACCGGTGAGCTGCATTGCAGCTAACAACAGCAAAATGCGAATTCAAAAATAAACTGGGAAGACTAGAATGTCAAATTCGTGAGATATGTTGGAAGAAGCCTTATGGAGAGATAAAGGTCAAAAGGAGTCGCATCTTTTCGGAGTCTACGTCAGACGAAACCACAACCAGAGCTGCTGTGTGGTTGAGGTCAGTAGGCGTGCAATTTATCGATGCTATCACTCAATTATTAATATTTGAGGCTCTGTTTCTGAGTCGCAGGATTCCTCTCTGAAGACCTGGTCAGTTTTAAGCAGCACTTCAGTTCGAAAATAAGAAAATTCAAACTGCGGAGCTTCATTTGACCTACAATGACAAAGCCTAACACCGATATGTATGGCAAACAGGGTTGTTAAACCACTCTTCCATATTAACCGAGGAAAGACTACTGCCGGTGTATAGAAGGTACTATCCAAGGAACTTGACATCTGTATCAGCAGGGTAAGAAAACTGGATGGCCTGACCAAAACCACTGAGCAAGTCGATAAAAAATATTGCCGGATCCGCATTTCGCAATACAATGTTTATGCTTAGCAGCTGAGAGCTGACGGCAAACTCATTCCTCTAGTAAGTGATGCACCCAAAATCGAAACGGAAGATCTCTTAACGCGTCCGATCTTAAATCAACTGCAAGTTAAAAGATCTTAAACAAATGAGTGTATAACGGGCTTTCAATTCTACGCCACCGATATATTCCCGATCGAAAAGTAAAGAAACCAACTCTCTTCACCCGAAAAACAGAGTTAATCTATCAGGAAACATTTTCCAATAGACGGTACTGGACCGGAATGCGAAAATGGTAAGAAATTGCTGCTGGAAAATGCAGTCGCCCGAAAACCTATCTGACCGACCAAATAAACCAGTAGATAGTACTGCAGACCAGAACATCCTTGTTCGTAGGCCGTTTCGAGACTGGGTCAGGCGTCTACGCACAGATTTTGCAACCAAGTCTTTTCTAGTCCATCTATGTGCTTACGATGGAACTTTTGTCTTTTAAAGTGAAGATTTGAATTCGGTTCTTAGTGAATTAGAAGCCCTTGAATTCAGCCAACGCATATAATTATAAAGTTCGTCATTCACTGCATCTAAGCTATGTACGAACCATATTAGAGCCCACAACGGATCAGAATTATTGCATTGTGTCAGTGATTTTCACATCATGAAATAAGGCTGGATCACCCCTTTAACGTAGTACCATATCTTATAACAATCCCTCTATACTACTTACTCAGCTTAAGTAGGCATTATATTAGTACTTGGTATTGAGAATTAAATGTTCCATATGCTGGACTTGGTTTACCTTCCTCTCCAGTGTAAGGCCCAAAAGACAAATTAAGCACAAAAGCTACCTAAATATGTTTGTTTTGTTATTTGGATTCTAGGAAACTATTTTATTTTACATTCACATTCTCTTGTTTAATGGATCAAGTCTATAGTATTTAGCTTAACTAGCGTACACACTCCACTTTCATTAGGCCTCTGCCAGAACTCTTTCGTTTACCCTCCACGAAGTAGTGATGATATCACTGACGTCCCTTGTAATTTGACGGAGCGATGGGACAATATCTTCTCGGAGTATTCCTACAGCTTTTATTGGTCCACTCTCATCCTCACAACCATCGGTGAAACGCCAAAGCCTGTTCGAGATGGTGAATATATTTTTATCACGGTGGACTTTCTGGCTGGTGTTCTGATTTTTGCCACCGTTGTGGGTAATGTGGGAGCCATGATTGCCAACATGAACGCCGCAAAGACGGAATTTCAGTCACAAATGGATTCAGTAAAACGGTAGGTCTCTTGCCACATCCATGTATGTCACTGCGGGATGTGCTAGTCGTGTCTAAGCTAGCTGCCTTTGCTTCACTCGATATAAACGTGAGAAAAATAATTATGTTTTTAAAGACTTAAAACTTTTGGTCGTTACTACTCCGAATAAGAAGATTCGGCAACAAATAATTCTACGAACACTTAAACCAACACAATCGCCAGTTAGGCGCGTAATACGGGAAAGGTGGCAATGGGGGTAGGGCCGTTTAAAGGACAGAAAAGGGTGATAACCCTTTGGCAATGATAATAAGTTTATATACCCGCCATCAGAGTTTAATTATCTTTTTAGCACTGAATTAGACTGTATTACATGCTGAACTACATGCCAATCTAACCCTAACGTCAACCTTAACCCCAACCCTCACCCTATCCATCGCTTTCGTTAAAGCCAGCTTTTACTGCTGGTTAGTAAGGTCGCGCAAGCGTACGTTTCTGAAGATTCACGTAGACCTCCAAACCACCACCGAACACAATTATTAACAATTATCGGACCGGCCTATAGGAAAGGAATATCTTCCAAGAGGAGCAAATCGTGTGCCCTCTTTCTCAGTCCGTAGACAGACAGGATCTGTGCGTTCAAACACGAAATCGCTATGAAGGCTAAAAAAATGTTGCATTCATTTGCTTGATTTCACACTCTCTAACGTCCTGCACATGGCATGCAGATAGATTTTTTCCGTTAATACATGATACATCCGAGGGGCCAGTTTCAAGTAATTCACGCAATGTTCTGAACAACAATGCAATTTCTTTCCAAGTCTGAATGGGTACCAGAGAAACCTTCTTGTTAATTCTATTTTCTGATATCTCAATTTCCCAAAACATCTACAGAAATAAATGTTTAGGAGGAATTTCAGCTTGAGTTTGTTCTGTAACATGAATCGATCCGGGCTGTTTTATTCAAAATGGATATTTTCTTTTCCAACCCTTAGAAATAGCATGTAGTAAACCTACTTGATCAAGATAAAAAGATAACAGTTATTGCTGCATGGTATATGTTTGATTGTAACATTTAAACGCGTTTCTTCGATTAAATAGGTACATGGAGTATCGCAAGGTGAGCAAGGACTTGGAACAGCGCGTCATTCAATGGTTTGATTACCTCTGGTCCAATAAGCAGTCATTGGAGGAGGAAAACGTGCTCGGTATACTGCCGGACAAATTGAAAGCCGAGATAGCGATCCACGTTCACTACGATACACTCAAACGGGTCAAAATATTTCAGGTATCTACCTTTCATTTTAAGTAATTCATTTTTCATCGAATAAAATAAACACGGGTGCCAATAACCCCTTGATTCTGGCAGGCTTTTGTTCTGGGTTTATTTAAGGTGTAAATTATTCGTGTCAAAGCCATGCTTCAGAGCAGTTAATGCCTCCACTCTTCGTACCAACCCTCATTGGCAGTATTAACTTCACGTCCGCATCTGATGCAGGAATAAGAGTAAATTGCGAGTTGTGTAGCCAGGTCCCCGTAGGCGTAAAGTCGTTGGAGGATTACCGATGTAAGGTCAAGAGGCCGACTAATCAGAAAATGACATAACTCAATCCCAAAATGCTATCGCAACTTTCTGCACGAATTTGGATCTAAAGTCATTAATATTACTGTTGCTTTGAGCCGAACCGGCGAAATGGTGTCAACAAGTTCGCGTTTTTTAATGGAGCAAGCAGTATACGAAGGAACGCATGAACTTGAAATAAAGTAAGTTATGGCCATCGTATTCTGACTTCTGTCCTCATCACTACGTTTTATATCTACCGTAAATTCCGTACCTCATGAAATGGCAACCTATATTCAGAAATGTGTTTTTGATTCAAATAAGTCACTTAAGTAAAGTTGCCATTTGGATTATCGTGCAGCCAATTCCAAAGATATTTCAGTCAGAGTAGGATGCCGGCGTTTGACCAAGTTTTTTTCTGACCATCCGCAAAAAAATTTAATCTGTTAACATGGCTGCTTATGTTGTATGCAATTTTCTCATTGATTTTTGATGCCCTTATTAATTCAAATATATCTTTTAGTAAAAAAGTACAAAAATATTCTTTCTTGTATTGATTCCTTAGCAGATTACGTCTCTTCAACTTGTATACTTAAAGAAATGGCATCTTTCAGTTTATAAAAAGTTTCTTAATTACTGAATAATTTGAACCCTACCTGCAGTTAAATTTGAATTCAAGGTTTCCGAACTCCATGCTGTAAACATTTTGTGTAAAGACAAATCCTAAATTTATCTACGTTGTGAATAAGAGGTCGCAAATGTCTCCTCAGATGTTGTAATAGAATCGGTTGATTACCCTACTTAAGTGATTTGTTTGAATGAAAAACACAAAATCAGAATTTCAGTTGACATTTCATGAGATAAGGAACCTTCTATATATTCTATTATATTGAAATAATTAGCAATTAACCCCATCACCTGCGCGGTTATACAATCTTTCTTGATCATCTAACATGTGTTTATCTACATGCGATAGTTCACCTAATATCAACCATACCTACTTATTGATATAGGATTAAATATGTTTAAGAGCTTCTCGTTGTTAAATCAGGTTCCGTGCTTCAAATGATCTTCGTAAGGCTGAGATACATCCAGCAGAAGATCCGATCACTGGAACAAGGAGTTTATTGACCTGAAATTTTGAATTTTTACTCGAACCCATAATCAGAGACGGTCACAAATCGGCCTCAGTCCGGTGTCATGACAGAGGCAAAAAGAACGGAGGTGGGTTTGGGCGCAGTGGTTGGCAAATGAAGGATATTATGAGGGACCCTAGTGTTCCCTCTACGATAGGACTTGCTAGCGAAAATGTTGATTCTTGCTTTCTGAACCAGATATGTGTCGGACGACGGTCGGCTAATGAGTGGGCAGCTGTGAAACGTCTGGCTGCGGCAATCCAATCGGAGGTCACGTGGCAGCTGCGTACGCAAGCGCAGTGGCCACAATTCGGCTAACTTCATTGTAAAATTATGTCAAGTAACCGCAATTTTGCTATCCGTTCAGGGGACACCTGGTTATCGGCCTTTGGACTAGTTTATTTTTGCTCACTTTTCACAAGTCTAGCCACTCGTGAAAAAGACCAACCACACCGAAACCCTGATGATTAATCATCGGTCCAACCAGAGGCAACGCAGTAGTATAGTTTCCAATAACACACTACAACAGACATCGATACAAAGTAATGTATAATATGCCCCCGGTCGGTAAAGCAGTGTGCTGAAAATCATTATTATTGAAGACTGAACCAACCGTAAACATTCAAGCCACACTATTCTATTCGAAGTGAACAGTGAGAACCGAAATATCAGTCAATAAACTTCATATTCTAGTGATCGCATCTTCTTATTATAGTCGGTGTATGTATATTTATTTATGAATAAAAACATGAACTTCAAAGATGAAAACGATAATCTATATGCACTGCTGAAATTCGGTTCGATAAATTACTCATGCTCAATCTCCACTGTGTATGTACGCACGTTTGTTCCGCTGATCCACGAAGGTAGTTGCGGTTATGGTTGGCTGACAATAGCTGGAAATAGCGTTCTATTAGTCTAGTTGCATAACCGTTGATGTACTATATACTACTGAGTATAGTTTAGCTGAGTGTAGTTTTAATGCATTCTCTAAGATTTATTTAATGCCAGCACTCGAAGGCTGGTTTCAATGTTTGCCTAAAACAGCTCCTCCTCAGCCAGTCAGTAGATCTCAGTAAAACTGTAATAACCTTTCAACTGAAAGGAAAGCATTAGGAACAGGTAACACAGCTGCAGTCTTATCAGTTATTTTACACAGTTATTTAACTAAAAGTTCGTTGAAAACGAAATTCGCTTGCACCAAGTTTCCCAGAATTTTTTTAATTCACTTTTTACCACTCTTTATTCAGCTGACTGCAACCATTTTGCATCAATTCATAAAAGTAACTGAATTTCGAGAAATAGAAAATGGATATGCACTTATACACTGTATGGTTATATTTTTCATGGTTTAGTATCTTTGATTAAGAGAAGTAATGCTTTCTGAAAACTGCAGGAAACTGCATAGTTAGAATAATTTTGTAGTAAGCGAACGAACGCTTCACTAAATCATCAGATCGATATATTCCATAAATGCGATTTGGTAAGTGAATACTATTAACTTAAAGGAATTAGCTGTAATGGGTAGGCAAGATAAGCAGTGATATATGGTTTTATGGGAGCTTAGATATAGTGGATAGGCCAAGTGATATAGGGCTTGAAAAAACTGGGGACAGTATTTGGTTATGCATATTAGGGTGATAGTCCTGTCCTATGGTCGAAGAGGGTAATAATTAGCTCATCGGAACTGCACTGGTTAAAATATGCGCAGCATTATCAGTCAGCTGCCACAAAAAACAGCCATAAGTACAGTACCATCCTTCCAACTTTATGGTTTAGCTGTTTATACTTACTAATAACTTAAATGCACAGACCTGGTGAGACCTTGCAGAAAACACATGTTTACAAAAGCGTTTGCAAAACAAACAGTAACTGACAAACTAACTGACTTATTCGCTTTCCTCCCGCCCTTATCCTTCTAGTAAACGGATACAATCGTCTGCTTACTCCTCCTCCTCATCCTCCTTATCGCTATCCCTACCCTCCCATGACTCTATGCAACTCTCCTTCTACACTGCTTTCACACCCTAAGTAGCTCTTTTCCCTAAGGAATCGAGTGCGTAATAATGTACGGACTTGATGATGACGTGTTTGTAGCTGTCCAATGTCTACATTATTGTAGGTCTTTGACGTAATGCGCATCTTGTTCCTATTTTTCAACGAGCAACGTTACTTTAGTAGGGATCGCTTATGTGGCTTCAGCAGGACATCGGACCAGGAAGCGCCCATGATTCTGGTGGCTTCGTGCTAAATTTCAGAGACATTTGGGTTCGGTGGAAGGTTATGGTTAAGGATACGGGTACCCTTAAGATTAGGGTTACGGTTGGATGCAAGATCTTCCGTATTACTTGAATAGATTATTCCTATTCCTGCGTCCTGTCACCGGAGGGAACAGATGAACAATTCTGATCGTTAATTACACAAAGCCCTTTAAATTTCAGATTTATTTTCCGTTTCTCAGTTCATTATGTTTTCTATAGTCTTCAAGCAGACAAATTTGGGACTACTTGTGTTGACTCGCAAATGTCTCAAACCTCGTTGTACTATTTAGCGTACGTTACTAGGCTGCTCTAGTACTTTTCCCGTTGTTTGTTTTCGGTCATGCTGAAAGTGTGTTTTAAGTGCCTAATGAATATTGCACTCTACAAATTCCGGCACTTTTCAGCTGTTTGCTAATCCTGACCACTCAAAAATTATTGATGGTTAGTTAGACCAGAGAAAGATAAAACATCCAGAGAAGGTAAAAGGGCAAATGGTAAAAGTCTCATTTGGGAAAAAAGTGGTTCCTTTACAGACCTTTCTTATAATTAGTATATTACCTTCCAGTATCGATCGTGTACCGATCAGGCATGTATGGCACGCGTGGGCGGGCTTTTTAGCTTCGGCAGCCATTGCGCACAATCCCACCTTCTGTCGTCTTGACTACGTCCAGATACCAAAGTCTAGTTGGTGAGAAGAGAGTGCGCCATATGCTACGTAAGTTTACTAGCGCTCTAAAACTACATAGGATTGGGTACCAAAAACAACAGGGGAGGCTGGAATGGCCATTTCTGGCTTATTAGTTGTCTTTGTCGGTACCTTATCATATGTATAAGTTACAAGTCGCTATGTGACTGCCTGTTAGGGCTGTAACTAGAACCTCAAGGCCCAAAGGGACAAGCATGTTCGGTAGCCTGCTCAGTGCGTGCCACTTCATTACAATAACGCTAATTTACACGTAATGCTCCTTCCCTGTGTCCGCTATGCTGCGGAGTACATGGGTTGGCACCGTCGTTAGCGACAGTCAAACTGTCAAACCACCTTTCATATATTCAACGAAAAGAGTATTTTAGCATTCTTTCCGCCAATTGAAATCTCTTGTAGCCGCTGAGTCTGCATCTAAAATCAGGTTTCTTTCTGCAGGCACCGTTACTTTTGCATCCATTATTGCTTCCCTACCCTGCAGGACTGCGATCCCGGTCTGCTTGTTGAACTGGTTTTGAAGCTGAAACTCCAAGTCTTCTCTCCTGGTGACTACATATGTCGTAAAGGTGACATTGGGAAGGAAATGTATATAGTAAAACGGGGCAAAATCAGTGTGGTTGGGGACGATGGAGAGACTGTTTTTGTTACACTTGGGGAAGGCACCGTGTTTGGCGAAATTTCCATCCTCAACATTGCCGGTAAGTTCTCCTGGCAGCCCGAGTTATTCCTTATTACTATCAAACCGTTCTTTCAGTAATGTCTTGTCGGTCTCCTTAAATTACTGGTCACTTCACTTGGAATTAGGTCTACTGTTATCAATTCATTTAACTGTAAAATTTATTAGCACTTGTGTATGATTGGCTGACTACGGCTTATAAGACAAAAATTGTCATTCCCGTCTCCCTTTTTCCGCATATATATAGCATAACATTGACAAAATGTACCCATACGAAGTTGTTCTTACACCAAGTATGTGAGCAATCATACATTCTATTAAATACGTTTACCACAAAATAAATCACCATCGACACTTGTACACTGCTACCGTCAAAATAACCAGGGAATGTCCCTTGTAGGATTTCAATAAAGCCTGCTTGAATGATGTATTTTGCTTTCCTCTAAACTTTTCTCGACTAGCTTATACATCTTACAGCGGCTTCGCCAAGAATGTAACACCAAATTTACCAGTCTGCCCTGATTGCAGGACATCATGGGGACTCTTAATTTTGCTTGTGAATTTAGGTGCCAAATACATCCGGACGCTACTCGATGAGCACTACTGCCAACGAAGGCAGATAAACTGGGCATAGCTCTCCCTACTCTCTGTCAGGCAGTTGAACAAAATAGTTTCAATGGAATATTGGGATGCGATACCTGACGGCCCACAGGGTTACTCGGCTTATGTTGGAAAGCGTTCATCGATCGGGTTCCAGGACAGGCTCTTTCATTGATCTAAATTTCAAATTTCTCACCCTACATCGATTGCGGACTGTAGAAGTTTTCTAAGTGAAGCCGACTTGAGGTTCAGTAGTTAACGTGAGAAGGCCTGCATTTCACGGTTTTCTATGGTAGCTTCCCCTTCAACTTCGCAATAATTCCTCCTTTGATCAGTTGCAGAGACTTCGCTTCACTTAAAGGCTTGTAGGCAGGTTCCACTCATGATCTGAGATTACTGCCTCTGCAGAATTCTGATGATGCTGGTCTGGTCTGACAATGTGAGACTCTAGTGGTAGCTTACAGTTTGAAGTGTCCGTGTGAGTGAGATATATGCAATAAATTGGACTGATGAAAGTAATTGACCAAACATCAGTCCTCTGAGTTTCGACGATAGTGTCTGAAAAATTAGCCCCAGAAAAGGCCCGCGACGCGTCTAGAGAACTTACACCAGGACGCCATAGACTGCAGCTTTCTGTGTTGCGGTCTCTATAAAGTAGTCTTTCAATAAGTTTTCGGTTCAACCTACAACAGCATTTTAGCCCCCGAGTTGTTTTAACGAGGGATTCCACTAAAGTTTATTCGAAACGTAACACCTCTGGTGATCTCACGACAGATTCTACTTCATACTAAATAACGAGATGGTTATTCAGGAAAGTGAGCAAGGAAACTTGTTGGTATAGCCTCATGTAAGCTTACTCGTACTGAATTATTTACCTAAACTGCCATCTAAACTGGTACGGAAACACCTTGGTGTATCGGTATTGTTATTTCGCAAGCTCGTGCTACCCCTGTTCTTCAAGCAATGTGACCACTAAAATTTTATGGCGCAAATAAATCCTACCCAAGCCTCTTCTTAAGACATCTGCCCAAATCTCCTTCACATATCCTTCATTTATCGGCCACTCCCTTATGCTATCTTAAATGGATGCTTGACCAGCAAACCCTTTCCTCCTCCTTTACAGTTTGCCAGTTAACACCTGCCGCGGAAAATTCTTTTAAATGCAGGATCATTGTGGGCTTGGAACAGAGAGGCTAGGATCAGACACGCAGGGTTCTCGTGGATGCGCCGAAACCTCTCATCAGTGACATGAATAGGTTAATCAAAAACGAGACTTCCGAAATATCCATACTGTTCTGTCATGCAGAAAATTCGCGATGAACCAGTTTAACTAAAAAAAAGATAACACTCATTAACCAAAAGGCTTATACTACCGTTATTGATAAGTTTGTCATACCCATTCTACGTTTAAACGCGCCTACGAACTAGGTGCAATTTCATGGTACTTTATTTTCCACCTAATAGGTAATAAAACGGGGAACAGGAGAACAGCCAACGTGCGGTCTGTCGGTTATTCGGACCTCTTCTGTCTCAGCAAAGACGACCTCTGGGAGGCGCTCACAGAATACCCCGAGGCAAAGGATAAGCTCATGCAGGTGGGCCAGGAAATGTTACGCAAAGACAACTTGCTCGACGAAGAGGCCCTTAGAGCTGCCGAGGAAACTAGGGAATCAATTGAAGACAAGGTGCAGAGACTCGAAGCAACCTTAAGCACACTAAGCACCAAATTTGCTCGCCTAATAGGCGAGTATGGTTCGAGCCAAGCCAAAATCAAACGCCGTCTCACACGACTTGAAAGAGTGGGAGAGGCTCTTGAGCTCACAGACTTCACGACGCACAGTGACGTCAACAAATGCCCTCCAACCTTGGAAATGTCAAGCATTGATACCAAATGACAACAGTAAGAAACAACTGACACATCATAGGCACAGAATACCTTCGTTTCTTGAAGTAAAATAAACCCGAGCACTTGCCTTCACCTTGTTTGTTCACGTCATTTACTAATTACATACTGTTTTTTTCTCACAGAACGGCACTTAAGCACATCTCACGAGCAATTATACGCAATCAGGCGAAGCAACAGAATAAGTTGATTACTGCGTAGTATATTTTCCAATTGACTCTACTGAGGGAAGCAGATCAAGCCTTAATGTTTCAGCTAAGACTCTTTGGGATAAAAAAGAATAATTCCTTATCACATTTGCGCTTATCAAAGGTAAATCGTGCTGTAACATTAAACACATATTACCTTCAGATAGATTGCACAGTAAAATTAACTCGAGTTCAGCATTCGCATAAAAAAGCCGATATCCAAGGCGAATCAGGTGATTCGTTCTTAATCAAGCGGATTGCTCAAACCAGAATCTTTTCTCCGGGAAGAATTGCAGTTGGAGAAGTGAACAAAGTCGATTGTTGTTAAAAATAAGTCTGAATCATGTGTGCATAAGCCGTGCTCTTACAGTATGTCGGGGCTACATTGGTGAATTTTCATATAAAAGAAGTTGTAACAACCTAATACAAAATGGCAAGGTAACATTGGAAGGGTTGGAGCTGGTAGGGAATGGGTGGGTGTCAGGCGTCCCCCATGGCCTGAACCGTATGATGCAATATGTGTGCAAGTTTCAGTTTCCAGACTGCTTGACGATTTGGGCCGTCGACCCGTGGGGATGGTCCACAGGTGGGTTCCTGAGTTACCATGACAACCAGCCGCTCAATAATAGCCGCTTCATCTTGGAAATTCCGTAGTCGGAGATAGAAGACAAAACGCGAACAAGTTTTGAGAAGCGTCCCAACCGGCTAGTATGAAATAGTTTACATAAAACATCGCAAAGAGAGGGTTACCGGATAAAGACAAACATTCTAACTAGGCCTTTGCTAGCAGAACCAGTGATTCCAAAAATCTGCATTTAAAACCAAAAAGGTAACTCCACGCACCTTCGATACGTTGTTGAAGAAATCGTTGTCTTCTTTACGCTCGCAACTACAATATAAATTTGGGACATCCTCCTCTCGAACCGCCGGCATCTTTAGGGAGTTAAAAAAATTATCAGATATGATTTACGCTCTAAGCCTTTTTGTTTGAATAAAAAGTACATAGTCGTGTTCAGAGTTTCAGTACAAAGACGTAATTTTTACCTGAAATGTTCGTCAAAAATAACCTTAGGATTTGTCACGGGCCAACTTCCGCAGAATGCTTGCAGCCTTCAGCAGGTAACATCAACCTCTAAGGTAGCTTGCACTCGACCAGAAGTCATCACCCAGACACAGAAAATCCGAATACGGTAAGCCCACAGAGCTCCAGCTGCAACTTTCTACTCTCTAATTCAAGATCACTTAAGGCCTTCGAAGACAGCTTGTTGACAGTATAAACAAAAGCATTAACTGAAGTGGGTATGCAAGCCCCAGGCCCTTGTCGCAAAGAAGATGCTAGGGTACCCCCGATGTGCCTTCCCACTCGCAGCACGCCATTTCCTCCAATGTCCAACTGAGGCCAATGTTAAGTAGCCATCGTGGTCCAAAGCCTCCGTCAATGTCGGGATCTCAGATGCGTCGAAGATGACTGAAGATTCAGCAGGCCTACTTAGACGTCCCATTTTGTATCTAAATACTTAGTCCAGTATAACAAAAACCGTCGAACTCAAACTGCCTTTGTCAATAAATCAAACGATCTCCTTGGTCATTTTTATCAGTATTTTCACCCGTCCCTGTAGAGCCTGTCCTTTCTTCTTTGTGCGGTCATATTCACGAGATGAGGCCTGGAAAACAATGAGAGATTTTGAAGGGATACTCGGCCTTCCAATTGAATCCGACTGCTAAGCACAATAATATAACGAAATATTTCCCTTTTTCGCAGGTTTTTACTTTAACCACAGCATTTGAGTTAACTCGGACAATGCTACCCATGCCTAATCAACGGTTTGAAGTTGTTTTGGCATTTCTACTAATAAGATTAGGGTGACTCCCTCCGCTTACCTACCAGAAGTTTCAAAGGAAACACGTAGAATCCTACACAGCGGTGGAGATATTTTCACTTAAAATGGTCGGTTAGTTTTGCATCAAGTTTAGAAAGTAAAGTTTGCTTTGCGTGTCGAAAATAACTCAGTAGGATAACTCAAACGGAGCAAGAGTAGCAAGCCTGCTTACCTTTAAACTGGAAAACCAGTCATAAAGTAGTTTGACGATTGTTGCAGGATTTCGTATTTCTTTGCACATGCGTTGCCATAAACTGTCGTTGGTATTGAGTCGAGCCTAAACTTGGAAAATAGTGAAATAGGAGAAGCTAGAGAAATTTGACCTCAGTATCAGCATTGACTGATATTTTTCCAGTCACTTCTAGAGAGGAAACCAGTTAACTGAAAGTGTATAGTTACGTTTCAATCAAATCTTTGCAAAAGCTTTTTTTATTTAATTTGTGCTTTTGACAGAATTATATAATTCATTTGACCCAATTGTGAAAAACTCGGTGATATCTGGGGAATTCAAACCCAAAAGTAGAACAGGGCTCTAGTACAGACTTCATTCGAACAACATGCGTCACGCCTTTTCCACATTCGGGTCAAATGAATGCTTCAAATCTGGTAAGAGCACGAAATAATTAAGTGGTGGATTCATGGTTGTTTGCTTATGAAACCCAAATTGGGCGGTCAGCTTTCTGTGTCAGAAGTGGTGAATTATCTACTTTGCCCTAGGGTGCGTAAATTAACTCACGGCTACCGGCGGGGCCTCACAACTCAGGTGGTAGAGCGTAGACTGTATTAGCGACTTGCCCTTGATGTCGTTGGTGCGAATCCTGCTGAAGTCACTGATGTTTTTCACAATTGGGTCTAAGGTATTTTGTTATCAATCCCACAACAGTCATATAAGGCCGCATTAGTGTTAAAAAAATTTCTTAGACCTTTAAACCACATATTAGATAAATATAATAGTAAATTGTACTTCTAATGTATCGAATTTAAAAAAATGGGAACCATATATAATAAGGCGTAACTATTTTTCCTTAGGTTAACTAGTCCGGACTTATTCACATTGAAATCAACTAAAGTTTCCAGACTAACTCTTTACGTACGCAGAAGGCGTGATTAAAAATTTGACAAGAGGCATGCGTCTGTTCAGAAAACCAACGACGAAACCAAGCACGAAGCGGCTAAATTAAAATTGGTTGCTGTATTAAAATCAGGACCTTTTCAAATACCAATATTTAGCATTATATTACTGGCAAAAATAAGTTTAAGCCCGCATGTGCGTTTAAGTTAACAGTATCTGAATTCTTAATAGTTTCTCTTCTATATCAACATAAGATGCATGCATTTAAAGGCATGTATAAGAATAATATCGTTTGTTTGTTAAATTGTCATTCCGGTAAAAATACTGTTTACTTCATAAAGATTTCCTATTCTTTATAGTCTCCAGTTTTGATATCATTGTTTAGTCATCGTGCGATCATTGTTTGTGTTAAAAGGACACTTGGATCACCAGTAAAAGCATGCAGCAGCCGAATCAGTACTTTGAACTCTAAGTGGACTTCAACGAGTTATTACCTTCCAGCGTATAAGTTCTGTGGAAATCTATGCTTGAACGGATCACGTCTTTAAGTCTAAATCTTTCCTAACCAAAGCCACTGTCATAAAAACCCTCTGAATTTTGGGCAAACATAGGGTTCTATGTGGCATAATGAAGGTAGGAACTGATAATTTGTTGGAATAAATAATTATAATGCTTTTCCCACCTTCCATAATTCCACGACATCCAAAACTTCTTCTGAAGTCTTCGGATCCAGAAAAGCATCCAAAACGGCCTTCTTACGCATGGGAGTCTGACGCACTATTGAGAAAAATAGCAAAATACTCCAACCAAACCTGCCTTTTGAGAGTGGCATTACCAGTCTTGGCGATATAAAGTCATCCGTAAGAGACTCGTCATCTGACTGGAGACTTAAGGGAGTTAAAACAGAATTCGTCAGGACAACAACCTAAGAACGATAATGTAGACTAATACATAATACATAAAGAAAACATCTTCACGCAAGTCACGTTTGAGCGGAGAATACTACATTTAGCTCGTTTGTTGATTTCACAAACATGTTGAATCTGAGTCAGGTAAGCCATATTTCCAAACTATAGAACGTATAGACAGTTTTAAAGCAGGCTAGAATTGAGACTCAACGACCAAATATCAGTGAGCGTCTATAGGTATAAATTGAACACGAGTAAATGATAAACTATCATTTAAATATCGAAATTGAGGAGCACAGTTACACGCTGGAATCCAACTCCTGCAATGCAATAGTTTCCCCTTGACAAAAGATTGAATGTGAAATGAAAAATACATTAAGGCAATCAAGGAAAAGAGGAGAAAAGCCTTTATTTAATTTAAGGAATATTTGACAAAAGTCAGTAGGGCAGTTAATGAACCAGGAAAAAATAAAGGAGATAGTTGGTACCGGGAAGTGCTCAAAAAAGCAGAAACTAGACGAAGAGAAAAAAAACTGCTGAAATAATTCGACAAGTCCACAAAAACTCAAAGCTACCTTGTTGTAAGGGCATTTGGGATAATTTACGTCATATTAATTTTGATGACTGCCATAAAATTGGGTGTTTTCTTTGCGCAAATAACAGGATGTTATGTGCATCTTCACGGAGCATTACATTGTGGTATTCAACTAGGTGGTCATTCGAACAAAACATGTAGCAAACAATAATTTTACATTAGAGTGGCTTTCCTGAGCACTGCCTGAGCAAATAAAGGCAGAAATAAATATAAAAAGGAAGATGTTTTAAATTGGACACCAGTCAGATGAGGAGGAAAGGAGTTATGGTAGGCAGACACTTACAAACGGGGTTAGCAATATCTACAGATAAGAGGTTCCTCAAATCGAGTGAGATGAAAGGAAAAGAGCATTTGTAAACAAAGGTTCACCATTTCCTAAAACACCTAATTAAGTTTTTAAATGAGTAAATGTTTCCATTTATTCCAACCAGAGTTACTTACATAGCGCAACGTAAAAGAAGAGCATTACAGGTGATATCACAAGTCAATTGTATTACAATTTCACGTAAGCAAAACCCATTAGATAATAGTTCAGTTGTAACTTACTCTTTGCAGTAATCTTCGATGACTCCGTCGCAAAGGGGATCTTCAGGGTCACAAGGCAAGACTTCCTGAAACTCCCTGGAAGACGACGGAGGGTAAGCCAGTCTCAGAAGAAGTCGGAAGCAAACATAGACAATCTAGTTAACAAAAAGAATAAGAAAAGGTGATTCCTAGTTTGCATATTGAAAAACAATGAGATCCTTTTTGATTTATGGCAGAATCTGGTTTCAAAAGTTATGCAGCTTTAAATTTTATAAGCTTTAAGGCAATAAATGAAACCGAGTACTTTTAAACGGAAAACATAACTGTACTCATACTTTTATCTCCTTTATCATTTTCATTTACAAATATTTCCATCATTTCTCCCTGACAATATAAAACATGATTTCTGTGAACAATTAACTAGTGAGGATATAAGACAACATTAACTGGTAATTTACTCTAACGGGTGCTGTTGAGCACAATGCCTGTCCAGGCAGATACCCAAGGAATTTCATGTTATTTTGAAGTCGTCCCACCTAGTTGATGCACACGTACAGATTTCTGCTAAGCAATTTGTGGCGAAAGCAGAAGCACAAGCCTGCACTGCAACTGTTTTCTGACTGGCTTCTTACAGTAATTGCGGTACATCAGATGCTTTATTACTCACAACCGAATAAAAAATGAGCACGCATGAAATTTTAACCTCTAGTAAACAAAACAGCTTACTTTTGGTATATTTTGAAAATTTTTGGTTTCGATGCCACGAAGTTGGAGGCATTGTCGTTGAAGGTAGGCTGGTAGATCAATACTATTTCTGAAAATCGTTACCGTAAGTTTAACTGGAAACCTACCTTTCAAGGAAAATTCCACGAAGAGTTTGCACGAACGCTGCAAACTGTTTTATTCTGGCTAATTGTACCGTCGACTGAACAGAGCCAGGTCTATGCAAATTTTACGGGATTAGTGGACATACCGACGAGCTCGCACAAACCTAACCGCCTGTTTGGCTGTCATATTATCCCGAAAGATGAATAAACACACGATAAGTGTCCCGGTTCGCCCTAAAAGATGCATTAATTTGAAAATATAAAACCTAAGCCAGCATGACAGTGTACTGCCACTCGTCCCTGCTCCAGTGCAAACATCATGACTTTGACAGCGTCCAAAACATTTCGGATGGACCCTACTTCATAGTCCCTCCAAGCAAAATTGTAATGAAAAACTGCAATATTTCTGATCAGAGCGAAGAAAAATAAAGACATACTTCCGGCCTCCATAAACATCTCAGGGTCGTAGGAAAACCCGGACTTATTTATGCCATCGCCACAGTAGGGATGCTCGCCTGGTATTTGCATGTTTATGATTGTCTTTATATGAAGTCTGATTAATAAAGACAGATTGAAAATTTGCATACTCTTTGAAAATATTTATTAAGTTCTTCTTTTTGATAATTTCCGTAGACGGTCGTGCAGTGGCCAGGATATCGTCGGTAATCCTGCATATTGAATGTCAAAATAACTCTTGCTTGCCATGTCGAATAAAGTCCGGGCACAGCACATTCGTTTGGCTTAAAGCGATGCGTAGACGAGCAGTAAGGACAATGTTTTCCTCTGCAGAATATCTCACAGAATCTTGGATCAGACATAATTTTCCATTTCAGAGAAATGTTTCTGGGACGTTCTGGCGATTATCCATAATCATTGTCCTTGAAAGAGGGTCTTTCAATGTAGACAAAGAATACTAATGGGTAACTCCTTATCTAGCTATTGAATGAATAAATTCAACGATGCATATTCACAAAAGGGCATGAGAAGGAGAATTTTGTTGCACGTACAGACCTCGCAGGAGTTCTATCATAGTTGGAAGAAATACCTAGACATTTCATTTTGCTTAAGTTAAAGATTGCAGGTATTATTATAGGTTGTTGACAATTCTCTCAGCATCTGCATGAGTTATATCAGGAATTTGAATGGAAATTTAAGTCTGGCCATATCTATTTTTAAGAAGGAAAACAAAAAAAGATCTAAAAGCACCAACATGTTGAATGAATTGTGTGCTGGTGCACTTAAGTACAATATAACCTCATTGGAAACTGGCACTCTTAAAAGTGATCCCTGTTTTTTTCTAATTTTATCAGTAAAAATAGCATGCATTATGCTGAATGGTACTTAAACAACAGAAAATTACCAAGAGATGACAATAAGCACCCTACGAGTATCAGGAATCAGAACGCAACAATATGCATACTTTAAATGAAGATCACGAAAACTATTGATTTTTAAGATATCGAGAAAGTTTAGTGATCATTTTATCTTGATAGTATTTTTACTGTTTATTCGTTTCGTGTACAGGCTTGCACGAATTTTATTAGCCAGGGATTAACGTAATGAAGTTCAGTAGAATTAAAGACGTAACAGAAGTCGACAATAAAAATACTGGTCCAAAATATAATTTAAGTTACAGGGTCAACCTACCTCTGACATCCAGCATTTCTACTGAGCGATGATTCAATATTTAATACCAATTTACCTAAGATTCTTCTTTCAGGTTCGAGAGAATCTATAAATCATGGCTGTTCTTGCTGCTAAATGAACGTTTTTTTATGAGCGTTCGCTGGGGTAGATAGCACAAGAACAAGGTATTGTTTTTGCTTGATATTGGGCCTCGAGAACGACAAAAAATACGATTGTATTATAAGGCTATTCTTGTCTACATTCCATGATGGTTTTTTGTCGGAATGACTGTAGTGAAAATAAAAACCTCAGGCTTTTAAGACCCACAATAATGTATTAGGCACTCAGAGTACAATATTGCTGCATTAAGAAATTTTGGAAAAACATATAAATATTTCGTATCTTGCATAACGTACGAAAGAGAACAGAGTGATCAACTTAAACTGTAGGTAGTTCAAACTGGGAATAAAGAATGGAACAGCAATTTTACGAGAAAAAGCGAAAAAATTAGTAAAATAAAAACAAAAACTGAAAAGCAATAGTACAAAAGTGTTTAACTGCAAAATATTTTTGTAAATAATTTGTTGAACCTTATGAACATCAAAATGTATGTACCGATAACTAAATAGATGTTTAAAATACCACGTAAAGGAGCTATGGCAACTGCGGGAGACGTAAATGTTAGCAAGATAAACAAGGATTATCCACAGCTTTAAATGCATGAAATTACACATTAATGTTTCCAAACTGAGCAACGCTCTGCAAAGAAGTGTAAAACGCACACAGGGTTCAACACAACTTCGCACATTGATCATTTTTAGCATTAATATTTGCGAGTTTCAGATAATAAATATCATAAAACTAGCGAAGTTTAACTGCAGGGTAGTCCTTTCAGTTTATCGCAGGATAAGCATACAGGTTGCGATAGTACGGAAAAGTTATTTTCATTACGAAAATGGAATTTTAAACACAAAATTTAAATCATCAGTTAAACTGACCCTCTGCTTGGTAGGTGGCAAATATATACCCCATCCGCAAGAGTGGGTCCAGAATGAATGCCAAAAACTATCAACCAGTGATCCTAGCATATATTTGCTGCAAGTTTCTGGGAAGAATGATTAAGCGAGCAACTACGAAACTCCTCGAAGAAAAATATTTCTTCAGCATTGTGCAACATCCCTTCAGACAAAACCACTCATGCATAATCAATATGCTCCATTAAATGGAGCAGTTGGTACCGGTCGTTAGATGAAGGCCTGGGATCAATGTTATTTATGTTGACTTCAAAAATCCTTTAGTTTGTTTCCAAATCGTCCGTCACTTTACAAGTTTCGAGAATCTGGGATTTGGAGAACTTGCTAAATTTGATAGGAGACTTCATAATCGGCCGATCACTGACCGTGTGCATTGGCAACGAATAATCACTACCAGGGCCAGTTGAGAGTGAAGACCTCTGGTTTTCTGTGCTTGGGTTATTACTGTTTTTTTACTTTTTTATGATTGTATGCATGGACTTGCCTGCAATGGAGTCATACTTACATATGGCATCAAGGTATGGCGAGGATCAGATTTATACACGCTAAACAGACCCTACAAGAAGAACTTAACTGCTTATGTCAATGGTCTGCTAAATGGCGGTTTAGGATTAACCTCGAGAAGCGGTTCACGCCACAGCTCAAATCGAAGAAGGAGATGGCTAACGAAGATGTTCGTCAAAAGTTCCTTAGCAAAATTGCTTTTCAAATGTAATTGAATAAAAAGACCTTGGAATTCTTATTTAGTCACCCCTGAAAGATTCCGCCCATTTCCTCAGAACGGCTTAAAAAGTGACCGGGATCCCGTTCGCCATTATAATAAATTTTATCGATGCAGATAAGGAGCTATTTGGGAAAGTGTGCGGAGCCTTTATTCGTTTGCAACTGGCATTTGGAATTCAGGCATGGTTACCCTGGCTCCCTAGTAGCAAGTAATATCTACTTGATGTCTATAAGATATCTATTAATCGAGATATGTATATCTTTTGTATATCTATTTTGGCAGCTTTATGTATATCTATTAGATATCGATTTATCGAGATATTTGGCAACCGGCGAAAATGGTATCTACGCCTTCCGGTTGGTGCCTTTTAATAACCTTCTACGCTTATAATGCCCCTTATTATTAAGTATAAGACTTGGTGAAGACAATATTTACAGAATAATTTATTAAGAAATTCAAATGAATATGTACAAAGGTGTGTGGTTTCTTTTGCCTCCATTGTCATTGTGTTGAAGGCGGTAGGTTAACGGATGATGGTCCAGCATTGTTGCCTGCAAGCAAACAGTATTTTAGAAAAAATTGGATATTGATTTACCATCTGCTTTACGTTTAATTTGTTTTTGCAGCCTCTGGCAATAGCTATCAAGTGATCCTTTAAGTCGCCTGGCAATGGCAGACTCAACATCGGATAATTTATACAAGCCACTTGCATTCCAGGCTGCAAAACCTCTATATAGTGCCAGTGAGATGGTTTTTGATGGCATTACCCAACATAACGTCATATATTTTTGCTTTTGACAAACTGTCTTTAGCCTTACGTCCTTTAAAATTGACGTGTAGGCTAATTTCGTCGTCAAAGATAGCAAAAAATATTCTCTTAACGAAATCGTCGATGTGTTGCCCGCCAAGGCATGAAAGATAGGAGGTCTAACATAAGTGTTATAGAATTAATAGACAGCTTACCAACTGAGTACGAAAGTCTTGATTTAATAGCTGGTTATTTAGCTGTTGGAATTCAGTTGCTGAATGCAGCTCTTGCGGTAGATGATTTTTGGGCAGCTGGGGAGCTGCCGGGCCCGATGTGCAGGGCTGCTGCAAATGCAGTGCCTCCAAATGCCGTAGATAGCCCAGCGTTTTTCTTTGGGCCTCTACAACATAGTCTACTTTACCTGATAGCTCAGCTATCTGTTGGCACATAAGTGATATTGCCTGCGGTAGATTTTGTGAATTCACTTCTTCTTCTATAGTAATTAAACGGAAAACTATGTTACCTTCATTATGTGGTGCTTCGACCGTTGGAATAGTTTCAAAAGAATCATTTAGTTCGTCTTGTCGTTCCTGAGGCGAACAAAGTTATTTTAAAGTTTCTTACGGGCGATGAAATGGGTTCATCTCCGAGAAGGTAAATAGCCTCATCAATCGCCGAACGGCATTGGTGCTGTGAAAGCCTACGTGAGGGCAGGTCACTCATGATAAGATCTACAAACACATAGGAAAAGGGGAAATTAAATAAGTTAGCAGACGAAGGATCATCCTATTACTAGTACCAATTATTCCCTGCAATCCTTAAAAATCACTCACTATATGGACTGTGGGTTTGTAGGGTTCGCAGGCATTGTTCGCAAAAGCGAAAGGACAGTAAGTGGCATCCTCAAAGCTGTCGATGACCTTAATTAATATATAATACTGGTCATGATTTAGGCATAGGAACTTACTGAAAGTAGATGGCAATGAGCACATCTAACAGTGTCGTCAAGGTCTGCTTTATATACGCTCATACGTGAGGACTTCTTTGGGTAGTCGAAGTAATCTGATAAGTTAATAAATTCACTAAATACCAAGCGTACACATCCCTCTTGATCAACAAGTATGTTTTTCACGCACACTATTTTATTGCCGAAGCAAATGCATCTGAACTCGATCCCAGGTGTTACCTTGAGGGATACGGCACCGTCTCTGCAGCCTGCACCCGTTGACTTCTTCGGCAGACAGTGAGCGACCGTACACGGATGCTTTCTTGCCTGAGGCAGAATCCCGGTTCCTAGCAAAGACAGAGAGACTGCATACAGACTGCAATTGTGTTAGCCCTTCCCTGATCTGAATTGCTATCATCCTTACAGGCGGCAGTTTTTTTGTTCCTGAATAACATGAAAATAGGAAAAACACTTATAATGATATATATTCAGGAGTTTTTTTTCACTGCCAACCTCTACCCACTGAATATTTCACCTGACAATGCCTGTAAACCGGTATTAAATACAACTATTATTATTATCTGTTGGCTGCTGTGATGTTTACGCGAAAACTTTGTTTTAGTAGGCATTCGTACTGCTGACTGATTTCGTATCCAGCTGGCACCGGACCACCCTTACGCTCACGAAGGAACCTCGTTAAAGAAGTCACCAAAGGGCGTGTGTTAACCTCTGGAAAACAGATTACATGCTGATGGAAAGGGTTCAAAGAAAGTCAACTAAAATCTTGATAAGCATAAGCACTTTTCATATGCATGCAAACTTGATACACTTAAGCTATTTCCGCTTGAGTACCGGCAGGTCCGAGAGGATCTCATGCAGAACCAACGGATCGTGAGGAACTGGAACTGTGCCCTGCACATTGAAGATTTCTTTGCACTGGCCAGAACAAAAACTATGCATGGGAACTCTCTTAAACTTCACAGAGCCTTATCTCAACTGCAGTTACGTTAATATTCGTTTATGCAGTGATCTGTCGGTGTCTGGAACGGACTTCCTGAGGATTTCCTAATGGCAAGCACGGCCGAAACCGTCAAACAAAACTAGTTCATTTGCTTGAAAGATACCATTGGATTGCTCAGGAAAACGATGTTATCTAAAACCAACGCTTCGCATATACCTGCAGATAACGGTGATGTGTCTTATTTTATTATATCATTTATCCTTCAGGGGATCTGTTCTTTGATCACCACTTCTGGAGAAAAACGTTTTTCAAAGTAAATAGGTTACTACCTAGTTTATAGTAACAAATTTATTGTAAGTTTATTATTTTACTGTTTGTCAATAGGGTCTTCAAAGGCAATACCTATTACCCTAAAATTGACACTGAACTTGTAGAAAGTAAAAAGGTATAAATAAGAGCAAAGTAAATTCAGAAAAAATGGGTAATGAGGCCAATTAAATTAGCAGCAGAGACCGAAATTTGCTAAAGGGTAATGATAGATTAGATGCAAAATTCAACTCAGGAAGAGTAATCTTAGATGTCAGATAAGTACCTCACAAACACAATTTTTGCGGCTTAAGTAATAAAAGCTAGTACATTTATGTTATTGTGGGAAGAAATATACAAAGTACACTTGTTGACTCTGTTTTTACGTGAAAATACGGGAAAGAGGTGTAATTTTCGGTGCCACCGCTGGTCAACGTGACTTCTGTTTCACAACCAAGATTAAATCTTGCATGGAATGTTATACAATATGTATTTTTTAAAGGAATTCGCTATATCTTTTATCTTTTATCGTCGAACAACAGCTGTCAGAAAGGGCTCTTACCTCTTTAGTATGCGGGCTAATTAGATTTTAGCTTTACTATAATCCAGTGCGCACGGTGTTTCTTTGGTTTGGGTTGGATAATGTGCTCTTAAATTCATAGTAAAAACGGAGACTTATAAATGTAGTTCAATACTGGAGTTTCGAGGGTTCCTCTGTGGTCCGCGCAAAATTTGGACTACAGTATTTTCAGTCAACATTGCTGTTTGCATGAGCTAGTAGTATTGTGGGTTTCTGAATTGACCCCGACCTCCAATTATCAATGATTTGACTCTGTACTCTAATTAGTATTGCTTTTTGGTTGGGAGTAGACATGTTGTCTCTAGTTTTTGATGAGTATGGTATCAGCAGTGTAGCGAATTCAATTGATTAAGCCTCTGCCTAATCAGTCGAGTAAATCAGTAAACAAGCTCAGGTGACCTCTTAAAAGCACTCCTGGTCTTGTAATGTGATTAGTAAATGCACATCCAACATGTGTGCAGGTAGGCACTAAAACATTATACGATAAATGGAGACACCAAACCGATTTGGTACAGTGTTGGCTATGGAGGTATATTCACGGACGAGAGTGGCCTAGAAATGGCCAATTGGAATGCTGCAATGATCTAGATTTCCTTGAGCTTAATTTCCATGCATATATGTATGTTCACATTTTTCAGCATATCGGTAAACGCGTTTTGCTTGGGTTTGTTGGGTATTTAGGGAAATCTTTGAATTTATTTCCAGGATAAAGCCTTATGCCCGAGTATTTTTAACGCAAGACCGTATTTCTGTACACAAATGGTTATGGTTTTACATACCAATCGGTAAAATATGATTGGCAAATACTACAAGTGTCCTCGGTCACATAATGTTTCCTCGTAGGTTACGTAGGTTGCGTTTCAAAATACCTCCTTCTCAGAGAAGGACCTGTAGTTCTTAGCGGTTAATCTTTCGTATTATTTATACACCTTCACCAGGTACTTTTCTGACACGCCTCATTTCCTTTACCACTAATTACCTAATTTAGGGAGTGAACGGATGTGCAGTTAGGGATTGCATGGTAAAGTTTGTAGAAAGTTCGCATAATTTACCTCGTGCAGGTGGTGACTACTCTTACTGTCCACTAAATGGCACCCAACACTCATCTGGGGCTTTCCAAAGCTGGGCTCTGCCTACTGGTCATTGTCCAACAATCTCATAGACCGGCGGGCTTAACCAAATGAGAGTATTCGGTATTTTGTCCCAAAATCCAGTGATTTTGTTTCCCTTCCCGTCCCTCCACAATTTCAAAAATTCCTACGGAGAAATCAGCATGCAGTCCTGAAGGTGGCCTAGGCTATACGGCATCGCTCTTCCAGTAAACCAAACCGACAATCATAGTCAATTTGGGCGGCCATCTGGATGTCTCAGCAGCCCTTATTAGGGACGTAGAAACAGGACTAGAAAAGGTGCTTTAAAATGCTGATGTTACGTCGTCTGCATGCTGAGCTACGCCTCCGATTGAAATAATCACACAAACATCAACCCCCGGTCCCATCTGTCTCGCCCCACTGCACGAACTACAACAATTAATCCGCTCACTCTTGCAGCAGACTATCATGTTCGTTCTCTTTTAGAAAATCCAAGGAGTAATCGTCTGGAAGGGAGAATGGTGCAACTCGCGCAAGAACTAGTAAACTTTAAGTTGGACATCGCTGCTCATTGCGAGATCCTAAAATCTGAACACAGTCATCTGCAGCGATTCGACACTGGCGCTTCCTCTGCCATCCGAAATGACATCGAAGACTATGGTCTTTTCTGCTGCATATCAGCAACGATCGATTGACGATTCTGCGCCAAACCTTTCGGGGATCCGTTTTCGCCACTATTACCAGCACCTACGTCCCCCTCCCTCCAGTGACCAGCTCCAACGAGGACATGCTCGCCGTCCTGAAAACTGTGCCAAAAGCGGACGACCTAGTTGTCCTTGACCATTTGAACGTTCGTGTCTGCCTGCCCGGTATGTGGAGTTTGGTTCCCATGGTCTCCATGGTTGTAACGATAACAGACTTTTTCCTTCGGTAAACCTGCGTGGAACCGATGCTACGCCTTCCGAGTTGGGAGCAATCAACGTGAATGCACCCCCATTCGCGGCGCTGGCATCCGCTGGACTACGTTCACGTCTGGACCGGCAGGACATGCTGGTGATCACAATGATCTGCGACGCCGATGGCTGAATGCTCGAACCCTCGTCACCTCCAGCACGAGGCTTCGACTGCAACCTCTTAGGGATCCACAACGCCAGAAAACACTGGATACGTTATATACCATGCTTTCTGAATTAGCATGCTCACCGATTTTTTCAGCAATTAAATCCTCCGGCGACTGGAAGCACTTCAGGTTCCATATGACAGCACTACCGGGAAAATACGGGGATGTCAGTTGTGGTAAGTCACACACCACCACCGTTAACGTCTTAAGACATACACGTCGTCAACACCAGGACTGGTTTGACGACAAGGAGGTGGATGATTTTGTAGACTTGAGGGCTATGGGTGGAACCTAATCCCTTGCGTGATGCTCGTTGTCTTTTATACGTCTCCGTTCGTGTGTTCACAAGGGCAGAAGGTTTGATATGGACAACCTTCTTGATAGAGAAGATCAGACTTCACAAAGTTTACATGGAGCACCGTATGGACCAACAATCCGGCCCACTTCAGATGCCGTCGCTTTGTACGGCACCGGGCGTGCCTCGATGCTTTGCCAAGACGGGTTAGTCGAGGGTATGTGGATCGCAATGAACTCAGAAATTTCTTCATATCTATCAAGGCCACATATCGCCCATTTATCACGGGAACTGCAACACTGCACAGCTCAAATGGAACACCAATTTTGACGGAGAAATCCCAGGTTCTGAGGTGCTGGACCGAGCAATTTCAAAGTGTTCTCAACCGCTCATCAACGATCTCATCGACTGGCTCCCGTTAATGGAAGCAAACAATGATCTGGATCCCCCGCCTCCTCTACCAGAAGGCATTCGAGCCACACAAAAATTTCCAGCAGAACAAATTTGGAATCCAACGCAATACCGGTCATATTCTAAAAAAATGCGATGACCCCTGGCTGATGGTAAATTGACAACGAGCTTTCAGTATAATTCGCACCACGGGCAAGTTCCTCGGGATTTCAAGGATGCGACTATCTCCAGACGTGCCGAGGGAGCCGGCAACTCTTTTTCCACTGTTTCTTCCACTGTCTCGCACGTCCTTTGAAACTGCCTTAAACATTACGAAGGTAACTTAAGTATCCATCCATAAGCTTGCTGTCGGTGTAGGTAAGGATCGCACAAATGGCTCCAAAAATGAGGCACGTGCGAGAAAGGCGTAAGAAGCCTCTAGCATTTAACGATGCTAATCCTTCCAGATCGGTTGTTCGGGTCTTTCGGCTCCGTTCTTCCGCTAAGTCTCACAAAGTTATTCCGCCTCTACTCAACTGTAAAAATAATTTCAGTACAGGGGACTTAGGCAAATAAGAATTGGTGAATTCCTTCTTTGCCAAACATTTTAACCCATAAAGCGAACTCCATCCCATCAAATCCTCTAACATTTTGTATGTTCCTAACTGCCATTAATTTTGTCTCTTATAATATCCCGAAACAGATCAGATGACTTAGCCAATCACACTCACTTGAAACTGACAAAAATCCTAAATTCCCTTACTAAACAGCTGTGAGAATTTCCTCTTTGCCGAGCAAAGTATTAACAGTTATTCTGGAGAATGGTTTCGTTCCTGCTTTTTTGGAAAATTTATATATGTACTCCAGTTTTAAATCTAGTTTAAGCTCTGATGTTTAAACTTATCACATTGTTCATAAAACGACTTTTACTGCAAAAGTCTTACTTGTCATAACAATAATAGATTAGCCCTTCCCAAACAGGGCTTTTTTCCCAATCGCTCTTGTGAAACATGCCACGTATCTTTTCTATATCTACGCACTTCTCTTCGTAAGTATCATCTACCTGTAATAGTTAACTATTTTGATCTTTGGCAAATTGCGTCATATGAGATTCGTAGTTAAACTATAAGCTCTAGGACTCCGAAGTCCCCTTATTTATTTCATTACGTCTTACCTATCAAATAGGTAACAAAGACATAAGTAGAGTTCTTATTTTCAGTTAAGACCCCTGGTGTAAGCGGTGTCCTCCATGGTACCGTGCTAGGTCCTCTTTTGTTTTTCTTTTACATAAGTGATATTTCATTTACAGTTAAACACTCTTAATCATTTATTTGAGCTGACGATCTTAAATGTGTTATCCATTTTCTAAATTTACAGTCGAACGATGCATAGAAGAACTCCATGCAGACTTGCATGCACTTTCCTCGTGGAGTTCAAGGTGGCAAAGGAAATTCTCACCTTTACATGTGCTTTGGGTTATTTCTAAAGGCACTCCTTGAACTGAATGTTATACCATGAAGGATGTGTGATTCAGCTACAGCAGTAATTAAGATCCGTCGCCTCACGCCGATAGAAAATATGGTAAAAGCTACCCAGACTTGTGGCGTTATTTATTACAAGTTCTTCCTATCCGAAATTAACTTAAGGCTTTGTAAAATGCTTGCCCTTCCCATTCTTGAACATTGCTGCCGATATTCACGGTGGTTTGGAACTCACACTCAACTGGATTGACCTTAAGTTGCATTCATAACTTGTATTCACGCGACCAATAAGTCGCTTGCAGGTGAATATGCCTGGGGCACTGCCCGACTCTTGAGAGTTCGTGCGAAATGCGGTTATTCCATCAAGCAGAGAGATCTCATACAAACGTTCTGCCTCGCGTGCGATCATGATTGCGACCTTGTACCTGCAGACTTCTTCGAATTGCAACTACAATTAACCTGTGGGGTCACCCACTTAAACTACGGGCGACTGGCGCCAGGCTAAACACACGGACGTACTTATTCTTCTTCTACTTCTCCAAAAGAGTGTTTGAAGCATGGAATGCTTTGCTTGAGAATGTTGTTATGTCTGCATCTATAGAAGCCTTTAAAAAGAACATCGATCAGCATTGCATTACGCATCTCAATGCCATCCGACCACCTTATTTAAACAAAAATAAATGACTATTTACTACATTAAATATTTAAATAACGCGTGATTATAGAATTTATTGATGTTTTAACCTCAGCCCTCATATCTACTGATATTCACCATGAGACTTGTAGAACATAGATCGTATTACTTTCCCTGTAGCATACGTGCACTTCAAGCAACTAATGTAGTATGGGCCTTCACATTAGCATATGTCTGCCAGTGCTGTGAGCACTTGAAATAATGCGTCTATCTCTTTGTCTTTATTGATACTTCCTCCAGCCAGTTTCAACAGACAGCGTACAATACCTTAAGTCTACGTTAGGTAACTGTTCTTATCAATATTTGAACAGTGGCCAGAAATGTCGAGGCTTGCTACCTAAGTCGCACATGGAGAAATTAAAAGATCTCCAACAAAAGAAAGATGTCCTCATAACGAGGCCAGATAAGGGAATATGCGTTGTCTTAATGGACAGAAAAGATATTATTATGAAACTACAATCAATTCTGTTGGACAAGAAAAAGTTAAGAAAGACAGAAAAGGAGAAGGATATGACCGATGAGGTAGAAACATGACTGACTGACTATTTGACAAGACTTCAAACGGAATTTCTGATAAGCGAACATGACTTAGAGTGCCTCCACCCCATCGACACACATGTACCTCGATTGTACAGCTTACCAAAGATGCACAAAGATGGCACACCCATTCGTCCCATCCTAGATACGAAGAACTCACCGTACCGTACACATCCTTATGTTTGATGTCGATTAAAATGATTTGAAAGTCAGTGTATTCAGTATCGGGTGATGGTTGGCGCATGAACCCCGTTTTGTCTTTATTGCTAGTCAGTCTGACAATGGTGAAGCCGGTGGTGGAAAGTATCATGCTCCTTTTTATATCCTCTTCCATCGCGGTTTTGAGTGCGCGGTCGTCCATGAAGGACAGGTTGTGGATAGACGCGTTGGGTGCTAGAGGCACTAGCTATCGAAGAGCTGCCCGTCAGACCTGAAGGCGAAGCAGATACCGTGGCGCTCATCATACTAAGCATTCATCACGATGGCAGAGAAAAGAGATTGAACAGGATGGAAGCGACTATGCAGCGCTGTCTTACCCTAATAGTCATTGTAAATTCTTTGGAGCGAGTCCTTTTGCCCACCACCAGCCTGTCGTCAACCGGACGCACCATGTACGTGAATCGCTCTCCTCAGCTAGAGCATGGCTCAAAATGTCGAAATATTTCGTAAGATCCCCAGACGTTATTTACAAGTGAGCTCGCATCTCCTGACACTTATGTTGTAGCTAGCGAGCGGCGAAGGTCATTGCAGTGGTTCCGCGATTTCTCCCGAAGCCGCATTGACTTTCTGAAGGCTATGAAGACGAGTAATAAGAATGCGCGCGATGATTTTCCTGGCGATGTTAACCAGTCAGTTCTTTCTTTGGTCATATATAAATAAATATGTTTTTATTTTAAGCGCCCAGAGGGCCCTATGTAAATTTAGAAAATGGATAACACATTTAAGATCGTCAGCTCAAATAAATCATTAAGAGTGTTTAACTATAGATGAAATATCACTTATGTAAAAGAAAAACAAAAGAGGACCTAGCACGGTACCATGGAGGACACCGCTTACACCAGGGGTCTTAACTGAAAATGAGGACTCTACTTATGTCTTTGTTTCCCATTTGATAGGTAAGATGTAATGAAATAAATAAGGGAACTTCGAAGTTCTAGAGCTTATAGCTTAAATCAATTGAATCTAACAATCAGAATGGGAATCCTGGCAGTTGCAGCTGTGGGTTCGAACACTAATGAGCCCACCAAAGTTTTATCAAAAACATCAAATTTTCCTTTTACTGAACGGCGTTGCAGTAGTAGTTGCAGTTTTATGAAATCAGTTTGACACTGCAGTGAAGACTTTTGTATTTCGAAAGATTGAATTTGGTGAAGAAGGTCATTAACGCACCAAAGTCTACTTTTGGGGTCTACGTAACCAGAGTTGATGAGTATGGGCTTAGAAGCCTACTGTTGGGATGAATATCACATATAGGTTAAGCTCCAATTACGAGGTAGGGAAGATAAGTGGTACGTTAAGAGGACATCCGAGCACGACAGCCCTCAGCTCACGAAGGAGTGTGGCCGGGACAAATATGTCAAAATAGAAGCTAGCCGACAGCATGAATAGTAATTATTACAGATAGTGTTATTTTAAATGCTCGACGCTCGAGCTGCTGCGAATCGTCGTAGATTTTTGTACCACGGACCGACCAGCATATAAGTCGTACGATGACTTTGTTTGTCCTAAAAAGGTGTTTGAACTAGGGCAAACGTGCGTAGATGAGGCAGAGATAATGCTGCATTTTTTGAAAACTGCTATACTCAAAAACCTGAAAGGTGTCCGCTTTCAGCCACTATAAACCTGATTTTTAGCCCCGATAAGTGGATGAAATGTTTGTTAGAATTGAAAGGAAGAGATTATTATCCATTCAGAAAAAACTTAACAACATCTTCCATGACAGGCCGTTTATAAGAGGGAAAGAGGGTCTTGAACAGTTGTTTATCCTCGACGTTCTGGTAATTTTCAGTCTGAGAGCCACGATCTGCTGCCGATGTCGTGAGACCCAACAGTTGTTGAGCGCACCTTTTCTGAACTGCTCCCATGTGAGAGTAAGCAGTGCAGTCCCTAAATAAGGCTGCTTACTCGTCCCAGACGGCTGCCGAACTCCACAAGGGGCCGCGGATTGGTTTAGTGAAAGAACGCCCCGATTTGTCTGGGCCGCCTACGTGCTTGCATGTAGAACTTTTCGACCGTGGGGGAAGAGAGCAGGGGGAGGGGAGAGGGGGTGTGGGTAGGGAGTAGACATACCGGGTGTGCAGACAAACACAACACCGGAGATCCTAACTATGTTAGGCCAACCGGTTAATGCGGTTGCCCGAGTGTAGCTGCTGGGCAGTGCCTCGCCACGTGGAGCCAAAAGGGAGAGTTGGCTGCTAGTTAGGGTGGCAATCAGTGCAGCCACCACTAACGTGCCACATGTCGCGGGGGATGCCCCTAGCTAGACACCCCAACACCTCAGACTTGAATCACCACCATTCCCGTAAGACACATTACACGCGTTAGCTTTTGTAGACTACGGTTAAATAACCTATCCTAACCAGTACCCAATCAATCAATGAAGAACAAAGACCTGCTTTTTCGCAATTCGGGAATACCTGTGCTATCTGTGGACGATGTCAGTTTCTTCTTGTTTGATTTTTTTCCTAGACGTTAAGACTTCTTCAAGGTCAGGCCGAGCGTCCTGCTAGATTGCACTAAATGCAGCTAAATGAAAGGGATCTTGAGAGTTCTTTTTATCAGAAACGTGAAAGAATGTCACTTATAAACTCAAACACTTGGTGAAAAACAACCCCATTTGTGTGATGTAAATAAAAATGAATTTAGTATACCTCACGTCTATCGAAGCAGGATGAAGTCAGGTAAATAATATTTTACCACCTCAAATGACGGTGTCAAGAGCCATTCAATAGAGCAGATGCGGACTCTTATGGTTAAACAGTAAACTTGAATCCGTCGAGCCGGAAGAACAAGGACATCTTATCTTCGTACGTAGGCGTGCGCAGAATAGGATAGAGTACAGTTAAGTATGCTCTTCTTTTACTATACAAAAGTTAGTTAAATGAGGAGGGTGCCCATAGTTTGCCGCATTTTCCTTCAAGATACGGGAGACAATGTAGATTTAAAATTGAAGTATAAGATAATGCGTACCGTGCGATCGAAATTGGGGACCTCATTAAAACAAATATGCGAAGCAGGTCTCTGCGCCAACCAAGTTTGATTAAAATCACGGTTCCCGCTGCGGCCTCATAGCTCAAGTGGCTGGTGCGATTGCTATACTAAAGCCTCTCCCTTACTGTTTTTGTTTCGGTCCCATCGAGGCCGTGGCATTTTTCCTACCTGGTTCAAAGGGATTGGTCAAATTGGCCAAACTCGCCTATCAATGGAGGCTTAAAAATAAAACGGTACATATTCCACGAACCCAAAAATGGGAGTAAGATACCCTTTGGACATTCAGGAAATCCAAACTGTCAGGCTGCAAATTAACCTTTCTACCAACTCTTCTGTACGTCTGAATGACCCCTTACAGACCCAGTAATAATAATAAGCTTTATATTCAATAAAATAGCCAAAGCTTTAAGTTATCAATATTCAAGTGTTTAAACCTCAATAACACACAGAGATCGGTGGTTTTATCGTGTCATGACTCTACTTTCTGCAAAAATCTACAAATTACCATTATGGAACTGATCTTGCACCATTTTGGCATGCACAGTTTCCATTCTCGATTTAACAGTACCATCACAAGAATCTAAATTCCAGTCTGAAACCCAAGTAATATATCTGCCATATTTAACTGTTGTTGAAACAGCAGGGTGCGCATTCCTCTAAATGTACTTCCAGTCTATGATAATTTTTATTTTTTTATCCTCAATGATTTTCTTAGAAGGATGATGATGCGCTGCCAACCTCGTGAATACCAGGACAATTTGAAACAGTAAACGTGATTAAGGCGCCAAAGGACGTTTTGGACCAAGCTGAGGGGAGTTCTTAGGAGGGTTGGCAGAATTTGACGTAGAAGTTGGAATTTTCTGATTGTTGGTGCATTGCGTCCGAAGATGTCCGACCAGGCCGATTCGCGCACGGAAGGTGCGTTGACTGCGTGGGCATGTTGGAAGGGCCTGGGCATTGGCGGAGTTGGTCCGGGGCGCTGGTGACTTTCATGCCACTCTTTTGACCTTGGCGTTGGCGATCCGGTTGGCTTCGTAGATTGCTGCCTCTGTGTTCACTGTCCTCCTACAAGCCGGTCGGTTCCGGGCAAGGTCCTCCCAGGTCGCCGGGTTGATCTGCAGTTGCTAGGGCTTAGGGGGACCCGACCGCGCCAGCCACCTGTGCCCTCTGCCATATCCGGTCATCTTGACTCTGTCTTGACATTAAACATAGGTGGCGGAGTAGAAGAGAGTGCGGTAGATGCAGGGAAAGTTTACTTAATCACGTGCACCATCAATCTGTGGAGCTTACGATGGACCTCGCCGAAATCAATGGTCGAAATATCATGTGTGAATAAGCCAATGACCTTATGTACTGTCCTATTTCCTGCAAGCGGCAGCATCCTAGACCTGAGGGTTAGGTACGGGGGTGAGGACCGCAAGTTGTGAAGGGGGGGTGGTGGGGGAGGATGGACAGCTACCCGTACGCTTCTTTGGCAGTTTTCTGCATTTCAGGTGTATGTAGAAGAAGACGAAGAAGAAGAAGAATAAGGTTGTTTTGTTCACTGGAATCATGGCTTTATTCGTCTGAGCTTTCGAACACTTACTGGCGTCCATCGCCAGAGATAAAACAGCAACATAAACGAGTAACATCTATAGAGGGGGGAGGGGCAGGGGCCTAATCAGCCACCAGTGGCACCAGTCCAAAGGTGGCTACGCAGGGCCCTGTATGCCGGCACCAGATCGATAAATCGATTGACCGAGTTCTCATCGGAAGCTCAGGCTTCAATCAATTCTCGGCTTGTCTTGTATCTGGCGTGGGCGATGATCTTCGTGGCTGTGAAGTTAAACTCGTGACCCGTTTCGTGGGTGTGGGCAGCCACTTGCGATAAACCGTCACACCGTCTCACAGCAAGCTTATGCTCGTGTATGCGCGATCCAAGCATGCGTCCAGTCTGTCCGAACAGTTTTGGCGCGGGATGCGATACCCTTCTCCCGACTGCTCATTCGAATTTAAGCTGTCCTTGATCCTCATGACCTAACTGCGCATGGTAGGTTTGGGTCGGTGTGCGATTCCGACACCAAGTCCCGCAACAATGCGCTCGGTCGCTTCTGACACGTTCTTGCTGTATGGCATCGCAAGCCATACCATAGGGCTTGGTTCTGGTTGGGTCCTCTGCGGGCGAATACGTAGGCGTCGGCTTATGAACGCCTTCGGATAGATGTTCTGCATACACAGGTCGCGGAGATAACGGGCCTCACATTCTTTTTCCGTTGGGTTGCTGCAATGAGTCTGGATGCGTTTGATCAGTGTTCGCACACAGCTTTGTTTGTGAGCCACCGGATGGTTGCTGTTGGGATGTCGACTGACGAGTACATCAAGGAAGGGCATCTGCTGCTCTTTTTCTTCTTCCCTCGTGAATTGTATATCTGGGAAGAATGAGTTAAGGTGATCATGGAAATGCTGCAGCACGTTTCTCTTCACGATAACAAACTGTGTCTCTACGTACCGGCACCAAAAATAAAGGCTGCTGTCGGGTGAAAGCGATATTTCCCAACCCCCGTAGGACCAATTCTGCCACTTAACCGGAGATTGGGGAGCCCATTGGAGTTCACTTGATCTGCTCCTAGTTTTCTTCGGCAAAGTTGAAGAAGGTTTTTTTACAAAACTCGAATAGCTTCATAAGGTGTTCAATTTTGAGGGAACTCTGTGTTTCGTCCAATGACTCCTCAAGTTTTCTTCGCAGGACTTCTTGTGCTAAGCTCGGCGGGATCGATGTGAATAAGGACGTCACGCTAAAAGAGACCATCACTTCGTCCGATTGAATCCTCCAACCTTGGCGGTCTGCCAGGAATTGGGCAGCCGAACGGACTGAGGCAGGCGAATTGTTTTGGAGGAATTTAAATTAAGAGTACATCAATTTTGCTAGATTATAGGTGAGGCTGCCTTTCAGGGCGACTATTGGCCGCAGTGGAAAATTTGGTTTATGGACCTTTGGCAGACCAAAGAAGCGAGCCAGAGCCGTATCCGTTGGTTCCATTTGGTGCCATTCATTCTCCGTAATCACATTTTGGCATTTGAATTCTCCGAGTAATTTATTCAACCGACTCGCTACCGCTTAGGCTTGTGCGTCCTGTGTTGGTCTGTAAAATTCTCTATCATCAAGTAGAGCCTTGGCTTTCTTATTGTAGTCTTCTCGATTCATTATGATCGTTGATCGCTCGTTATCAGTGGATAGAATGATAATTTGTTCGTCCGTCCTTAGTTTCTTCATAGCTTTTGACTCACTCTTCGAAACACATTGGGTTGGTCTGTGTGCCGTCAGCAAAGAGGTTACACGTTGTCGGGCGGAGTGTTTCTCGCGTGACGCACCACGTGCACAAACCGCTCAGGACAGACAAATTTCTGCATGATTTCCCACAGTCCGTCGCGATTAACCGTGTCAAAGGATTTCGTCAGATCCACGGAGCTCGATAATCACGTAGCACGTTTTTGTTGTTTTATGTTTCAAACAGCATTCTGCTAACGTGCATACTGTCTCTTCATGATGTTGCAACAGGAGGATCACTTACTGAGGTCCGAGCATCGGAGTTTGGATTCTGGCTGCGCAGGTCTTGTTCATTCCTTTTTCCTGATCCGATGGCATATAACTTCGGGTTAAATACCTCTCTTAGTTGTTCTAAAATACTGTTGAAAATTTCCGACGACGTGCCAGGATATAAGAAACTGACCTTCATTATGAAGTAAAGGAGGAACACGCAAAACCGTCCGCAATTTGCGAATGTTCTTTAAATGAACTGTCAAGGAAAAATCAAGGTGTATGACTACGGAATTTTTGTTCTTCACTGTTGTGAGCATATGTTTAATGCACTCCCGTGGCGTAAGTTGAGACAGTGATAGTTCTTAGAGCCCTAATTATGAATGTTTAATTTAAAAGATTCTCATGGACACAGTAATCATGTAAAAAGCAATGATTTCGCAAGCCACGAAACGGGTCACGAGTTTAACTTCACAGCCACGAAGATCATCGCCCACGCCAGATACAAGACAAGCCGAGAATTGATTGAAGCCTGAGCTTCCGATGAGAACTCGGTCAATCGATTTATCGATCTGGTGCCGGCATACAGGGCCCTGCGTAGCCACCTTTGGACTGGTGCCACTGGTGGCTGATTGGCCCCTGCCCCTCCCCCCTCTATAGATGTTACTCGTTTATGTTGCTGTTTTATCTCTGGCGATGGACGCCAGTAAGTGTTCGAAAGCTCAGACGAATAAAGCCATGATTCCAGTGAACAAAACAACCTTATTCTTCTTCTTCTTCGTCTTCTTCTACATACACCTGAAATGCAGAAAACTGCCAAAGAAGCGTACGGGTAGCTGTCCATCCTCCCCCACCACCCCCCCTTCACAACTTGCGGTCCTCACCCCCGTACCTAACCCTCAGGTCTAGGATGCTGCCGCTTGCAGGAAATAGGACAGTACATAAGGTCATTGGCTTATTCACACATGATATTTCGACCATTGATTTCGGCGAGGTCCATCGTAAGCTCCACAGATTGATGGTGCACGTGATTAAGTAAACTTTCGCTGCATCTACCGCACTCTCTTCTACTCCGCCACCTATGTCTAGTATCAAGACAGAGTCAAGAAGACCGGATATGGCAGAGGGCACAGGTGGCTGGCGCGGTTGGGTCCCCCTAAGCCCTAGCAACTGCAGATCAACCCGGCGACCTGGGAGGACCTTGTCCGGAACCGACCGGCTTGTAGGAGGACAGTGAACACAGAGGCAGCAATCTACGAAGCCAACCGGATCACCACCGCCAAGGTCAAAAGAGCGGCATGAAAGTCACCAGCGCCCCGGACCAACTCCGCCAATGCCCAGGCCCTTCCAACATGCCCACGCAGTCAACGCACCTTCCGTGCGCGAATCGGCCTGGTCGGATATCTTCGGACGCAATGCACCAACAATCAGACAATTCCAACTTCTACGTCAAATTCTGCCAACCCTCTTAAGAACTCCCCTCAGCTTGGTCCAAAACGTCCTTTGGCGCCTTAATCACGTTTACTGTTTCAAATTGTCCTGGTATTCACGAGGTTGGCAGCGCATCATCATCCTTCTAAGAAAATCATTGAGGATAAAAAAATAAAAATTATCATAGACTGGAAGTACATTTAGAGGAATGCGCACCCTGCTGTTTCAACAACAGTTAAATATGGCAGATATATTACTTGGGTTTCAGACTGGAATTTAGATTCTTGTGATGGTACTGTTAAATCGAGAATGGAAACTGTGCATGCCAAAATGGTGCAAGATCAGTTCCATAATGGTAATTTGTAGATTTTTGCAGAAAGTAGAGTCATGACACGATAAAACCACCGATCTCTGTGTGTTATTGAGGTTTAAACACTTGAATATTGATAACTTAAAGCTTTGGCTATTTTATTGAATATAAAGCTTATTATTATTACTGGGTCTGTAAGGGGTCATTCAGACGTACAGAAGAGTTGGTAGAAAGGTTAATTTGCAGCCTGACAGTTTGGATTTCCTGAATGTCCAAAGGGTATCTTACTCCCATTTTTTGGGTTCGTGGAATATGTATCGTTTTATTTTTAAGCCTCCATTGATAGGCGAGTTTGGCCAATTTGACCAATCCCTTTGAACCAGGTAGGAAAAATGCCATGGCCTCGATGGGACCGAAACAAAAACAGTAAGGGAGAGGCTTTAGTATAGCAATCGCACCAGCCACTTGAGCTATGAGGCCGCAGCGGGAACGTGATTTTAATCAAACTTGGTTGGCGCAGAGACCTGCTTCACAGATTTGTTTTAATGAGGTCCCCATTTCGATCGCACGGTACGCATTATCTTGTACTTCAATTTTAAATCTACATTGTCTCCCCGTATCTTGAAGGAAAATGCGGCAAACTATGGGCACCCTCCTCATTTAACTAACTTTTGTATAGTAAAAGAAGAGCATACTTAACTGTACTCTATCATATTCTGCGCACGCCTACGTACGAGGATAAGAAGTCCTTGTTCTTCCGGCTCGACGGATTCAAGTTTGCTTTTAACCATAAGAGTCCGCATCTGCTCTATTGAATGGCTCTTGACACCGTCATTTGAGGTGGTAAAATATTATTTACCTGACTTCATCCTGCTTCGATAGACGTGAGGTATACTAAATTCATTTTTATTTACATCACACAAATGGGGTTGTTTTTCACCAAGTGTTTGAGTTTATAAGTGACATTCTTTCACGTTTCTGATAAAAAGAACTCTCAAGATCCCTTTCATTTAGCTGCATTTAGTGCAATCTAGCAGGACGCTCGGCCTGACCTTGAAGAAGTCTTAACGTCTAGGAAAAAAATCAAACAAGAAGAAACTGACATCGTCCACAGATAGCACAGGTATTCCCGAATTGCGAAAAAGCAGGTCTTTGTTCTTCATTGATTGATTGGGTACTGGTTAGGATAGGTTATTTAACCGTAGTCTACAAAAAGCTAACGCGTGTAATGTGTCTTACGGGAATGGTGGTGATTCAAGTCTGAGGGTGTTGGGGTGTCTAGCTAGGGGCATCCCCCGCGACATGTGGCACGTTAGTGGTGGCTGCACTGATTGCCACCCTAACTAGCAGCCAACTCTCCCTTTTGGCTCCACGTGGCGAGGCACTGCCCAGCAGCTACACTCGGGCAACCGCATTAACCGGTTGGCCTAACATAGTTAGGATCTCCGGTGTTGTGTTTGTCTGCACACCCGGTATGTCTACTCCCTACCCACACCCCCTCTCCCCTCCCCCTGCTCTCTTCCCCCACGGTCGAAAAGTTCTACAGGCAAGCACGTAGGCGGCCCAGACAAATAGGGGCGTTCTTTCACTAAACCAATCCGCGGCCCCTTGTGGAGTTCGGCAGCCGTCTGGGACGAGTAAGCAGCCTTATTTAGGGACTGCACTGCTTACTCTCACAGGGGAGCAGTTCAGAAAAGGTGCCCTCTTTAACTGTTGGGTCTCACGACTTCGGCAGCAGATCGTGGCTCTCAGACTGAAAAACACGCGTTTTAATCACCACCCTCAAATAAAATTAACTGAACCGAAGTTGTCTGGCTATTCACTCCTGTGGGCCTGTGTGGTTTTATTCACCTTCCGACACATTGTATTGCTGAGTTCACTATCAGGCCGGAGCATTACCAGAACGTCGAGGATAAACAACTGTTCAAGACCCTCTTTCCCTCTTATAAACGGCCTGTCATGGAAGATGTTGTTAAGTTTTTTCTGAATGGATAATAATCTCTTCCTTTCAATTCTAACAAACATTTCATCCACTTATCGGGGCTAAAAATCACGTTTATAGTGGCTGAAAGCGGACACCTTTCAGGTTTTTGAGTATAGCAGTTTTCAAAAAATGCAGCATTATCTCTGCCTCATCTACGCACGTTTGCCCTAGTTCAAACACCTTTTTAGGACAAACAAAGTCATCGTACAACTTATATGCTGGTCGGTCCGTGGTACAAAAATCTACGACGATTCGCAGCAGCTCGAGCGTCGAGCATTTAAAATAACACTATCTGTAATCATTACTATTCATGCTGTCGGCTAGCTTCTATTTTGACATATTTGTCCCGGCCATACTCCTTCGTGAGCTGAGGGCTGTCGTGCTCGGATGCCCTCTTACGAAGATTAAGAGAAAACGTACCACTTATCTTCCCTACTTCGTAATTGGAGCTTAAACTATATCTGATATTTATCCCAACAGTAGGCTTCTAAGCCCATACTCATCAAATCTGGTTACGTAGACCCCAAAAGTAGACTTCGGTGCGTTAATGACCTTCTTCACCAAATTCAATCTTTCGAAATACAAAAGTCTCACTGCAGTGTCGAACTGATTTCATAAAACTGCAACTACTACTGCAACGCCATTCAGTAAAAGGAAAATTTTATGTTTTTGCTAAAACTTTGGTGGGCTCATTAGTGTTCGAACTCACGGCTGCAACTGCAAGGATTCCCATTCTGATTGTTAGATTCAATTGATTTGTAACGAAAGGCATAATATTAATCTGGCAAAATCTCTGTCTCTTTACCTGCGTATGATTCTCCCCGACCGTTTTAAAATACTGCGTTCATTTTAGTACCTAAACCAATATCATATTATGCATTGTATTCAGGGGATTTTTCCAAAACCATTGCACTGGTTTTCTTTTTTAACTGAATTATGATCAAAGGTTTGCAATAACTCTAAATTCCAAAACTAAAGCCTAAAGCTCTTCTCTAGAAGAACTCTGTGCCATCTTAAGAAGGCACATGTTGAATGCACTGCTCTTAAGGACTATGGAATAGAAGCAGTTCTATCCCACTTTAGGTGATGTGAGCAGTGATAGTTTAGTCGAGAAGTATTTCCAACGAAGATTAAGGGTGTTTAAATAGTCTATTTGGTTCTAAAGTTCCCTAGACAATGAACCCCACGGCCAAGCAGCAATATCAATTTGAGTCGTAAAATCGATACTGATTCGCGTTGGTAAACTCTCGGGTTACAATGACTTTGTACTGTCATCGCATCTCTTTTCAGTAATAAAATCATTTTCTGCCCACTAGGCCTGTCTAAAACATCTAGCAGCATTTAGTTTCAGTTGCTGCCAATAATCTTTCTGTCTTGTCGCAGTACCTCAAGGATTATTCGTCAGCACCAATAGGGAGCACAAATTAATTATGTCGGTTTACTTGTAGATTCTTAGTGAGGAACAAAAGATGAGTATGCCAAAATAAGCAATAATTTCTGTAATATTGTACGACACCACACACTAATTCCATCAACATGAGTTGTGAAAACAGTGCATTTAGAAGTCGATTAAGCCATAAATCAAACTTGTCGATCCGAAGTTGACGAATATCAACCATTTAACCTCCTACCATTTATACATCCTCGTAGGTCTCTTATTGGCTTGGCGATTTATAGAGGCATGTGTTTTTCCCCTCATCCTTTATTGCTCTCCCGTGATTTTTCCAGCCTTGCTTAAAAAAGATTTTTTGATTTTAAAACGTATTCTCCGAATGCTCTCTTCTGCTGCTGGTGTTTCTTATACTGTTTTAGTGGATTTGATAGCAAAACGGCACTTTACGACAGTCAAACAATTCGCTGGGCGAATCCCTGATGATGAAACCCATCCCCTCCACTTTTGAGCTGATTGCTGTGAAGTCTTCCCGTCCGATGCGCCGACGCTTTCGCCATAAAACCTGCCGTACAACGGCATACCAGTGCTCCGTTTTGCCATTTCTAGCACGCTACCTTAAGTGTGAAGAGACTGCAAGAAAAAAGCTGAGACTAGATCTGTCTCCCCACTAGATGTCCATTTTTGACTCTTTGATTCTTGCATATTATGTTTACTTATCCTATTATCTTAGTGAATGGAGCCATTTATGTTTTTGCTGAAAATTTTCAATGATACTTCAAAATAAAGCGTATTCCTCTCTTTCTCTGTGTGTGGAAAAATTGAATATTACTGCTCTTTAATTTCCGCAAAAATTGATCGCTAACTTGGAGTATGTCAGTCATCTTGCAAGTTTATAGGCCCAGACTGAAAGTTTATATGAATATTTGGGTCGATCTCTATCAGCCACAACGAGATAACCGCGTAATATTCATTAAAATGGATATGAATAAATATTACGCAGTTATCTCGTTGTGGCTGATAAAAGGTGACCCAAATATTCATATAAACTTTCAGTGTACGCCTATAAACCATCAAGTAGACTGATTTGCTCCAAGTTATTGATTCATTTCTAAGGAAATTAAAAACGGCAATTTATGAAATGGAGTATCTACCAGAAAGCACGCAGGGAATGCTGAGGGACCTTCTGATGAGACGGACCCATCACAGCTGTGTTAACCGATGAAACACGTGTCAGGTATTTAGCTAGTACCTGTGCGGTATATATGGTTCCACCTGTAACCCCTCAAACTTGAATAGAAATTTTTCGGCACATCGTAAATATCTTTGACACTTCTCTTTTCACTGAGAACTTAATACGGCATACCCTCGGCAGCTATAAATCGAACGCCTTCATCATCTGTACACAAGTCAGAAGCGCTTAAATAGTCTGAGGACTTGTACTCAGAGCCTTGAACGGCCATCCAACTTATAAACCTGTAGGTTCAATAATTAGGTTGTTAATTGATATATTATCAACAAATGGGTGGCAGTTATCTTCTATGAGTAATTCGTTTAGCCTTGGAGTCCATTGCTCTCAATTTCTGGTGGCACAAACCATTCGTTGAAGTTAGCCCAGGGAGGACTGCTTCGTGCTCTGTAGGTCGCAGGTTACGCCTTCTATCCAAACACACAGTGAAGAGCAGGCACTTTAGCCAAAATAATAGTGGCCTTGTCTTCGGGTTAAAGCGGTGAACATGCATGTAGCCCTGTTCGTTTTTGCCTTCCTAGTGCATATGTGGTTGGTTGTTACGGCTTAAGGTCCTTTCAATCGAGCGTAGGCGTGTTGGAAAAGTGCTAGGTGCTGAACAGGTTGACCAAGTGCAGTGCATGACTCGATTATTTAGTTGGATGTAGTAGCATGAAATTTACTCATATGCATAGGCAGATTCAATTGTATGACATCAAACAGGGTTATCCTGTGGGGTAAGGCGGCAGAATAAGTGCACATAGATCTTATAAATACTCCAGATAGGTCAATCTACTTTCTCAGTCTTGGAATAAGACCGCAGATGATATTGGTGAAGGGTCAGCCACGTTCGGGACCTGCTGCGTCAGTGAAAAAAGTGATGGTTGTGGTGGTAAAGGTAGTGGTAGTGATAAGAGCTAACAGCAGTAATGATGTCACCTTTCGTCAGCAAACTGAGACCTTATGGTACAGGTGATACTGGTCTTGGAACCAGCGAAGAGACTTCGTTATAAATGGGCGTAGTTCACAGCGTCCCACTTTGTTGAAAAACAAATCTTCGTCAGGCACACTAAGTAGAAGCTGAGGCCCATTGCTCCTGTGGACCAGTCCACCCGCGCATCTTACATTTAAGTAATATATATGAAGCTGCATAAGATACAAAGTCTGAAAGCTCAAGTCCCCTTCAACCTCCTCTGTCCTTTTCAAAACCATCTCCAAATCAAAATGACAAGCGTATCGGACAGGGATGGAGTCGTTTGTTTTTGGAACTTCAATATGATGGGGTACTGTATTCATCGTCGATGGAAAGTGAAAAGGACATTCACCAAAAATTAGATTTATAATGACAAAAGAGACTGCAATGGACGCTGGAGGTTTGTCGGCTACCAGTAGCCACCAACATCACAGTGTCAGGTCTGGACAGCGCTGAGATCGAGATAACGGGTTCCTCGGGCACAGAGCATAACATCTAAAGCTCACCATCTGAGTTAGCCTGGGAAGTGTCACTTCCAAGTAGGTAATACTTCAGCTTGCGACTGACAGGGCAATGAACCCATAGTTTCTAAGTGCAGCATTTCCTTACTTTGCGATAGCCAGAGAGTCCAAATAAGAAGACCATGTTGTCTAGACAGGAGGAAAGGTACGACTAAAGAAAATATGTTTATTAGAGTTGGGAAAATTCCCATCACAGAATTCAAAAGACGACTTGGCGAGCGTACGCGTGCTTTCGATAAATTCTCCTTAGGTCAGTAGGGTCTACACGGTGCACGGAATCAACCATGCGTGCGAAAATATCGCTGTTTATGTTTTTCACTTTGCCTTTTTCTCAGCCATGCGTAGGCGGAGTGCTCCCTTATTCTTTATTGCCGACTGGTGCGACCGATGTTTATAAAACTGGAAATTGCCATTCCAGCTTCTGTTGTTCCAGCTAGAAGTCAACTCTGTCCTCTGATACTTTGTTTCGCTTAGGATTCACGCGGAATCATTTTATGTTGCTCTGCAGTCAAGTGTGAGTGCTCTAGGTTGGAGTTCCACAACAGAACAGATTTAAAAGTATCTCCGCTATAATCAGATTATTGAATCGCCTCTGTTTAGAATAGCATTATAACCTTGTATAAAATTATTAGATAGTGATCGTTTATGTGGACGCACAGCAGGAGCGGGGCACAAAGACGCCCCGTACTGGTATTAGATATACGCTAAAATTCAGGGAATAAGGGTTGAGGTTGTCATTGGTCTTCCATTAAAGGTTGGCATTAAGGGTGGATTAGGTGTACGATTAGGGTTACGGTTTGGGCTCGGGTTATGAGACAGGTATAGGCACGCTATATGAAATTCAGTGTAATAACACCGGTAGTACGGGGCGTTTATCTGCCCCCGCCCTATCGTGGAAGGCACATAACGGATTCCTACACCAATGATATCAAGCTTGCCTTATACACGTCAATATTTCGCGAATACACAACACCTCATTTTGTTCCTTTTTCCCGGACGGACTAACTGTAATACTCTATAAAAAAATAACAATGTGGCTTTTATTTACTTCAACATTGATTGGCCCACTATGGGCCTCACTAATGCTTTGTAGTGAAGTCGTTTGGGAAAGCACATTAAATTCCTTTTAAATCCTCTGATTAGAAAAGAACAGATAGAGTCCATTAAGTTTTGCAATTGCAGTGGGTGTAACGGGTTTCACTGCCTGATTTCGTGCACTACAGGCATCTGCATCAGCATCTGCAGGAAATAAACAACAAACGAATACCTTTTATGTAGTAGTTTGAGAACCTTTAAGATCGAAGTTCCTAGTAAAAAAAATATAAAGGCAATAAATACGGTCTGCTTTATTGGCCCCAAGTCCTGCCTCGTTAGGAATGGGTGTATAGAATCGTTGACCAACCAAGCGCATGATGCAAAATCAGCGATTCATCGTACCATTATTTTTCCATAAAAGTATTACATCTTAACGGGCTTCTAATAAACGTGTTGGTCCAGGGTGTCACGATCGATGTGACATGTGCCATGCGCTCATCTTGGCCATTGTCTAAAAGTCTGACATTTCACATTCTATGATTATTTTTTGCAGTAGGAAGGACCTATTTTAATTTCGGTTAAATCTATTTTGATTGAGAAACTATGGGTATCCCGAATCCCGTCATGCTTAGGATAAAGTCTAGAGTTGGTGTCCCGACCAATATTAAATCAAACGCTAAGGAATTAAATAAATTAAGCCCTTGACCAAGCATTTGTTCCATGCACCACTAAGCATGCTTCCAAGAGCTCCTGTTAAGATGTTGTTCAAACTTTTCTCCCCAACATTAATGACCTTAAACAGTGAACTGTGAAAACAACTTTTTGATCGCCCACATGTGGAGCTTTTGGCGGAACTGTGTGTGCAATAAAAAAGAGAGGTCAATTTAAACTAATATAAAGTTAAATTAATTTGTAGACCCTTTATGTTTCGAGTGCCGAGTAACTGGTAGAATACAAGGAATCCGAGGCATAGCTAAAAGTAGAGTTAAAACCCAGATGTATATGGCAATGCATTTAGATCGAAAATTATAGGACGCTCTGGATTTATTTATGATATCTTCTTATGATCCTGCACCCATTGGTGTCGATTGAAGCAAAGAGATGAATTCCACGAAGCAGTTCAGGAGAGAAAGTTGATGATATCATCACTGTAAACTTATTTTCAGAATTTTTGATCGAACCTTGCGTATTCATCACACTTATCTGCGACTGCTCCTGATGATGTGTTCGAGCGGGAATCCGAATCGTCAGGCCAAGAAATCTTCATCTTACAGCGACCACATTTTTTTTCTTGTAAGCAATTGCGTCAGTCAGTCACGTAACAGACAATCTGCGGTAAATCACGGTTCTCAATGAAGTTGTTTGGTCTGTAAAACACCTCACTTAAGACAAAATGAACCAGCAGTGCACGACTCCGATGTGATCTCGTGACTAAGATGGCAGTTGAGTGCACTGGTCAAAAAAATAGGTTGATTTTTTTTCTTGAAATTCCAAGGAACTTTTGTTGATCCAAGAGCATTCCCGAAATAAGGTCACATGTATGAGGCTCGTGCAAGGCAACCGATCACGGCACAACAGCTGCCTGCATACGAGGGGACAGAGATCAGTCACTTCTTCGTGCACCCCATTTCACACTCACTTAAGTTATTCTTGCATGCTTCAACCAGTGTTAAGGCGCAAATAAGTGCCTTTGAGAGGGACACTGAGCTCCCCTGATAACCACGTTTGCAAATTTTGTTTTGCATATGTATGATGTTAGGGAAATATGCCTCAAACCACAGTTAAAAGGAACTATGCTATCCTCTCTGCATGCAGGTTGACAAAAGTGAGAGACCTCCTGCACCCATGGACAAAATAGGGTCAAATGATTTCCCTTTTATATACTACTGTTAAATAATTTACAACGACATTACTGCTTTGTTCACTATAGAGGTACATTATAGCTGTTGACTTCCATCACGTTTTATAATTTAAGGCAGCATAATTCACTTATTTTTCCCTTGATTAACACCATGTGATTATGCTAGGGCTGCAAAATCTATGCATTTCGCCCTCATTCGAGCCGCCGTTTACTTAAAGGTCAGCGCATTGCTTAAGCCATCACTAAGCCGGTGCTTTCCCTGGAATTATAAAATACCTGTTTATGGAGGCTCGAGTATCGCTGGCCGTGTCTCGGACTCACTGCCCACCCAGTAAAATAACTGCATCCGTGGCAGCGATAGTGTGTAGACAAACGCACCTCCCTCTAAACAGCCCTTCTGCCTACTACCAAAGTTTTTCAGCGATTCAAGCCATGACTGGCCCAACTTCGTTGAATAACGCTGTTAAGGATAAGCTCAGTGGAATTGATGGGATGACTGGGACTAGAACCACCCGCCCGCCACAATTAGCCTTCCAAATTTTGGGTAAGGAAAAAAATTCACGTGGCTTAATCCCCTCGCTTGCTCTAATGGAAAACTAAAATTTAACCTTATGCTTAACCCTAGCCCTACCCTAAACGTTTACCCTGCAGCGAACACGAACCCGAGCCTAACCCCTTAACATACTGCTGACCCTAAGCCTACTTTCGACCGTAGCTCTAACCCAAAACCTGTCCCTCGTCCTCACCTCGATCCTAAGCCTAAGCTCCCCGAAATTGGTGGCAATGCCGTAGAACCTCTGGACGGTTCCCATTCCCGTGGGCTGATTAGGCCGCCAAGAAAGTCCTCCCTACCTACAATGGTTGCTGCTCCGAGGACGATAAGCAGCTTTCGAAAGGTTTCAGTGTCCTTTGGTAGCGTTTGTATCTATTTAAAGCGCATGGCGGTCTAAATAGACTGAGCCAAAGACTAATATTCCAACCGCTTTCGTCTCACAGAACCGTTAGTGGCGAATGAGAGAGTGGAATGTCTCCCAGCGCCATGATGCTGAGAAGATACAAACGCAGCCACCAGACGGAACAATTAAAAAAGTGTATCTTGAAAAGAAATTAAATTGCCTAGCGTCTTTCCATGTAAAGCCCTGGAGCCGTTGCATGCAACCAAAATCCACTCCGCAAATTGGAGATAAAACCTTCGATTGCAGCTAAGGGTTCATAGTGCAGAGATGATCGCGAAACGGTTATACATTTGCTGTGATTTATAATCATGCTATTAAAACAAAGCGGGTCATCGGATCGATTGACAATACAGTTCAAAGAATATGAAATGCAGCAGCCCAGTCCCCTAAAAAATTTTAACGCCACATGAGTACTACTGGCTTCCGAGTAATTTATGCTATTTTTACTGTCTGTCTAGATTAGAATAAGATTATAAAAACTACGACCGCTCGTTTTTACGTAACTAAGATGACATAGCTCATTCTATTGCATAATCCTTCTTTTTTCACATCGTTTGTAAGCTTTTGAGTTTGGTAAAATTGCCTTTGAAAAAACCCTCTTCACTGCCAGAAAATACGTGTATTCGGTCGACAATTTTAGGACAGTTTAAAAGTGTCCTCAAAAATCCTTTAAATATTAAAATTAGTTTGTGAACAGGAACTTGACACGCAAAATGCAAGTCATCTGCGTACTTAGGCTCGGCTCATACCATTTATCATAATTTCGCCTCCAAAGTCTCGTAATTTACTGCATCAGATGGCTTTGCGTTCACCGACCTCCTGTACCTAGTGAACTAACTGTGAGTGTTCCCTGTTGCTTTGAAGTTTCTGCCTAGAGCAAACAGGGTGATTGCGTTGTGATGCGCGTACAACAATTGAGTCATTTCCTGCACAAAACAAGGGAGAAGATGGGTTGACGACGGAAGGCCAGTCAGCGGCAGTCATCCCAGCTCCCCTCACCCTTTTTTGGTAAGGCTTCTTGAGTGATGCAAAATAAGTTACTTGCACTACCTTTTTCCAGGAAAATCAGTGATTACATGCCGGAAACGACAGTTTGACCGTCGTAGTCCGACGATGTCCACAGTATGCACTATGGAAGAGAGGTGCAGGGACGGTGACTTGCGCGTGATTTAGTTTTAAGTAATAGTAGCCTTGCGCTGCACCTACCGCACTCTCTCCTCCTCCCCAACCTGAGCCTGGTGTCATGACATGGTCAAGAAGAACGGAGATGGGAGAGGGCACAGGTGGCTGGCGCGGCCGGAGCAATCTTCGATAGAAAGGCAGGATATACGAATTAAAACAAGGCCATGGAGTATGCTTGTGTTTTTAAAAAAATTAGGCCCACGCCTCCACCTGACTGTCCATACTAGGTTTGTTTACGGTTACTCGGGACTGGCTGATTCGTTCCATCTGTTTGTATATGATCGAAATTTGTTAATGTGCCTAGCTGGCGCATCCTGAAAAGTGAATAAAAGTGAGCATAAATAAACGCACCGTCAATGGCGCGCATTGAAAGCTGCCCAACTGCTAACACAGCTACTTGTATCAGTTACTTATGGAAAACGTTCGGAATTTCGCGTATTTTGTATATCAATGGAAAGATTTAAAGTATCAGGCTTATTCGATGGAGAGGTGCCCGGACGTTAGCTAAATATTGCTACAAGTGGACACAGTAAAGCCACCATTCTTCGGCAAAATTTATTTTCTCCGTTTCAGTTGGTCGCTTTGCTCTTTGGCGTCCAGGCACCCAGGAACTTTCAGTCAGGACAGTGTGGCAACTAATTAGCTAATTAACTAATAATTAATTGGCAACTTAACTAATTTCCTTAATCATTTGCCTGTTTTTTATAATTAGCGAATAACTTTCCAAATTATGATATCATTACCATTTAAGGGGGACAACGGTTCGAATACCATCAAGTGACTGTTGCGGTGAGCCATCGTAAGGACGTGTAATGCAGTCGAGTTCCTATTCATCAGGCCTACCAAAACTATTCGAATTAAACAGGCGAAGGACGGCTTACCATTGAACGCCACATACACTGGTGGATGTAAGTGAGTTGGGCAAACGCAAAAGCAATTCGCATCAAAGTCACTTCAGCATTCGCCTAAATGGCCTTTAAATCGGAAAAAAACCTTGTAATTCGATCACAAAACTTCCTACGTACCGGTCACTCTATTGACCTCAAAAGGGCCCTCTAAGTGCTTGTTCGGGTATGAACTACTTGGACCTTGCACTATTTGGAAGTGGCCATTTACAGCGGGAGAAATCTGACCTATGCAAACAGCTGGACCACGTGGCCAGTGTCAAATGACTCTCGTAATCTTCAGAACTTCGATTTACTCACTCCCTGTTGTGTGTTGACATTCATTCGTCTTTTAATCTTTCCTCTATTGCAGCTGTGAATTAATATTTTCAAAGATTATTGTCTGTGCAATTAACAATGACCTTGCTGTTAAGCAGTGATCTTGTGTACAAACTTATACTGCTGTGCGTTTTTCTTCGTTATATAGGTTATGCTGCGACGGGGTGCATTTGATAAGCCGTTATGAAATTTATTGCTTCCACTAAATTCTGCTGTCCACCCTGTTTTACAATTCCAAAAACACATTTTGCTACCCATAGTCAAGCGCGCGCTAACTGGAGTGCGTAAATATCAGGTAAAATGTCGTAACTTTTCCACGGATCCCTTATTGCTGCGATGACAGAACGCTCGTGTACTTAAATTTTTTGTCGCCTTTTGAATGAAAAGAATGCCTTCATACTTCATCATTGTAGAGCCGCCGTTCATCAGGACGGTACAAAACATGTCTGTATGCGTACACGTAAGGAAGTAAGCAACCCAATATGCGTGGCGGGTGGTGTGATAGACAGTTAAGTCAGATATGCATCTCACTCACTGGGTGAATGGAAGGGACCATCAGCTCTAAGTGACCATCCCACGCCATTACGTACACACTGGTCACCTGCTCTGCATGAAGTCTCTCATGTCAGCATGCATGGAACACATGGGGTACGCAGGGCAGTTCAACAACGCCAAAATCGCAATCCAAAGAAATGAAGTTAAAATGACGGTATTTTCTGCAAGGACAGTTCCCGGCCCAGATTACTCAGGTGGCCCAATCAGATAGGTCAGAGGAGTAGAATCCCTCCTCACACACCGTAATACAGGTGACTTTAACCCAGAAGCTAGCTCTAAAATTATCTTACACCTAATCATAATCTTAACCCAGACCCTTATTCCTCCGTATTTTTGTACAACGTTACATTTATTACGGGCGGTTCCTGTTCCCATGTCCTGCAACTGGGACCATATAAGTAAACCCAACTCAGTTCCCATAGGGTTAGTTAAGAGTTCTGTGGGAGGTTTGGGTGATGTGCGCGAGCTAGGAAACGAGTGGAGACCTTGTGACTGGCTGATTGTTCTGTATTTGGTCAAAGACTGTGCCCTGTACAAGGTGCATCATCAGTGGTAAGGAAACCATGACTACTGCCCACGAAATGAACGCAGTAGGGATTGCAGATCAATTTTTTTCCATTGAAACAAACCTTTTTGGAATCTACTTCATTCTCTTCTCGCACACCCAAAATGAGCCGGCGGAAAGACGAAGCTAAAAGGATCAGAGGCGGGAGCGGAACCAGTGGCTGACAAAGCTGCGTGTGTGGCACGACCTGGTTTCTGCTCCAGATGAAACTGGTTCTCTTCAGGAGACCGGGTTTCGGATCCCAGTTGCGTGAAAGTGCGATAAATGCCACACTAACACGGAGATATTGCAACCCCATCCTCATTGCTATGCGAAAGCAAGATATTAGGTTAACTGGCCAGCTTCCTGAGTCATGAATGGCAGCGTGTCGTAATAAATTCAAGTGTATCATATTTATTTTGTCAGAACCACGCTGATCTGCCAGGATGATTAATTCCTCTTCAGCAGGCTCCACGCTCCATCTTCGATATCATGTTGATCAGCCAGCTGCTCAAGCCAGTCGAGCAACTTATAGTGAAATTGGACACAGTGAAAAATTGGCACGGAATCTTCCACTTAAGGTATGCCGCGGTCCCATACAGTATCAGCATAGACCAACAAATGCGTTTTATCAGCGCACGTGATCTATTTTTTACACAATTCCTGTGGGACACTGCCCCTTTTTGCATGGCTGTAAGTGCCTGTATAATGTGGGAGTGGACTAGAGTGAAGTAAATGCATCGCAAGTCTGCTCTCATTATACTCCAGCACAAGTTACCGTCCCTGCATCACTCTGCTTTGGAGCACATGGTGGACATCGTCAAACTCGACGGTTGAACTGTTGTATAGTGTTGTGGCGTAAAGGATGCTCGTGCTGAAATGTTGTACCGCAGATTTATGGTGGGCCTACTCCGGGTGACTGGTGCAATGCGGTACCTCTCGCGAGTGCTTGCACGTGTTCACAAATGGCAGTCTGCGTTTCAGCCAATCATAACTGTCCAAACCGGCCAACCATCTTCAAGGCCTACTCAGGCGTGCGCCCTCGTGGCATCGGACTTGTGCCTCGACAGACTGCCAGCTCCTCACGACGTTTTCGCCAATATTTCTATATAGATTACGGCACCGTTCGAACTGGCGCATCACTGCTTCTCTTCCTATTCGGGAGCGGGCCTAAAGGTCGTAGTGGCTAATGGCTTAAGCAACCACAACAGATTTTTCCTATGTGTGCAAATGGCTGAACAGAACCATACGGCTTTTTCAAGTCAGTGAAGACTGAAATGACTTGAGTGTCAGGTGCGCACCAGGGTAACAAATTATTTTGTATCCCTACGAACCAGGCAACGAATGATAAACCTATCGAACACGATGGATGGACTCAGATTGGCATTGATAGATCGACGGGCTACATGCGTTTCCGCGATAACCTGCTGTAAACCGCCATAGGTTAGACCAAATTAACGCACACTACCTCCACCAAAACACACTCGATGGTTCGACCGTCGTAATCCAACGATGTCCACTGCAAGGTGCTGCAGGAACAGTGAATTGCGCGTGGATTAATTTTAAGTGACAATAGACTTGCGCTGCAGCAACCGTACTCTTTCTCCTCCCCCAAATTGAGACCGGTGTCATGAATGAGTTAAGAAGACCGGAGGCAGGAGAGAGTTCAGTTGGCTGGCGCGGCCAAAGCCACCTCTGGGCGTGCTACCACACCTGGCTCGGATCCCACAAAGTGGGAGTGCCGCAAAGGCCACATTAAGAAGGAACCAATGCAGCCTGACTTTCAGTTCGTCAGTCAGCCACTCCGTACAAAACATATACTGGGTTGACCATGCGGTCCGAGTTATCTCATCAGTTGGCAAACTTCCAAGCCACGGCATTTAGCGCAACGTGAGAGTTTCAAGCGCTTCAGATTGTTTATAGTGAGGAAAATGCCCTGAATCGTCGACCTTACTCTCTTTCCCAACCCCAAAATCAGACCACCGTCTGAGCCGGTCCGTTTTCTTATTTTGGAGTGGGCGCATTGGCTGACAGGTCGGTGTACCCCTCTTCGCGCGCCACAGCACGAACGGCCCCCATAACGCACACACCAGGATTCACTAAATTAGGAGATATGGAGGAGCCATCGCCGTCTAACTCCCAGTCCATTGGTCAGCCACTCGAAACACACAGCACATACACTGGGCCAACGTCGTGAATTGGTGTAAGCGTCAGATTTGCAGCCTTCCGAGCCACGATGTCTAGGAAACCGTGATATTAACGGGTACACGATGATGGTGAGGGTGTTATCTATGTATTGGTGTAGGAAGTTGCACTGATATGGCTTATCCGCCGGTGGTTTACCGCAGGTTTTCGTGGAGGCGCTTTGTTCCTAATAGACCTATGCGACGATTAAATGCGCGAGGACAGTGAGGGCAGTAGAGGCGGCGATCTCTGCTGTATGTTAATGCTCCAGGCACTGGTTCACCAGTCTCTGTACGATGGATTCGCAAGTGACCGACCAGGCCGGTGCGGGAGGTGAATGTGCGGTCGCAAGGAAGACAGTTTAGGAGAGAGTCCCCATCGCTGATGGTTGTGGTGGCGGCTGCGGTGGAAGTAACATGTGATTCGTATTTGGATAGTGGGGAAGTCCGAATAATTGTTGGCAGAATTTAACGTAGAAGTTAAAATTGTCGGATTGTAGGTGCATTGCGTCCGAGGATGTCCGACCAGGCCAATTCACGCACGGAAGGTGCGTTTTCAGCACGGGCATGTTGGAAGGGCCTGGGCATTGGCGGTGTTGGTCTTGGGCACTGGTGACTTTCGTGCCGCTCTTTTGGTCCTGGCGGCAGCGATTCATTTGGCTTCGTAGATTGCTGTCTTCACTGTCCTTCTCCAAGACAGTCGATACCGGGCAAGGTCCTCCCAGGTCGGCGGGTAGATCTGAAGTTGCTTCATGGAAGTCGTCAGAGTGTCCTTGTAGCGTCATACTTGACCCTCTTGTCGACGAGAACCCATGGCGATATCTCCATAGAAGAGTCATTTGGGTAATCGTTCGTCGTGCATCATCACAGTGGCCACTCCATCGCACTTGCGGATGTTTCAGCTGAGCATAAGTGCTGAGAGGGCCTGTTGGTTTCAACATTTCCGTGTCCGGTATCCTGTCTTGCCATGTCAGATTTACTATTCTGCGAAGGCAGCTGAGGTGGAAGTGGTTGAGCTTCCGCGCCTGCTTTTGATAGATCGTACACGTCTCTACTCCATACAGCAGCGTCAGCAATATGATAGCTTTGTAAATCTTGAGTTTAGTGCTGAGTTGGAGACCATGTCGATTCCAGAACACGTTCATGCGTGCGTCTAAATGCTTGGCTAGTTCGGCAATCCAATGGGCAATTTCATCGTCGACTGGTGCCGCGGGAGAGATTGGTGCCCAGGTACTGGAAGGTATCCACAGATTTCAGTCGGGCGCCGTTGACATTAATGTGAGCTGCAGTGTAGATGGTATTTGGCGGCGGTTGATGCATCACAACCGTTTTCTCAGTGTTGATGCGAAGTCCGAAGCTGCCACAGGCGGCAGCGAAGAGGTCCATGCTCATTTGCATTTCTTCTTCCGTCGTTGCATTAAGTGCGCAGTCGTCAGCTAAGAGAAGTTCGTGGATGGTGGCTGTGGAGACACGCGAGCGGAAGTGCATCCGTCGTTGGTTGAGGAGTCGGCCGTCCATCCGCTAGGTCATGCGGATCCCGGGGCGTTCTTCGCGGTAGGCGTCCGTTAGCATGGCAGAGAACATGAGACTAAAGAGGTAAGGTGCAAGTACGCAGCCCTGCTTCACTCCGTTGGTCACTGCGAATGCTTCGGATACTGTCCTGTTGTCAGTAACGCGCGCCATCATCCCGTCGTGAAGCTGACGCACCATATGCGTGAAACGTTCAGGACAGCGGAATTTCTGCATGATATTCCACAGCCTGTCGCGATTCACCATGTCAAATGCTTTTGTCAGATCCACGAAGGTAGCGTAGAGGTGAGTCCGCATCTCCTGGCACTTCTCTTGCAGCTGTCGAGTGGCGAAGATCATGTCGATTGTTCTGCGGTGTTGTCGGAAGCCACATTGGCTTTCCGGGAGCAGTCCTTGCTCCAGGTGAGCCTTCAGGCGATTGAGGAGAATGCGGGGAAAGATCTTAGCGGCGGTGTTCAGCAGCAAGATTTCCTCAGAGTTTGTTGCAGAGTTGGCACTTCCCTTTCTTCTTGTAAAGGTGGACAATTGTTGAGTCTTTGAAATCCTGAGGGACTTACCATTGGTGCCACATCTTCTGGAAGAGCACTGTGAGTAGGTTCATCAGTTGGGGTCCGCCATGCTTGTAAATCTCAGCAGGGATCGCATCCCAGCCAGGTGCTTTCCCGTTGGAGAGTTGCTGCACGGCTCTGATGGTTTCTTGGAGAAAGGGCGGGAGATCAAGGTCAGCGTTGATTTCCACTTCAGGCAGGTGATCGATGGCAGCGTCAAAGATGGTAGAGGGCTGGTTGAGAACCCTTTGGAAATGTTCTGCCAATCGCGTCAGGATTTGCGTCTTGCTCGGTTAGTAGCGTCCTGCCGTCGGCACTGAGAAGAGGGGCGGTGCCTTTTGACGGAAGGTCCGTAGACAGGTTTGTTGGCGGCGAAGAAGTTCTTCCATTCGTTTCGGTCCGCGTACCCTTGGATGTCCTCGGCTTTGCGCGTCATCTAGCATGCTGAATCTCCCACAGCCGTTGCTGTACAAGGCGGCGACTTCGGTAGAAGACTGTCTTGTTTGCAGCGGTAGGGCAATCGACGTAAGCTTTGTACAACTGGTTCTTCTCGACGAGCAGAGCGTTGATAGCTGCGTCGTTGTCATCGAACAAGTCTTGGTACTGACGACATGCGCGGCTGAGGACATCAAAGGGCGGTGGATTGGATGGTGTCCCTCTGCTGACACCAGCGGTTCTCCACGGAGATGTCCGTGTCTGCGACTGGAAGGATGGCTAGTCGTTTGGCCAGTTCGTTGCTCAAATGGTGATGGTGAGCAGGCATATTCCACAAAAACAGTATTCAACTTACCTTGTGGTCGCTTACCTCGGGATCTTTTGCGTGGTTGCAGAGGAAGCCTCATTTTGGAGATGACGAGACGGTTATCCATCCACCCGTCGGCACCGGGGATCGCCTTTGTCACCAGCACGTCCTGTTTATCTTGCCTTTGGACGAAAACATGGTCCAAGAGGTGTCAGTGTCTCGACCGGGGCTGTACACAGGTTGCCTTTTGCCGCATCGGAAGGCGGAAGAAGGTGTTGGTCAGCAGGAGAGGCATTCCGCACATGTTCGCAGAAGAAGGAGGCCGTTATGGTTACGGATACGGAGACCATGGGGACCCAGCACTACGCTCCACGAGGCACGGTCTGTCCGGACACTGGCGTGAAAGTCACCACGGACAATTAACTTTTCCGCCTTTTGGCACAGTCGCCAGGAGGGCGTGTAGATCCTCGTAGAATTTGTCCTTCGCCGCATCAGTGCTCCTCATTTGGGGAGCGTAGGCGCTGATGATGGTGGATAACTTGTCTCCTCGAAGAGGCAGACGGAGGCTCATCAGGTGATTATTGATACCCTGCGGCAAACAGGGCAGACGTCCCATGATGTCGTTCCGGATGGCAAAGGCGACACCTGTGTCGCGTCGCTCTGCCTTTGGCCGGCCGCTCCAGAAGAAGGTGTAGCCGGCACCCACATCCTCCAGATCACCCTGTTCAGAGAATCGGGTCTCGCTGAGAGCAGCAATGTCCATCTTGTAGCGCGCCAGTTCCCGAGCGATTAGCGCCATCCTCCGTTCCGTTCTGTTGCTCCTGCATTTTCTAAAAGGGAACGAACATTGCAGGCTGCTAGAATGAGCAAGCTCACTCGAGCAGTCCGGGGGATCCCCGGAGTGTACGGTGGAGGGGATTGGGAGAGAGTTGTTGTTGTTGGATATTGTTGAGGGTTTGTCGACCTCATATAGTCACAGTCTGCTAGTCATGGTCTGCTGCAGCTTTCGTGAGACCCAGCATTTGTTTAGGGCACCTTTCTAGCCCCCTCCCCCGCGAGGGGGTAAACAGTACTGTCCCTAAATTGGGCTGCTGAGTTATCCAAGGCGGCTACCGAGTTCACTATGGGTCAAGATTTGGGTTGGTGAGAGAAAAAAAACCGATTCGCCTGGGCCCCCTACGCGATTGCATGGTACCCTCGCCGTAGGACCTTTTCGGTCGTGGGGGAGGAGGGAAGGGTGAGGAGAGAGGGAGAATGGAAGAAGTAAGAGTAAAGGCGAGGAGGAAATAAGGGCGAGAGGATGGAGAGGAATAGAAGTAGGAGGGGAGTGGGCTGGGAAGAGGAGAAGGGGGGGCAAAAAGGACGGGAGAGGGGGAAGAGCAGAGAGAAGGGAGCAGACGTACCGGGTGTGAAGACACACACAACATCGGAGACCCTCACCTGGTTTAGCCCGCCGGTTGTGCTGGTTGCCCGGGGTGTGGCCACTGGTAAAAACCAGCTTCGATGAGCCACAGATGAGAGTTGGGTACCATCTAGAGCGGACCACAGTAGCATTCACCACCTATACGAGATAGCTGGAGCGACCAAATAATACCTGTGTGATGCTACCCATAACTAGTACCCTCTACACCCCACCACACACACACACGCACATGTCAGTTCAACGGTCTCAGTCTGACGATGTCCACTGTATGTTCCACAGAAGAGTGCTGCAAAGACGGGGACTCATGCACAAATTATTTTTAAGTGATAGTAGACTTGCTTGGAATCTTCCGCACTCCCTCTTCTCTACCCACCGGTGCTCGGTGTCAAGACATCGGGAAGAGGACCGGAGGCTGGGTCGGGCGCAGGTGAATCATATCCCACTAAACCCATAAACGGCTAAAGTGGGTGATGCGGCATGAGTCGGCACTTACGCGTGACCATGTTTGGCACGCACACTCCTCGTGTTCGGCATTTGTTGTGGGGGCTCATTCCAAATAAGAATAACGCCTGTCTTACCCTGACTTGACCCCTATGTTGGTACAGCGCATATACCACCCAGCCCGTTTAGGGAGCACGCACAAACATCACCTCCCACAATCATCGCATATGTCCCTCCCAACAAGCTGATGCAGTTGAGACTATCAAGGTGTCCTAGAAAACGTGGCTTGGGAGGCTGCCACCGGACGCATTACACCAGACCGCGCCGTCAGTTCAGATTATGTTGTGCAGTGAGTGGCTGACCAGTTGATTGGGAGGCATACGGCAATGGTTCCTTCTTAGCCCCTGATTTTGAGAATCCTGGTGTGTGCGTTAAGGGGACCAGGTCGTGCTGTTATGCGCGAAGACGAGTTTGCCGACACTGTAAGCCAAGAAGCCCACTCCCGTACCAGACAATTGACTGTCTCGGACGGTGGTTTGATTGTGGGGTGGGGGAAATAGTGAGGTCGATAGCTCAGCGCATTTTCCTCACTATAAACTATCTGACGCGCTTGAAACTATCACGGTGCACTAAAAGCCGTGGCTTGGAAGGTTGCCAACTGATGGGATAACTCGGATCGCGTGGTCAGTCCAGTGTGTGTTTTGTGTGAAGTGTCTGACTGGCGGACTGACAGTCAGGCTGCAATGGCTCCTTCTTAATGTGGCCGTTATGGCACTCCCTCTCCGTGGGATCCGAGCCTCCCCATCCCTTGTGTTGTTGTGTTCTTTTTGTATTGTACCACAGTGCATGGGTCTTCGTCCTCTCCAATCTTTGGTCTTCTGGACTCTGTTTTGACACCGGGCCCAGATGGGGGAAGAGAGGGTGAGGTAGATGCATTGAAAGTCTACTCTAACTATCATCCGAGCGCAAGTCACTGTAACTGCACCATCCTGCTGTGTAGCATATGGTGGACATAGTCGAACTCGACGGTCAAACTGTCGGATAGATCGGCATAGTTCAGTGCTGAAAAAACAGCTCACTTAAATGGTGACGGTCGGCAAACAAATTTCTTTTCATTGCCAGCACGTTACTACCATTTTCAATCCCTTAAACTGCCCCTTGCCACATTTGCCCTATTACACGTCTACGTATCGATCATGTTTGTTAGTGTGGTTGGACGATAGTTCGTTGCCGGCATCGCGATTTCAGGCAGCGGTTTTGCAGTCCTGCTGCAATTGATTCCAATGTGAGAAACCGGGTCGATGCGCGATGGGAAAGTATGGTGTCAGTGTAGAAAATTGAGCACTACATCTGCATTGTCTGGTATGGTAGTGGCGGCGGTGGTGCAGAAAAGAAAAGCCATATTTATTAAAGTCCTCTTTCAAGGGGATGCGTCAAGTTCACTCCTGAGAAGACGCCTTGACCAAGCCGTCGCATGAACCTTCCCAGCAGCGAGAATTTGGATATTATTCTCAACCAACCTGGTTTTACGCGGAGAAGGTAAGGATAGCTGGCCGGCTCAGACCACTTCCATGTGCATTTACTCATTTATTTGCTCCTGTGGAGCAGGTTATTTTGTTCGCACGAGTCGGCACCTATCCAAAAGAATAAGCGAACACGTCCCGGTATGGCTGAGAAAAGGCGAAAAGCATAAACAACGCTATTCTCGCACACATGGCTGATTCCGAGCACCGTGTGGACCATTACGAAGCCTTCCGTGTGATTTATAAGGTGCCACCAAACTATCTCAAGTCACTGGGTCAGCAGCTGCTATTAACAGCAGAAGCCACCGCTATCTGGTTGAGAAAACCGGTCTTGTGCGCACAAAAGAACCTGCTACAAGCTCCTCACTTAGCATGGCCAACGACAGTTTAACTACATGCACTCCACGCCATATTCTCTCCTCCCATCCCCCCGCATGAAAGGCTCCACCAAACCCTCACCGCTGCTTAACCAGCTGTCTCTTATTGCCAACCCCCCCTCCCCTATTCACACGATTCACTGGTATGACGCGACGAACATTATGGATCGTATGTTTTAGCTTGTACCCCGTTACCATATAAGTGTACTGACCCGAAGAGAATTTATCGAAAGTATGCATACGCTCGCCAACTCTTCTTCAGAAACGCCTATTTAAATTGGAAGTATGCAATAAGATACGTTTTTGTGCATAAATGACTGATTGGCCGTCGATTTCGGCGATGTTCACTGCGCGCTTTTCGGCAGGCTGGAAGCAAGCGCGGTGACTTGCGGGTAGAATTAGCTTATATTGAGAGTAGACATGCGCTGCATCTACCACACTCCCTCCTCCACTTCCACCTGAGACTGCGAGTTTGCAGCAGCCGGCTGCTCGAGAGCAGCGATTACATGAGTCCTAGCAGGGTGCAGGTGCCAGAGGCGGAAGCCTTGTACGCGCTTGAGTCGCTACACCGTCACGCAAGTCGCCAAGAACGGAATTCATGACACTTCTTCTTTGCTGATGACTGTGTAAAGATTGCAACGGTAGCCGGTATGCAGTAGGTCAGAGCCTGCTCGACTCGGGAGGCGCCAAGCCGAGACTACCAATTCACATGCAGAAGACAACAGCCATACATTTACCGTTGCCAATCCTCGAATAATCCTAATTCATGGTAGATTTCAATGGCACTTGTCTCACAACCGAAGATCCATTGCCTTACTTTAGCAATGCAGTCCCACAGACTATCGATAATTAATAGGCGGGTTGTAGCTTGAGTCGCTGAAGCCAGCTAGTTCTCTAGTGGTCTGAAACACTCAGTCATCGTGACATCGTCCTAACGACAAAACTGAACATTTAAAGGTTTTGTCGTTCAGAAAATGCGAGACTATGGGACAGCCACCTGGAAAATCTACAAAAACTAGGGGGTTTAAATGATCTCCGTCCCAACTGTCTTCGACGAGTATCATAGGCGCAATAACAGACACTGATTTTAAACCCCAAGTCGCTGGATTTGACTACCATACCGAGCTGGAAATAGCTTCTCGCATGCTGGAGTAACCACATAATGAGAATGAATGATGGGTGCACGCTGAGTCGACTGCGGCATATTTTCCTCTATGGAAAGATGTCTAAACATTTATCGACGTTGTCTTAAAAAAAACAAGCGAATAATGATTATTGCTGCGACTCAAAAATCCTCATAAGCGCCATTTAACTTCTGAATGTTTGTCGTTATGATCATAATTTTTGTGAATACGGCTGAAAGCGTAAGAAAGACCATAATCAGGAATCCTTAATTTCCTGTTATTTCTTCTCTCCCTCCTCTTGTCATTTAAGACGCTATGTCCATTGATTTCATGCAGAGAAAAGAACTTGAAGTAAAAACCAGGGCAAATAATAACTCTTTAGCAAGAGCAGGAAACGGCTTATTCTCACTTGAAGTTTCGGTACTACTATGACGGGATTAATTTTGGTATAGTCATGCGGAAAATCATAACTGTCACTTCCGTTTGAAGACTTGTAGCAGTAGTAGTAGTAGTCAGTCTTAGTAGTAATCATGGTGGGGGGAATAGTACTAATAGTAGGAGAAAAGACGCAAGTAGGAGAAAATGCGTGCTCTGACTGTTCAAACATCGTGAACAATGAGGTCCGCCATGTAGCTTGCGTGTAACGAGTTCATAGTTGTAGTAGACTTTCGCTGCACCTACCACACGCGCACCTGCCTGACCCTCGAGAGTTCAGTGTCATAACATAGTCAAGAAGACCGGAGGAGGGATCGGGCGCGGTGACTGAAAAAGCTCAAAAATCTATCTATATGTGCAACACACACCAGCCACGCGCACAATAGACCAGGTATTCAGCGAAACAAGGAGCGGCTCGGATTCTAATTGAGTGGGAGTGCCATCGAGACCACATTCAAAAGGAGCCACTGCAGCCAGAATACCTGTCCTGAGAGGAAGTCCAAGTTATCCTGTCAGTTACCAGTCTTCCAAGCCAGGACTTTTAGTGCCTCGGGATGGATTCAGGCTCGTCAGATTTTTCATAGGGATAAATGCGCGCTGGGAGCCGTGGGGGCTGAGTACCCAAGGCCGACCTAACTTTCTCTTCCCTCTCCTAAACACCAATCCACTTCGGAACTTGGTCAGCTGATTCGGGAAACGGGAATAAGTGGCTGATGGAGATAAGCGGCCCGTCTGCGCATGCCACACACGGCCTGGTCCACTACACATCATACCAGGTCTTTATAGAAAGGTGTGGGCGTCTCGGATCTCATATGCGATATCTCCTAGATACGTTCTCTAAAGGATGGGTTATGAATAGTCGAGGCAAAGCATAAACGGCACTAGACGTGCACAGGACCTATCCAATCCACGTTACTCAATAACACGGTTGCAAACTCTGCTCCACAAATCCGTCAGAATCAAAGCTCTGATTAAAATAAGAATTCTGAATTGATTGGCACACAATTCAGATATTCAGCAAGCGCCACCGCACTTGCAAAATTAAAAAGTCTCCGGAGTCTTAATGGGACACGAACGACGTCCAGTTCTGACCATCGGGTAAGCGTTCTGGTTGGTCACATTTGCACCTCCATTTGATTCTCCGTATAGTCAAGGTTACGCTGCTATTGCTACTACTACTACTACAACTACTAGTTGTAGTAGTAGAAGTAGTAGTACAAATGACCCCCTACTTTTACTACCTTTGCCAGAAGTAAGCACGGGTCAATTATTTTCCGGGTCACCAAGAGGCAGTCATCAAGGGAATACTTCTACGACTTCTGTGAGGGTAGAGGGATTTTCCATGTTTAACAGCAGTAAACCGGACACTTATTGCTTTAAGTGGGCGAAATTTCCACCGCGAATCGCCAATAGCAAGGCCGAGGTCATTCGCGCGCCATTTAGGTCAATCGACCGCCGACTGTTCATCGTCCTTCGAAGGACTGCACAATTTCGCTGAGAGGAGCAATTGCAGGCATTAACGCTCCCCTTGCGAGGGAATGCCGGAGGTAAAAGTGCACCTACACGAGTTATTCGCTCGTAGATTCTTTTTTAGCTGCGACGCTGACTTATACTCTGGCATGCAACCTACGAGCAATTTTACATCTGGTATCTATGAGAGATTGCGGACCATGGTTTTAACGTACTTTCTTTCATGGGGTGTTGAGACAAGTTCTGAAATCAGGCGAACCTTTTACCTTATTTAACTCACGATCGATGAGGTAATGCGTTGAACTGGGGGGCTAAATTTTACCCTCCCAGATATAATATAGCTAGTTATAGGATCGAACGCAGGGCACGTTAGTTTCACTCCTTTCGGGCCTTGTACAATTTCGCAGCTCAAATCATTTCGAAGAGGGACTGGACATACCCCTATGTATCACGCTGACGTAGAATGATAACGCACTACCGCAATATTTCTATCCACCATCTGCCAAGCCTACTCCTCGCCATATCAGCGGCTGAACGACAAGCAGAACGCGAACTTTGGAACACATTTACCCGTGTACTTGACTAAAACGACGGTTTACTTGACTCTCGAAACAACGGAGAGTCTCCAGCTGCACTAACCCAGATTTTTGGGTTGGTCAACTCCGACATATTTAGAGCAGTTCATTCATACCATTGACATCACTGGAAGTTGTTGGAGGTAAGAACACAGAAAGTGCAATCTTTTCATAGCAGCATCTCGCAGACTGATGCCCAACCTGCACCGTCATCATAAAGCATTCAATCCGCAAGTGTCCTTTGTCGTCCATAGGTAGATTAGCTGCAGATGTGCTTGGATTTCAACGCGTGAGGTGCCGGTGTCGTAGGCCCACGCATGATAGTGGAATCCCCCTCGCATAGACTACGAAACCGAACTCTAAAGAAGCGTCGGCAGATAGCAACAACCGGAATGCAACGTGTTTAGGTCTTTCTGATTATAGAGAAAATCCCAATGGTGACTATGTGACGTCGCTGCTTTAAGCTAGCAGGATCTGGGTTATTCTTTGTGACGGCTGACATATTTCAAATTCATAAGCGCGATCAAAAGACAGACTGTAAAATTTGCCGGACTAACCCACTTTGTTGGAGATTCCTCTGATTGTGAAAAATAAGAGGAAAACAAACAGGTTAAAATTAAGCGTGTCTTACAGAAAACCGAGTAAAGCCTACACCAGAAAGAAGTAAGTTAAGAGACATCACAAAATACGCTATCCCATTTGGGTCATAGATGGGTGGGAGAGAGGGAGTGGGGTGGAGCAGAGAGGGATCAGGTCCAAAGTTAACCCATGCCTTCCACACCGAAACGCAATACCAGGGGTATTGCTCAGGCTGGGCGACATTTAAGTGTTTAAAAAATAACATGAAACTGTGTGGCCGAGAACAAGGTTAACTCATCGCCCGGAAATCACACTCCCTCATTGTCTCTGAATGCGTGAGTGAGCGCAGCAAGTACTTGGCAGTTAATTATTCAACGTCACATTTTTGCAATATTACATAAAACCCAGAAGAGAGGGGGGATAAGTCAAAGGATGAAAAATAAGTGCTCAAATACTAACTCATTAACTGGGTGTTGTCGTAGACACGGTGAGATCAAAGCGCAATGAGATGCATAGTTTGCGGCATTTATTGGCGCTTCAGAGCCCCTAGGTGTGGGCAGGGAAACGGGAGGATTTATGGTAAAATACGCACACGCCAGTAGATGGGTCGGCGCAAGGGGGTCGTCAGATGGGAGATAGATGCAGGGGAAGGTAAATCAAGTCAGAGATGAGGTGGTAAGGAAGACGCCTCAAGGCTGAGGTTTTGACTACTGTTTCTGGCGAATAAGAGGCCTGGAGTCGCACCACTGAACCGCGTCTTCATCTTCAAACGACACGTCTGAAGGGAAAAAATGTGTGAAGATGGAGAAGAGGCGTAATTGACCGTTGAAATAATCTAGACCGCATGCCTCTCCTAGAGTCAGGTAAATAAAGGAAAGCGAAAAATACCACACCCTTGCGAATATAATTAAACCTCGAGATTACTCGCGAAATGTGGCTTTGAGGGAATAGGGGCACGAACGGCACGAAATATCCAATGGCATGCAACCTCTAACCTCATTGTGCCACAGCGACTGCTCTAAAATCCCTACGAACTGACCAAATCATTTCCCCTTGTATTTTTCTTCTTCCTTTTCCTATTTCAACGCCAGTCCGCTTTTCTGGAAACTTCAAGTACGGTTTACGACCTATAAATATTTTATATGCTGTAGCTGATGAAAGATGGTTCCCAAGATACAAACGGCACTCGAGCTTTATAATTTGTAGTTGTTCAGTTAACCTGCTGACCGAAAATTGCTTCTGCCACACAATAGGTTCCCGAGTTATCCTGTTAAGGATAAACACAATATTTTAGCTGAAACACGGCATTCGCTGACACCCCGAAGACTGTCTAAGCTAATAACTATCGAGGGCGTGCCGTCCATCTGCGGGTTTCTCTGTGAGGGCATGAAGTTGATTGACTTAACTGGCTTCTGAAAACAGCCTTCGTGAACCTAAAGTAGGTAAAGCACTTAAATTATTTTTTAGGAAAGCGAAACCGCTCTCGTTTCAAATTTCTGATTGGTTAACCTGTACAAATGTGTGCTCTAAAGCACAATAATAAGGCTTACATGCAGCATTTACTTTTACTACACTGGTTAATCCTAGGCCTAAATGAATACTCTAGTCTAACAGCAAAGTGATTTGAATATATTACGCATGTCTATGCATATGGTAAGATTGTTTTTTTTTGTTTATATTCGGCAGATATTTAAATTAAAAATAGTGCAGGTATCGTATCAGCCATTTTATACATACTTTGATGCTACATCAGTTGCGCGAGCGCATGCAAAGGTAAAATCTTTCCCGTTATAACTATGATAATGGTTTTAGAAAATATGAAATGTACAACATCCGCCTGTGAAATAGCATAGCGAATCCTGTTTTGGGGAGAGGCCGTATAAACGACTAATTCTGAGTTGCTTACAGGTATATTTCTCGCAGTCTCTCGGTACAGAAGGCCATTTTTATGAGCGACGTTTCGTGTTCGGGTGAGCCTAAAAACTCGGCTTAAGCCGTCATCGGCGGGCAGAAGACTTCCGAGAACATAATACACAAGTAAGCGTCTCCAAAAGTTTTATTCTTGTAATTTCAGGAACGTCCTCAGACTCAGCAGCCCTTATCGTCATCAGAAGGGAAACAATAACTTAGCGAAGGAAAATCTTGTTCACGTGAAGGAAGGGAGGTGCTCATGGTTGCGTTTAATAAGACCAGATTTTTTAGACAATCGCTCGACCGATGGCCTTAGGAAAATTGCTTTCCTGTCGGGGAACATTCCGACCCATAATCCTGTGAACCGTTTTGAAAAGGGTCGTTTGGCCACCGTGTTGGACACGGCTTTGCGGAGCCACAAATTACAGCTGGGTGACAGTGCGAAGCAAAGTAAAAGTAGCTATCAGGTCTCGCGATGCGCTTAATCAGGACGCCTATGAATCTACTACAATTACTTTCAACAACCGTGGTCATGCTGGATCTAATCAGCCAAGATAGTGCCGTCCATGCTATCTCTGTATGCGTGACAGGTTACGTCAGTGCATCTCCGTCAGCGTACTGTCGTGTAACAGCCATCTAACCGTATCAACGAGACGGGAGTGACCGCCTAGTTGGGACGTGGATTCCCCTTCACGACACGTCTGTGGCACTTACACATCTATCAACAGTCTGGTTTAGTGCACTCTCGGTTTGCTATAACTCTGTGTCTGTGGAAGTTGTTACCTTCTCCCTACTGATGTTAATTAGGGTCAATGACGAAGTCGATGACGGGCGTGGTGCTACCTTACGGTAACAATGATCAAGAATGTGACCATGGCTTTCGGGGAGGTGGCAGAGGTTGTTTTTAGGTCATGGGCGAATAATTGCTCTCTGTTCGCCCAATGCAAGTAGAGTGGTCAGACAAGAGTCCTTCCCTTGGTCGAAAGGCCGGCTAGCCGTATATTGGGTGAGGGTAATTTGGGTAGTTGACGACATTCAGCATATCACAATGCGGTTATGGTTTGTGGCTTCCAGTAAGAAACCCAGTTATCAGTTCGGTACCCAGGCATGTGCTTGCGGACCATGACTACTTATCGGCAGGTGCGAAGATCAGCTCATTTCAGTTAGCCTTCGCTGAATTTTGGTCGTCAAGTGTGAAAACGCCAGGCGACCCGCAACTAGGCCAACGGATAGGCCTGTCTTCCTTTTGTAACGGCAGTGGCGGCAGAGTGAGTGGCGAGGCGATGTGTGTGTGTGCGCGCGCCAGGAAATTTCACTATGGGTCACAGAGTGATGATCCCTTCAGGCACAGCTGGGCACCGTAATGTCATGAGCCCTGTCAGCAGTACAACGTGTGGAGTGCTCGTTGATGAAAGTTCACCGATCTATAACGGAACTCACTCGTCCCATTCTACCTTGGGGCTCATTCTCGAGCTTCGCCAGCAGCCGGATGGCAGCCAGTAGTAGTAATAGCAGTAATCGTAGACGGATTAACAATGCCAACAAAGACGTGGGGGACTGGTGGTGAATTTCACCCGGCAGTCAATAAAAACTTACTCACTACGCCCGAGTAAACAATAGGTATTAAATATCTGTAAAGGTACGCCAGAGTTCAAAATAAATATGCGTCACTTACGTGGATTGAAGAAACTATCGCTGCCGGGTGACTGCCTAGATGCGTCGAAGGAGATTTGAACAGGTCCATCACCAGTATTAGCATTCGTGAGGATTGTATCCATCCTATCCCCTGCCGGTTGTTCGGGGATCAATTTGAGTGATGCGGTTAGAGTGGTTGCTGAGGTATGCGACTGATGGCAATTGCAATAGCAGCTGTCGACGCCTTCGCCACGGTTTCTGGGGGTTTCCCCGGAATCTGAGACGAAGGAGTGGCCCAGAGGGGTGTGACGAATCATACTACGAGAGTTGCTGGAGGCAAAGGAGGTAAACGAGTCCTCCATATAGGCCGGTCCCGTCAGGCTGCGCTCGGGCAAACTGGCCTCGAGGGGGCTACTGTAGACGGAGTCCACAGAATCTAGGTCCACAAGGATGTCTTTGTTGTTCCACACATAACCCAGACGATCATGAACGCTGTCCAATTCAATACGGTTCGCCTGTACTCGGTAGATTAGTTCATGGCAGCCTGTTTCCAATTTCATAAGGTCATCGCTGATGCTGGTTGTGAGGGCAACCAGATCAGAGAAATTGGCCTCCTCTTCCTCCTCTTCAACATCATCAGCATCGAGTTCTCTGGAGCGCAGCGATGTTAGGCTGGAACAACTGGTCCGTTGGTTGAGAATGGGAGAGATGTTGATTCCAAACACCTCGTCATCTTCTTCCCTTTCTACGTCATCACAGTATGGAGAGAATGTGAGGCGATGTGTGGTATGAGGAGGCAAGTCGTGGCTGAACCAGACACCGTCATCGTCAAGCTCGAGATCGTCCACCTCGGAGACATTGTCCGCGGAGTCATCACTCACCTTCAAGGTAGTGGCGGTGAGCTTTTGCGATACGGGAGTGGTAACGGGGGAATCTAAAGTAGATGGTGAAGCTGGCGGTATCGGTGAGGTACCAGCATCCACACGTTCTATGCTGACGCCCACGCCGCGGTTTTCAAAGATCTTGCGATGCACGGCTAGAACTGCAGCACGGGCCAGCAAGGTTGCAGAGGTGGTTGTGATGAGAAGACCGTGGCTGCCGGTTTCGGTAGTGGCGGTGGCGGTGGCCTCCAGTGCTTCTTCTGGGCTCGCTTTAGCCTCCAGATGCTCTTCTACTTCTTCGACGACCTGAAGGTTGCCGTCGCTCAATGGGATTCTTAACTTTTTAGGATAACAGTCAGCATGCAGGTGACTTCTCTGGGAACTACAGGTGGTTGTGACAGGCTGTTGCACTATATGCTGACTGGTGGGTGCGACGCATGCCACAAGTTTGGGTGAGCCGTTGTGGCGGCGCGAGAAGGGGCTGGACCGTGACGCATCGGGGGACGCGGTCGTCGGGGAGGTGGCTGCACTGCTAGCAGCTGTAGTAAATTGCAAAAAGACCACGATGTTAGTAAGATGTCCAATGAGAGGCAAGAAAAGTTGAGGGAAGGGGCTGGTAGAGCCTGTACGGCAAAAATGAACTTGAGGGTAACTGTTTTCAAGCGTAGAAACAGTTGTTTTATAGCAGTGGCTGTAATATGTCTCGGAAAAGCGCTGAAAATGTTAAAGAGCTCTTAGTATAAACGGGGAGGAAAACGGACCACAATTGGAATCTGTAGCGGTTAAGTTGATCAAGTGAAGGCAAGAGATCTTCATCCACAATGAGCTAGAGGCACACATTAAACTGCGACGATTGGCCAGAAATATAAGCGGACAAGACTGTCCAGTTCAAATCTCTCAGCTTGACCCTGTGATTCTGAAGACACCTTGTTACTTAAATTTATCATGATGTTGTCAGACGTGACGAGGATGATGCCGGACACAACCAGCTCGTGTTTAACCCTGTAAACGTAAGATTGATGGAAAAACAGGCAGGTTGAGAGAAAAATGGCGGAAGGGAAAGAGGGTAATAGGCGGACTGTTAAATTAAATTTGTTTGGTGAAACAAGCGCACAGAGGTTACGCGTTTCTCGAGTCAGATGGTAACCACTCACCGCTGAAGCAAGATAACGCCAGCAAATATACGTCCCGTCGACCAAATATACGGAGGAAAGGTGATTGAAGGCTGGCGGCGCTCATGCGTTCCAGGAAAATCCTCGGCAGTCACCACACCTACAGTCCCCGGCCCCTCAAAAGCATCTATGGTTTGCGGCAAAGTTGAGTCGTTCTTGGGTGGACAGTGCTACATCTATAAGGCCTGCCGTCCCCTTTTGTTACAAGAACCATTACTAAACAGTTATCAGGCTCGCGAGTACGCAGTAATTAGGATATAAAATCGACTTACAATGGATAGCATATTGCCGAGAATAATGCCAGGGAAAAAAACTTCATCCAACCACGCTTTTTAACATACTGGGTTTATGCACATAATGCGAGAGCATTCTGAGGGGAAATGGAAGAGGGGAAGCGATCTTTTCAAGGCGACTAGGGCCGCGAATACGGGAGATGGGAAATGTATTCTTCTATAGGAATAAAACCTGGCATGGACTAAGCTGCAGCGTCAAAAGCTTCGGATGACACCCAGCACTTGAACCGTAGCCTATGTAGCAGCTAGTACCCCCCGAGTTTCACCCAGTTCTCAAGTACTATTTATCCCATCTGAATGCAGGTAAATTCGTCCTGGCATGATTCTTTTGCGTCATTTAGCGAAGGGGTGTAACGAACCACAGTTCCGACAGAATTGTTTGAATGAACTGGTAGCACTTTTCGCGCGGATCCCGGATGGGAATGGTGTGATCGATGGTCTGTGAAGATGGCCGGTGTTCCTTCTTTCCCTACCGCTGACATCTCCCCTCGTTACCGCCGTCGTACCGTCTCGAAAGTCCCTGACCGTCAGCATCTCCACGACCCTCACCCGCATTTGCGAACAGCACTGCACTCCCCACCGGTATCTAACTGATCATTCGTGACCACCTCCCACTCCAAGCGGATCGATTGTATAAGTCCCCAGTATTCGCTTGTATCTTTATATTTCTCTTTTACTATCTAAAATTTGCTACTGTTAACATAGATACCTTACGTTATAAACTTATTCTCTCCTGCTATCTATACATGTGTGCATGATGAAGTGTGTAACGATTCTGCCGACGTTATATGGCTACAGATTGTCCTAGTGATATACTCCACAGTGTGTGCTATCTTTGACATTCTCGGCCGCTACAGGGGCGCCAGCTGGGCCGACGCGACGGAGACGGTCGTCGGGTCCCGTATTTACATGTACAAGCACAGCAACGCGAACGGAAAGCCTGCGCGCAGACACAGAAGCCAACCACTTAAGGTGACGAGGTGGTGCGTGCGGCAGCCAGTCGATATGCGCATAGGTGAAGCGCATGCAGAATTCGGTTTGACTGGCGTGAAGCAGCAGGTTTTCAGGCCGTACAAAAAATACGCTAGGCCGATGTCGTCACTTATTCTAACCACAAATGCGCGTACGGGTGCATGGGCTAGTGGTTTATTTCGAAGATTTACAGGAAAGAGAGAGAGAGAGAGAGAGGCTGCTATTTATATTGGATCACGCCACTGCTAGTTCATTTGGGGAACTAATTAGTGAACCGATTAGGCTCTAAGATTTCTGGCAACCGGTGGAGGAAAAGCGGTCCTCAGCGCTTCAGATGGACCTTCAGCCCCCTAGAAGAGTCAAAAAAGAAAAGTGCGACAAGCAACTGGCGTAGTTCAACATTTTGGCGGTTAGAAAATACAGTACACGGGTTTAGGAAGCCCTTCCCCTATTCCAGCGGCCTCGTGCTGATTTCCTAGGAGATTAGGGTTAGTGTTGAGGAAGAGTTAAGGTTAAGGTTTGAATTAGGACACTGAATTTAACGCAAGGTACCCTGTATTACCGAGGGGAGTTCCCATTCCCGTGTAGAGTAGGAAACAGGAAACCAAAATGTCAGAAACGTTTGAATCTACAATAACTAAAAGCAGCCTATGAATGTAATGACTCATTGTGAAAAGTTGCCTTTCTCATTTCCAGTCTTTGGTATGGTCACGTCATCGAAATGCCCAACCTTCCACCCGCACTGCAACTCATTTTGATACACGTTTCTGGTTCCCTCTTGGCTGAACGACCCACTTAGATGGTCGGAGGCCCTCAGCAGCCCGACCTTAGGTTTCCTGTACGTCTCCTCTGTCCCAGACAGTGAATCTTTTCCATTATGTAACTTCTCGACATCAGGCGACTCCCTGCCCGTCATTCTGGGCTTCACTAAGGTCAGCTGTCCCTCATGTTCAGCCGAACTTTTTCATCTCATGCAAATGCAATCATTGCTTATTGGTTTCGTGTCATCTTTTGTGCCGAGGCTCGTTGCTGCATCGCCCCACATCTTTCATCTCCATGAAGAGTTAATCAGTCGAATGATTCTGTTCGTCTGCACAACAGACTTGACAACGCCACGCCTCGGTTGCAGTTTTATGTTTATATAAACTGGAGTGGCCGACACTTTTGGCCACTACTAGCGTGCAACCAAGTGTCATCCTCTAATAGCGACCAACCGTCGGTGCCCGACTTCTTTCTTCAGGCCGTCAACCCCCCCCCCCCCCCCACCCAACTCGCTACCGTTGCTTCCCGTTTCCTCTCCTTAGACAACCGTCTCCGCTGTTTTTTCCCCCGACCGTTATCATCACTGGATCCCCTGTGTTATCCTTGGTGCCAAATTCCTCAACACTTTCCATCTTTGGGTCGATTGAAGGTAATTTCACCTTTAAGACTAGGCCAATAATGTCGCCAGGTTAGATGTCTATTCCTGAGGCAGCCCGTCAACTTGCCATGCTGGAAGTCGACTCAGCTAATCCATTTCGTCAAGTGCTGGCTTCGAACTCTCACCTCATCTCTCCGAACTTCAAGGTCTGTGTCTCATCGTACGATGTGATCCATCACACCCGTACCAGTAGTCTACCGCTTCTCCTTTTCGGTCCCGTTGTCCCGCAACTGCACGTCTGGCAGCCTTCAAAGCCAAGGTGTCAATCTTGAAGCCCCGGGCATCGCCCATAAACAGGAGCTCTAGGGCCACCACTGGAGACTGACGTAAATATGATGAAAATTGTGTCTTGAACTACACTACCACGCCTGACAGCCACCTAGTTCGCCACGTTAAGGACTGCTGGTGCTTTACTCGAAAAGCCTTCTTCTCCTAGGTCAAACTGATCCACGGCTTCCACCAAATAACCATCGTCCCGGAGGACGTTCCGATAGCGTGCGTCACCACCCCTTTGATTTATTTAATTTTCTGCGTATATTGGAATCCTGACCGGCTCTCCAACCCCGAAAGTTCTGTGGACAGTGTTTTGCGGTCTATGTCCTGTTTACGACTATAGTTACGACCTTTTGATGATCAGTGATACTCTCAAAGAAAACAAGGAGCATCTGATGGTGCCGCTTGATCCTCTTCAACGTTATTCGCAACCCGTACACTTGTATCTTCAGTGCCCATCCCCCTCATTTCTCGGACACCTGATCAGAGCCACCGGTATCCACTTTCTGCCTTCGAAGGTCACTGGCGTCCGGGATTTCCCTCCCCCACTTCCAACTGTCAACGGCAGTGGTTGCCGGGCATGGGGTACTCTGACAGCCGGTTCTTCCTAAACCGTGTTGCAATCACCCTGCCACTCTGGAACTTCCTCTCGGGCCCTACGGATCCATTCGCACTATCCACGGACACTTTGGCCACCTCCGAAGTCGGCTTGGCCGCAAGTTGACTTATTGCTACTGGTGTTGGAGCTATGAAAGCCAGTTCCCCCTTGCATGGCGTTTTATTGGTTGCGAAGTCACAGCTTCCGATGTGTTGATTGTTGCCAGTAAAGGTGGCAAGAGTACGATAACTCAGTGGTAAAACATTCATCCCGAATTAAGAGGTGTCGGTTAAGCTTTGTTTTGCACAAAATGTAGTTTAATCATTTGAACTCCCTATTACCAATAGTCAAGTGGGTGGCCTAAACACAATCAGCTAGAACATGCCCCCATTGTCCCGACAGAAAATTGGGGGACATAAAAAGGGGCGCTACTGGTTGCATGAAAACACCATACCTTTAAAGGTTTATACTGTGAGAAGTGGGCTAGAAAACACAAACCAAACATAGGAAAAGGCGGTAAAATGCGGACTTTACGGCTCCTCACCAGGCACGGTGAAGACCAGTTTTTAAGGCTGCTCTTGTGCAGCAGGCCGAGTGGACTAAAGCCAACTCAAGGACTGAAGTCGACTTAGGCACACAAAACATGCTATGAGGACATTTTCGTGCGCTAGGAACGAAGTACCTAAGGCATAATTTGTGCTAATATGTTCGGCGGACGAGATCCGCATTTCAGGGTGCCATAAGCGGAACCTAAAAGTGGCATAGTTGCTAATCTAAAACTGTTGATTGAAAGCAAGTAAATGCATGACTGTGATGAAATCAGAGGGCAAGGTTCGAGATCAAAATTCCAATACACAATTGACCAGTCAACGCAAATCTAGAATGGCGTACTTCATCTTGGTTGGGTCTCTGAAAGCCGCTAAAGCTGCTACTTTTTATAAGTAGGAGATGCTAGAATTATGCTAGGGTGATCGTGCTAGCATACTATTTTGGAAGGAAGCTGATCACTGACCGACCTAACAAAACCCTTGAAAACGGGCGATAGCAACCAAAAGCTGCACTGGAATTCTACCTCCGAAGAAAAATAATAACATGAATCCAAACCTTTCACTCTAACACTGGGTATCAGCCAAGGTCAGCACACAGACCACGCATTCAAGCCATTCAAACCGGCATCGTCAAACGAAACACACAAGCAGAAAGTTGCGGAAATGCCCTTGGATGACTGTTTCACCGGGGCACAAGAGGCAGGTAGACTTGAGAGGTGAGAAAACTAAGTCGAGATACCGACTGGCAGCATATGGATACGAAATGTCAAGGTATTCAGACAGACAGATAGAGGCCAGTCGTGAGTTGGAAATGTCGCGGTTAAAACGAGCAAAGTGAATACGGGGGGTGGGGTTGGTTTCCATTAGGACCTTACTCACCAATTCCAACATTGACAGCTTCTTCGGTGGACCCAGTCAGAAAATCATTTGGCCTGGGGGCGCTAGCGTCAGGTCCCGAGCTATAGTCAGGGCTATCTTCCCCGCAGCTGACAAATTGGCGATGTTTGACCTTCTGTTTGCTGAGTGCAGCAGCCAACTCAAGACCTGACAGACGAGAGATACTGGCCGAACATACTTCCACTGACAGGCAGCCTGGAGCGTGTCCAACCGAAACTTGAGTCCTGCATATGCCGGCATTAGGGCGCGAAGGTGAGGGCCACCGATAGGTATGAGATCGCTGCTGGTGGCGCTCGTACTTGGATTCACTGCAAGTGCGTTGGCGACGGTCACCGAGGGGTAAGGAATAGTCGCCCGAGGAAGCCAAGTAGCAAAGGAGACAGGGCTGCGAAGCAGACGGCCAGTGATGGCAGAAGCCGAGAACGTTTGTGTCGGAGGACATCGGAGGGACGGTTTTTGGCGATTGGGACAGGGTCGATGAGGAGGGGCGGGAACAAAGGCATTGGTGGTCCTCCGCGGTGGCAGCGTGAGCGCTAAAGAAGGTTGTGGTGGTAGGGCTAGTGGCATCTGCACTAGTGGGCAGCACTGATCCGTGTGGAAGCACCCTTCCTGCATCAGCCGTGTAGGTGGGGGAGTTGAGTGACTTTTTGTAGCGTAAAGCAGCGGCCTTGAGGATCTCTGCAATCACACTGGACTTGCTCTTGAGGTCAGAAATGCTGCCGTGAAAAGACGCCACATCGGTATCCTGTCAAAGACACACAGATGCAAAAGTGAGAAATCAGCCATGAAACAGTAATTTAGGTTCTGAAGACACCGAGCTAGCATTCAGATTTAACTCTTCACAGTAAATTAGAACGAGGCATGGACATTTCAGAGTTAAGAAAGTGTGTGGTTTTTTAATAGTTTTGACATATCACTGGTTGATCGTGGGGACAAACTAACGTGAAGGTCGCCGAGCTTTGTCAGTTTACAATTCATAACATGAAGGTTATGTCTTTTATCATGATAATATTAATCTGCCTCTGTGACTCAAATAGATGTTATTTAAATAATTGTGTATTCGAAGTGGCCAAACACTCTAGGACAACTTTTTCCCGAATAGGATGGCATCAAAGTCCGGGTGGACTCGAACTCGTCGTGTCTCTAAAAAACTGTAAAGCGCTTAAAATATGTGCCGTCACTCAAGTTCGAGTCTAAAAGTATTAAGGGGGACGTAACACAAAGGCCTGAGTCTCGTATCAAGAGATATCTATACTTTATAATTCCCCCAAGCACTGATGGCCATAAGGAAATGGAGGGGCCTCAGATGATCATGGAAAATTACTGTGGTTAAACGACAGAATAAGTTCCTCCTTTTTATTTTATTTCACTTTATTTGGTGAAAGTAATGGGCAATGTCTTGGAAAATCCGGTTACCCTAAATTGGACATGAGAACAGGAACCACCCGCAATACAGGTGTCTTTGCTCCAGATTCCAGGGAAAATAAGGTTAAGCATTATTGTCAAATTTAAGGATAAGGCTGCGGTTAGTTCAGGAGAAGATGCGATTGCTGGAACAAGCATTTTATTGGCCTGACGTTTCCGATTCGATAAGGCACGCTTCTTCCTCCACGCAGTCTGCGGAAGTGGCATTATGTTCCTCCCAGTGTTGACGAAGCACTTTTCGCTCCACCAGAACGGCGAGCGTACAGTGCTGTAACTTCTACAGTGCTCAATAATACTGCAATACGAAAACTTGACATCTGCACTCTCAGTTTACAGAATTTCCTTAACTTCAACAACAATTTATCGTTGCAAACATCTAAAATTACAAGTTTATCAATGTATTGGTTTGGACCTAACCGTGCCCTTACAAAAGGCTACGCTGCAGATGGAATGGACGACAACGAGGACACAAATGGGGTAAGAAACGCGTTAAAGAGGCTGCGCAGAATGCGCATATCATAACAAGGGCTACACATGGAGGGTGGGTGCTGTAGGCGTAAGCTTCACGTCGCACCAGCGACTTTCGCTCAATCCCATCATCAGATGGGTGACCGGCTCAGACAGTGAACTGGTGAATGGGGAGGGGAAGAGAAAGAGAGAGATTCCGACTCTGTTAACTCCATCCCCACAGCAACTCCGGACATTACTCATCATAAAAATTGTGACAAACTTGAATCCATCACGATGCGCTAACAGCTCTGGCTTGGAAGACTACCAACTGACAGGGTGTAGAGTTAGGCTGCAATTGTTCTGTCTTAATGTGGCCTTCACGGCGGCCCCACTCAGATAGACTTGGAGTCGCTCCTGTCCTATTTCGGTTAAAACGTGGCTCTATTGTAGGCGGACCATGTCATGCGCGGCACATGCGCAAATGGAATGTTTAGCTTTGTCGACCACTGCGCCCAAACTCGCCTCCGGTCTTTCTGACTCTGTGGCTGAGGGAGGAGAGTGTGTGGCAGATTCTGCGCAAGTGTTAACTAATGTAAGCACAAATCATCGTCCTACGGTCGATATGCTGTGAGGCACACGGTGGACATCACCGTTACCTACGACTGAACTGTCCGGGGACGTGCACGTACACGTTTTAAAAAGTCTTTAAAGCTTGAATCTTGTTTTAATTTGAGACACACGACAGTTTCAAGAAAGAAGAGTATTAAATATAGCCCTATTGTAACTCACCTATATGACAAGTAAGTAAGCGAAGCCTGATAAGTGCAAATTGAGAGACCATCATCGTGTCAACGACAGATTCAATGTCTAATCAGTTACTGCAGGCTGATAGCTATCCCCAGTCAAATCGGCATTGTTTTGCCATCGAAATATGATAGCCTCCTGGGGAAATACACTAAGGCAGATTTTCCGCAAACAATGCACAAGCCATAGATGATACCTCCCCAGGCAATGTCGATTGTCAACATACATGGTGTAGGCGAAAACAATGCGACGGCTTTTGAATCCCTAAACCAGAGCAGGCAATATCATCACACAAAGAGAGAAAAAGGGTGAGAATGAAGGGAATAAATGAATGAATGAATGAAGGGAAGGGTGGGAATGAAGGGAATAAATTCGCTGATTTGATTGAGCGAGAAGGGTATGGTAACTTTATCAGCACTGGATGGAGAGGAATTGCCGTGGTAGGCTCTGCTCGAAAGAAGAAGAAGAAGAAGAAGAAAAAGAAGAAGAAGAAGAAGAAGAAAATGAGACTATTGGCACACTATTAAATGCGCAGTCCATCTTTATAAAAATATCACCTTGCAGACGGATAAAATCGGACAGCTATGCAAAGACAACTTGGAGGGCCGTCAGGATAACTGTTCTTTTTGTAGGTTTAACACCCTGCGCAGAAACTCGCCACACGCAGAGCCAGCAGCATATAAAAGCTCGAAACAGAACTTCGGCTGTTTTCACTTCTTGTGACAGTTACATAATTTTGACAAAGCAAGCCTAAAAAGAGCGAACTCGCAGAAGACAAAAAAGCTACCAACGTCAAAGCTCCGCGCGTGGTTATATGTTCTCACAAGCAGAATTTTCTTAAGTTACGTCAAACGACGGCATGCAGAAGGCCAGTATTTCAAGCGCATCCACGTCATCAGCACATGCGGGTGTGCGAAATCCCGACGAAAGGCCATCGGTTTTTCACCTAAACAGAACCCCAAACAGACAAGTGCGCATGAGGAAGCTCTGCTCGAAGGCAAATGGCATTGAAATCCCACCCAATTATGCTACTGAGATCTCATTTGCATAAAGAAGCTAGCCAGTTCCACAGAGTGAAGACTCTAGTGCTATGGGGTGTTGAGTCCAAGCAGTTGGCGGCTTGGGAGATTGTAGGTTCGGTCTGTTGTCGGATAAGATAATAAGAATAAGGTTGTTCAACCTAAACAGACGCTTGCAAACGACGGATTAGTGGGAAAGATTAACGCCTACGTTATACGGCTGCCTCCGTTTTTCGACTTAACCCAGACTCTGGCTACTGCGGGGTACTACAAACCATCAGCATAGGCACATATTTTGTGCGCAAAGGGTGACAAGAGGCATGCAGAAGAGAACTGAACAGATCTTATGGCGCGTTGATGAGTCATCGCCCGTTTTTGACGAAACAGGCACAAAGAGCAAGGAATCACAAAAGCGGCTAAGTTACTCTGTGTAGATTGTTTAGTCCAGCGCGATGCTATGATCGAAAGTTCGGCCACCACGAACGAAAAGGTTAACCATTGTAGCGTGGGGTGAGCCACGATTTCCAATCATACTTGTTTATAATAAGGCGTACTTTCGCGATATCTACCTTCTCTCTCCCCCTCCCGCTTTCTCTCCTCCCCCCGTTCTCTCTCCTAGGCGGATAAAAATGAACGGTTGGGGTCACGTCGGATACTTAAGTGCACACAAACGTGTTCTTAATAAGAGCATCTAGGGTTCCATATGAGTTCAGAAGATGCGATCGCTGGCACACGAAGATTATCGGCCTAAGGTTTCAGATTGTCATTCAAACCCATAATCAGATAAAATCGCGGTTATAAAGGCCATATTAGGAAGCGGCTATTGGAGCAGGGCTCTCAGTCTTGGATACGACTGTTCCAGTCAGTTGAAAACCTTTCAGAACCCACACGCCCCGACAGTGTTGCGACTTTGATCGTTTTTACTGAGGAATTAACTGGTGACGCTGAAGTGGGTTGACCTCACTCGTTTCCTCCTAAAAATCCAGCGGTAAGCTCGAGTCGGTCGGGAGCAGTGACCCCAATGACGTGAAGTCACGCCCAAAGTGTGCTATACACAAGCATCCAACTTTTCATCCCCACAAATAACCACAAACACCATAGTCAGTAAGACCAAATATATTATACTAGTTGTTTCCATGCATCTAGAATAATCATAGGAGACAGTCCGGAAACTAGAGACTGGATAGGAGGATGCGAAACAAACGATTTTCGAAATAAGCAAAGAAACCACTTAAGACAAGAAGCACGCTTACCACGAGAAGCCATTCCAACAGCTTGTGTAGTTTCAGGATACTTAACGCAGCCAAACTCAAGGCGAGAGAAACCAGGTAAACAAACACCCGAGTCCGAGCGTCTGAAAAGAACATAAAGGTTCCGTTTGTAATAATGGTCTATGAAGAAGGCACGATGAAGAAAATCAGCTCATTGCCGAGTAGGGTCCAGGAATCTGAACTCCTTAAAGTGTTGCATTAACGAAATGGAGCTGTCAACAAAATATTTATTGACCGAGGACAGAGAAGCAAAAAAAAATACTTACTTCATATTATTCTACATACTTCTGTGTCCAAAATGGTAAACGGTCGAACATGCAGTTACTTTCGATCAGGGAAGTCCATTTGCAGTCGCGCTTAATTAGCCTACAAGCTGCTACATACCCGCAGATAACAGTCAGGTACGCACTTATGCTTCAACTAGGTATAATGTATACTGACTAAAACTTAATGGTCTTTCGATTTCTGAAAATTTTACTCCATAGCACAAAAGATAATAATGTAGACCCTACGTGACTTACTTGTCAAGGCGGGAAAACTGAGTTAACGAAAAAACTGATGGTCGAATGTTTTTCCCGAAGAAAAAGGCAATTTCTTGAGTTAGAGTTCTCTATGAATTTGAAATTGATCTACAGAACGTGAATCCTACTTCGTTCCAACCAATAGAAAAAAAGCATAGTACATTGTGGGTCAGGGGACCGCAGCATTGGTTGCAAAGATGAATACCTGATTCTATGGGGAACGGTTGTTTGGAAGTGCACCGTGATACCAATTCCGGTGGGTGACAAGGACAGCCAATTCAATGTCTTCGTTCCTTGTATTTGACGCTGGCAAGGCAGCTTGGGCAGTCCTAACTCTTGAATGGAGACGCGATCGGCCACGTCCGTTGGTAGAGATGTTGTAATTTCGGGAGCCCAGTTTAAAGGACACAATGTCCTGTTTGCTTTCCAGTAGAGAGGGTGGAGATATTTTGAACTTGCACAGGGAGAAGCCCCATGTCAGTCTGATGGTTTTAACCATCCTACAAATATAAGCGGAATCAAAACAGTGTTTTTCAGTTGACATGGGATGCAAACATGTAATAAATCAGCTTAAGGCTGCAGGTAACTCGTGTTCTAATTAATTTTCAGTTTGCCATCTCCAAGCGAATAAGATTTTTTAAAAGAAGATGTACCGTTTAACAGTCTCGAAAGACAGATTCCATAGTAATGGGAGCCGAAATTCACACCTAAATCTAGTGCCTGAGCAAAGGGATATGGATTTTAAACATATAGGATGGTAGATAGCACGGGCCACTGAGGACATTTAGAAGGAGCGAGGCATACATCATTCACATATTTGTGAAGAAAATTTCCAAACCGTTTGTTCTATCGCAGCCTCCACTAACGAGCGGAAGCAGACTTATGAGAACTTTTATGACTGCGTTTACTACCGCAAGGCCTTGTGAGAGGATTTTAATTATTCCCTCCTGTGCCATTGAGTTGCTGAACAAAACGGTGTACAATGTACACAGAGCAGGCAATTTCAGAAGGCTCAGTCCTCTGGGTGGCCTTATTTTATAATAGAAATGGGCATAGGTATCAGTTGTATCAATGCTTCGTTACTAAAAAGGTTAATGCTGATCACCCACAGGAACGTTCCGATCGCTTCGGGGCCTAGAAACTTGTATTTACAGGCAACGGTTAATACATTGCATTTTTTCGTTCAGACGACTTTAAGTGGGCAAACGGGCAACTGATCATTCTCGTGATAGTGCAACGAGAAAACAAGCCAGAAACTAAGATCTATTTAAACAAGGGTGGAAAACGTTGTCTTTTATAATGGCGATTAAGGATTCTGGTAAGGTTGAGTACCTACTGATCGAGAAAGCATTCCCGTAAGGAAAAGGCAAACACATGAACGTTCATGATAATCCCTCAATAGTCTTACAACCTTACCTTAGGGGACCTGAATATCTTAGAGAAACTAAAGGATTTATTGACACGGTGACGTGAGGCACTAGAGCAAGTGTCCTAGTGGAAAGCGCTGTTTGAAAACCATGAGGTGTGCACAGCTGGGACTAAGTTGCTGTTCAATGTAAGAATTCTAAAAACTATAAAACGGTTTACTACTGTGGAACAAGACAAGCAAAATAAAAAACAGTGCGTAACTACCTTAAAATTCGCAACGAAGCGCTAAGGGTTATCCTGCGCGGCCGAAAAATGACATAACATTGATAAAATCCATAAGTGACCAGCCTTAACGGTAGGTTTTCCTTTGAGTATGGTCAAATACAGGTTCCAATATTCACTAAAATTCAAGTATTGTAGTTCTTTGTAGGTTTACTGCCGAAACCCATCCTACCTTAACCACCTGCCGAACCTTGTCACCTTTTCTTTTCTGCACTTACAATGAACCCATCCCATTCGTAAACATAATTTTAAGATCGGCCGGCTTTTTAAACCAAAATATTCTCTACGAACATTTACTGTTTAATAAACGACACGCATTTACCAAAACTTGCTCCCAACAACATGTATTTGTGCGTTATAACTATGACGGGTGTTGGTTTCGCGTCATCCTGGCGTGTTGTAAACCCTCCTGAAAGATCACAAGCGAAGGCAGAGCCTTACAGTTGGGAGTGCGAAGAATACAGCGACTGTATAATGCCAAATCACGCATATAGACACACCAATACGAAGGCGAGTAGCAAGAAAACGGGAGACCTCTCATTGGACTGAGTACGTCAAGAAAATTATTATTTGCATGTTGAAAAAAAAATAAGAACAATTTTGGGTTCGGCTGAGCAATTTACCATCATCTTACTCAAGGGGACACCGCTTAGTCGCAAATTCCATCCCAATGCTAAGCTATAAGAATGGTAAACGCTGTTGGAGAAACTATCAGAATCCTAGTAAGTCACCTCAGAGCACAACACAGGCAACACGTAGGATGACCCTGATAACACTGCACTAACACTGAGCTATCTGTCCAGATTTCGTTGCTAGACACGGATTACTGACAAAGCATTCGAAACAACAAAAGACATAAATCGCTTTCAGGCACTTTCAGTCCACAACCGATATTGAAGTACAGGGTATACTATAGACTACGCCACTCGTAAGGTGTCGTACGATGGTGCGTGCGTGCCTCAAAGAGAGCCTTGAAGCCTCTGACGCTCAGCATGGGAACAGACAGTTGAACTATGTGCTTTCAAAACAATGTTCGTAAAAGCTTATAATAAACTAGTGAAATATCATTATTTGGAGTTACACCTAGCGCAACATTTCGTTCTTCCATACGTAAGAGCCGATGGGCCTGTGAAACCCCAAACACTATGACTTGCAAGTGTTGTCTAGGGACGCATGGATGAAATTTGACTCTTTAAATAAATGTATGTATAACATAAGTTTAAATTAACGCCTATCAGGGTACCTACGTTTTTAAGCTGATTTTCACATCTGATGCCCAAAAATTGAACGACAGACCGTTTTTAGCCAATCAAATTTAAAAAATTGCCGTAGCTTTTACTTTTAAAAAATTCAAGGACCATTTGAGCGTCCTTGTAGCAGATTCTCATAGGAGAAGCAGATGATTAACAAGACCTTTCCAATCTTCAAATAAAGACTTCAATTCAAGATTAAAATTTTCCAGCTTGGGAACAAAGCATTTCCACTTGCAAAATTCTCCACAGATATAATTTTCAATATAATTCACGGTTTTGTTCGGCGAATTATCACCGAACCTTAATCAGCATGGTTTTATCTGAAGGATGGTATAAATCTTTGCTCTGATATATTTTGATCGGATTACTTCCATATATAATGCATAGTAGTTGGGGATGTTTATTTATACTACCCTGTGCCAGAAATCGTTCGATACGGGAATTCTTCCTACCGACTGGAAAACAGCCCACATCGCACCGCTTCACAAAAGTGGTAGTCGTACATTTGCTACAAATTACAGGCCTGCCATCCTGACCTCAATCTGTTGCAAGGTTATGAATAAGGTTGTCAAAAAGGAATTGATGATTTATTTAGAAACCCGTAACCTCTTTTCGACTGCACAATACGGCTTTCGTAGGCGAAGATCGTGTGTTACGAACTTACTTTATACGATGCAAAGCTTGAAAAAAGCACTCGATTCAAAAGACACTGTGCATGTGGCCTACATTGATTTCTAGAAGGCCTTCGATAGTGTTCCACACCAGAGTCTCCTTTACAAGTTAAGAATGTTCGGTATTTGCGGCAAACTTCTTACGTGGATCGAAAATTTTCTCGTTGGTCGTTCCCAAGTGGTCAGTGTAGGCGGATCGCGATCAAAGCACACAGTCATTGAAAGTGGAGTCCCACAAGGTTCAGTGCTCGGACCGATCCTATTTCTCTTGTTCATTAATGATTGTGTACAGGAATTGGACTGTAACTTTGCTATGTTTGCGGACGATATAAAATCTGGAAAGTTATCCACAATGCTGCTGATGCAGACGATTTCCAAGAAAATGTTCGTCGATTGGACGAGTGGTCCCGCAAATGGCTTTGTCCTTCAACTCAAACAAATGCACCCTGCTACGTCTGGGAAATCGAAATCAGTTCACTGATATGCGACCCTACTATTTGAACGGCTTGCCACTCCGAGAAGCACACACACAGAAGGATCTTGGAGTTTGGATGAAAGACAACCTGAAGCCTTCTACGCAATGTTCTAAGGCAGCTAAATCCGCCAATTCAATACTGTACGCTATCAAGCGGGCATTTAAAGTTTTCGATGAAGACTGCTTTTCTTAAGTCTTTGGTACGTTTGTAAGGCCAAATCTTGAATATACGATCCAAGCCTGGCGACCGTGGACCCAACAGGACTGCAACATGCTCGAAAGGGGGCAGCGGCGAGCCACGAACTTAGTAAGAGGTCAAGGTGAACTGCCATATGAGATTCGTCTAAATAGCCTAAAGCTCTATCCTCTTAGTTATAGGCAGTTGCGCGGAGACTTGATACAAACCTTCCGTATCGTGCGTGGCATGGATTGCGCCCTCTTATGTGATGACTTTTTCCAACTTGCCACTACGAAAAATCGCCGAGGTCATCCATTCAAACTAAGTGGGCCCCAAGTAAGATTGGATGTAAGGAAGTACTTTTTCACCAACCATGTCGTGGAACCGTGGAATAACCTACCTGAGGCGATTGTTATGTCCCAGTCTGTGTATACATTCAAAAATCGGCTTGACATACATATGTTACAGCACCACGAAGACTATGTGACTACTTAACCTTAACAATATCAGTGTACCACATAAATCTGCCTGCATTCACTTGACTGTTACTTCTTTAATTTGCTTCTTATTCTTGCTTCTTTTATGTAACAAATAGGGATTTCAAAGGCGTAAGCCTATTTTCCTCAAATATACTGAACTGAACTGAACCCCCACATGAACGCAAACTCTTACGTCACAAGGGCAGTATATTCAAATTTACCTGCTTTAGTTGAACACATCCTACACATTCAACCTTTATCAAAGGGCGTGAGTTTGCTCTTTTCATTCAACGCCCCAAAAAATCACTAGTAACGTGATTCCCAGTACAGTTCTTCGTACGCTGTTGATTATCCGGTAAATTAACGAAATTTTGTCATCCATTAGAGCATGGAAAATATTATTTACTTCATTCGATCCTTTTCCTCATGCGCAGCAGCGTTGAATTTGTAGCTTATTTCAAAGAAGAACACCTTAGTTTGCCAACTGGCTCAGGGATTATTTAGGGAAGAAGGTTTCTGTCTATGGCTTCGATCACCAAACTCGCCTTATAATCAGAAATATCAGAGGGGCCTCCGTGGATAAATTATCTTTTGTCATTTTTTTTCTTATCCGCTCTATTAAATATTCTCTAAGCTTGAGAATATATGCTCATTCCTCAAGCACCGATAAGATCCCTACCAGCACATGGTCCCGTTAGTAGAGGGGGCTCAGAGGGGGCCAGAGAGGACCAGAAGGGGCCAACTTCCCTCGACTTTCGGACCATATTTAACACATGGTCAGGCTTCTGAGTTGGAATGCAGAATCAATAGGGGTCACGGAACAAAGAAGCGAATTACAGGGCAGATGTTTTCGAGCTGATTTGCAGGACGTCTTCCGGAAGACGAACATTCCCCTAGCAAATGTTAATGCTTTGTTGGAAATGCTCCGTCCTTACCATCCAGATGTTTAGAAGGACCCAAGAACGTTATTGTGTTCTCCACATTCTTGCAATAACAAGGTCCTGAAGAACGGGAGCTATGTCCACATGGGCCTTGGGCGTGGTTTACTGGATGAGCTGAACCTCCGGCGAGCAACTGAAATTCCTGAAATGGGCATCCAGTTGCACATCGATGGGATAAAGTTGTTTAAAGAATCAGAACAATGCCTCGGGCATATTCTTGCTTGAGTAAACTACCCGGTAGTTGGACGACCATTTGTAGTAGATGTGTTCTCTGGGTTCGGCAAGCCAGAGCCACTGGATGATTTTCTGAGGGATTGCATTAATGAATTGAAAGAAATTTGGGAGTTGGACTACGGGTTCCCCAAACTGGGGAAATAATAAAATTATCTAATGTGATATGTGACGCACCAGCTCGCTCATATGTCTGGCAGGTGAAAGCCCACAATGGGCACTATGGATGTGACAGGTACGTCGTTTGGTGAAGGTATTGGAAAACACTCTAGGTGCTGTCACGTTGGAATTTCCATTGCTTTCCACATGACGTTCCCCGTGTAAAGCGGGCGTCTTCGCGATGACCATTCCTTTCGATCTCGAAAGCAGGGACTCCATCACAGAGGCATATCGCCTTTCGAGGAGTTACCTATCGACATGGTTAGTAGCTTCCCAATGGACTAAATGCACCTGGTTTGCTGAGGTGTAATTCGGAAGTTACTTCATAAGTTGAAATTGTGTGTGAAGAGGCTTTCTCCAGCACTTAATGACCTCATTAAAAAATGCAGGCAGAGCTTGCCAATGGAATTTTTCCGCAAGTGTAGAACATAAGATTTTCTCAAGTTTTTGGAAGGCTGCCGAATTTTTGAAATCCTATCTTGATAATGACCTTTATGCATGTTTTGCAGTTTTCTGTTGCAGTATATATTTTTTCCTCCTATTTTACATAAGATGTAGTTTGATTTCGCCCGTCTTTTGTTAAATAACTTTGTTTCCGATTTCGCCATATTGTATAGTCATGCGGAGATTGTATATAATATTCATTGTTTAGTTCACTTACATAAAGATGTGAGTCGCTTTGGAGAGTTGGATAATTTTCTGCCTTTCCTATTGAGTCTTTTTTACAAATCATTCGTAATTCTATAAAGGAGTCAACAAACGTAACCGCACAGGTGTACAGGCGATTTTCAGGAAGACGTATGCCCGATTTGCCATTATGACCCATGCCGTTGGACGATGATGAAGGTGTACCACGATATTTACAGCTACCCCGAAGCTCCCCTGCCATCTTCCAAAATGGTTATGTGCTGTCGACGGAAGCGCCGGACAACGTGGTACTGGTCGGTGACAGACCGCGCATTCTGACATCTGTTTCCTCTAATAGAATACAGTACAGTCCGTTTTTCGACTGCTCTGACTTTTTTACAACATCGATTTCTTCTTCTAGCCTTTTCATGTTTAAAGCCTCAAATTTGGCAAGTACTCCTTCGACCAAAAACCTATCTGATATTATATGTAAATATGTCGCTTTTTAATATTGATGATCACTTTATTCTTATTCCCTTGTTGCACACGTTTCAAAAAACAATGACTGTTTTTCAAAGTTTTTTTCTCAATCGTATTTTTCAAAGTTTTTTGTTCACACGTTTGAATTAGATTTCAATGCATTATGATTTGCTTGTAAATCATGTGTGCTGTAGGTAGATGTACTGCGTTGTTGAATTTATCGATGACAAAAGCATGGCCGCTGTGGTCAAAGCTTGGTTCGTGAATGTGTACTGCGTCACGCGGACAAAAAAAAACCATAGCAGCGTGAGAACTTTAAGTCACTTTGTGTAACTTTATTGAGGGAAGTAGGCTTTCGCCCTTGAGCTCCCTATTCATATGCAAAAATGTCAATAGTATAAATGATTACAGTGATATATCTGACAAATGAAAATGTAGGGTCATCGATATGTGTGGGCCAGGCGCAACCTGCCACTGTTTACACAATCTTCATTATATTGACAATAGTTTCTCAGAAAATGAGTATCTAGTTTGAATTTAAATGTGTCAACAGTTTCTGAAAGGACAACATCCTCAGGGAGTCCGTTCCATGCTCCAACGACCCTCTGCGAAAAGGCGTTCCGACGAACTTCCGTGTGGACAAACTTCCTCTGCAGTTTAAAGGGATGACTCCGCAGATGTTCCGTCCCAGCCAATTCGAAAAATTCAGCAAATTCTAGGGCAAAATTGCGGCCTCTCACAATCCCGTAGGTTTGGATGAGGTCACCGCGTAGTTGCCTGTAATTTAGAGGAAACAAATCAAGTTCAACCAGTCTGGCTTCGTAAGGCAGATTACTAAGATTCTTGACCATCTTCGTAGCCCTCGCCTGCACTCGTTCCAGCTGTAGATAATCCTTCTTAAACCACGGACGCCAGGCCTGGATGGCATATTCCCAAGTGAGATCGAACATATACCCCGTAGGTTTTTCGGAAGAGTTCCTTATCAATCTGCACAAACCCACGTCTGAGCGCAAATAAGACCTGTGTAGCACGTTTTGCTGCCTTTAAACACTGTGAAGATGGTTTAAGTGAGGCATGTATTAGAACACTGAGGTCCTTCTGTTCCTCAACAATTGAAAGGGGCTGCCCATTAAGAATGTATTGGAAGGAATCATCCTCCTCACTGGTCCTTTTGGTACGCAGTCTTAGGACCACACACTTCCCAACGTTAAAATTTAAGAGCCAACGAGCAGACCAGCTGCTAAGACGGTTGAGATCCTCTTGAAGTGCGTGCCTATCGAAATCAGATCTGATGACCCTCCACAATTTAACATCATCTGCAAACATGATGGCGCTGCAATCCAGGTCGTTGACACAGTCGTTGATGTACACTAAGAAGAGTAACGGCTCTAATACCGAGCCTTGGGGGACACCACTTAGAACCGGAGTAGGTGTTGACTTCGAGGTATCGACGCACACAGTTTGCAACCTATCTGTAAGAAAGTCTGCGATCCATGTCAGCAGCATTCCTCTTATGCCGATTTCAGATAATTTGTAGATGAGACGTTTGTGTGGGACACTGTCAAACGCCTTCTTGAAATCAGTGTATATGACGTCAACCCTACCATTTCGTCCAGTGCACGAGTCCACTGCTCTGTTGAGAGTAATAAGCTAGAAAGACAGGAGCGATTCTGTCTGAAGTCATGCTGGAGATCTGAGAGTAATTGGTTTTCCTCAAGGAACTTCATGGTTGTCTTCTTGATTATTGATTCCATTATTTTACAGCAAATGGAGGTTAGGCTGACAGGCCGATAATTGTTGACATTAGATCGAGCACCACTCTTGTATATGGGGTATATATTTGCTGCCTTCCATTCGGATGGCAGTTTCCCTGATTCAAATGACGAATTAAATATATGCGCTAGTGGTTTGGACAGTTCGCTGGCCAGTTCTTTCAAGAACTTGGCCGGTATATCGTCCGGACCAGATGACTTCGCTTCTTTCAGATTTCGCAGTTCTAGTTCCACGAGAGGTTCCTGGAAGATTATATATTCAAGCACTGGACAGGCGTCTTTAACAGCACTGTTGACGTGGTCAAGCTGAAGTTCCGGTTCTCTAGTGAAAACCGAGGCAAAAAACCGACCTAAGTACTCGGCTTTGTCGCAATTTTCAACGACTTCAACACCATTCCCATCCATGAGTACTGCTACTGGGTCCTTGTTTTTTAGTCGGCTATTGATATAATGGAATAAAAGTTTTGGTTTATATTCAGCCTGTTGAATAGTTCTTGATTCAAAGTTCTTCCTTGCCTGACGAATCATTTTTTTCACAGCGTTTCTTTGATGACGAAATTCTTTGAGATGCTCTGCTGACCCTGTTTGCCTGAATACCTTCCATTTTTTATTCTTCTTCTTTAGCTGCCTGTTAAGTTCTCTTGTTAACTATTCTTTTTTTGCACCTTCACGGGACACAAGCGTTCAATCAGATCGAGTGAGACTGTCTTAAAGGACCGCCAGTCATCCTCCGGATTCCCTTTAAGCAAACAATCCCATCTCATAGATATCAGTTCTTTCCTCATCGCGTTAAAATCAGCCTTCCATATATTTCGCTTGCATTCCGTTCCATTCTGGCGCTGAGAATAAAGTGAGTAATCCCACATCAGCGTACTATGGTCACTCTTACCGAGGGGTGCAATAGAATACACTTCATCAATGCTAGAGAAGTCCTTCGTAAATACAAGGTCCAGGCAATTTGCTCTCTGGTTCTCTCTAAATCTTGTTGGTATGTGAACCTTCTGTACCAGAGGTTGGTCGAGAGTGAGATCCATTAGCTTGTGGCCGAAGGAAGTTGGTGCACCATCAACTGTCAGATTAACCCAGTCTACTATAGGTGCATTGAAATCGCCAGCAATAAGCACCTCCTGGTGGCTTGCTACTACCTTTAGCAAATGTAGGAGGGACTCATCAGCTGCACTTGGAATGTTCGGTGGTCTGTAGATCGTCAAAAAAATTGTAGGTTCTGTGAACAATCCTTTTTTTATCTTTATCCAGAGAAATTCATATTCAGGGAAAATGGAGTGTGCTCGTTCGACTGCCGAGATTCCTGTCCTTACATATACGGCCACTCCTCCTCCCTTTCTATTTTCTCTGTCTTTTCGAAAAAAGTTGGTATCCATCAATCGAAACCTCGCTATCCGAGATTTCGGCTTTGAGCCACGTTTCCGTAATGGCAACGATATCGGGGGTTCGGTCTGATACTAATGCTTTGAGTTCATCTACTTTCGATACGAGACTCTGAGCATTGGTATACAAACATCTCAATTTAGACTGGGTAACTCCTCCATATAGACTTCTGCGAATTTCGCGCGATTGAATACTAGAGTCTGTCATTGCTTTCCGAGATGAACTGGTGTCCATCCCGCCGACGTTGAGTTCTGATGAGTGGTCGTCATCCGAGTTCTGGAGCGCCTTCTTTTTATTTTTCAAGCTCTGTACAGTTGGGTACATCGTATTTAGTGTCCTCCGTCTCGGCGAGAATCCAACTTGATTATGTACGGGGTCTGCCATAAGAAAGACCTCTTTATCACTTTTATCTCCCCGTCCTTTATTTGGAGCCATTTTTTTCCCCCTGCTCGGTCCTCCTCTTCAGTTCTGCTCTCAGCATCCTCATTTTTGTACCTTTCCTTGGGTTCGTAATCCGGCTGAAAAAACACATCCCTGTGTGCGCTACGGAGAGCCGTTCTCCGTTTTAGGAGGCGTGAAGCCTGAACATCATTTTCAAGAATGATTTTAAGAGGCCTTGGTGATGATAGTTCATGTGAAACATCCGCTTTTTCCTAAACGGAATGCTTTTGTGCACTGTTACGCATTCGCCATCTCGAAGAATCAAATATGAGTATTCTCGGAAAAGACTGAGGTCATGTTCTACCCTTTCCTTTGCAATCAGAGAAGTGGATTCGGGAACCCCTTTAATAACGAGATTGCGTTTTCGGTCGAAATGTATGTTTGGTGACTTTGAGTTCAGATTTGTTGATAGAGCATAAGTATCAGGAAAAAAGGCTACTCTGGTCGACGATGTTATTTTGCGTCAGTATGAGCAACTATTCCTAAAGTTAATGACAAACCCCTTTTTGGAAACTTTTGCCAATTGGTCCTCCACTTGCTCCTGTATTACCAAGAGAGGATTGCACTTGAGCATCTATCGGTAAGAACGAGTTTTTTCCGGAGTTCAAACCACTTTTTTGTGAAAGCTTCTTGGCCCTTTTCGACTTCGAATTCTTCATCTTAGGTGCTTCAAATTCAACGTGCTTCTCAACTTCAAACTTTTTTGTATCATTCAGCGACGATGCCGCATATATTTGTGTATCCAGCATATTTCTGCTTCTGTCTAAGCTCGATGACAGCAGTAAGGTGCATGAGCTGTTTTGATCTCCCTTTTGGAGCTCTGTAGACGCAATGTCTTTAAGCTCTACATGAGGTATTCTTGAGGAAGCAATATTTGCATACGTTATTTCTTTGGTTGGAATTCTCGTTGCTACGGGTGAACTTTGAACCTTCTCTTTGAGATCGGCCATTTCTTGTTTCAAGATACTTATCTCTTTCTCCATCAATGAGAATTTCTGCAAGAGATTTAAACACCCCATGCACTTTTCGTCCTCGTAGGTGACATACATTAGTGTTCCCAGGCTTTTTGCCCGCTTGACAGGAGGAGAAGTGGTAACAGAATATCTGTCTTTGTCATTTTTTTTTGTTTGGATACAATTTTGTGTTCCAAATTGTCGTGAGGACGTAACGCAGTGGTTATGCTCGTTGCCACATGAATCTGCGACCTGGGTTCGAAACCTGCCGCGCTGCGAATTTTTTTCCTCATCCATTAGAGCATGGAAAATATTATTTACTTCATTCGATCCTTTTCCTTCTGCGCAGCAGCGTTGAATTTGTAGCTTATTTCAAAGAAGAACACCTTAGTTTGCCAACTGGCTCAGGGATTATTTAGGGAAGAAGGTTTCTGTCTATGGCTTCGATCACCAAACTCGCCTTATAATCAGAAATATCAGAGGGGCCTCCGTGGATAAATTATCTTTTGTCATTTTTTTTCTTATCCGCTCTATTAAATATTCTCTAAGCTTGAGAATATATGCTCATTCCTCAAGCACCGATAAGATCCCTACCAGCACATGGTCCCGTTAGTAGAGGGGGCTCAGAGGGGGCCAGAGAGGACCAGAAGGGGCCAACTTCCCTCGACTTTCGGACCATATTTAACACATGGTCAGGCTTCTGAGTTGGAATGCAGAATCAATAGGGGTCACGGAACAAAGAAGCGAATTACAGGGCAGATGTTTTCGAGCTGATTTGCAGGACGTCTTCCAGAAGACGAACATTCCCCTAGCAAATGTTAATGCTTTGTTGGAAATGCTCCGTCCTTACCATCCAGATGTTTAGAAGGACCCAAGAACGTTATTGTGTTCTCCACATTCTTGCAATAACAAGGTCCTGAAGAACGGGAGCTATGTCCACATGGGCCTTGGGCGTGGTTTACTGGATGAGCTGAACCTCCGGCGAGCAACTGAAATTCCTGAAATGGGCATCCAGTTGCACATCGATGGGATAAAGTTGTTTAAAGAATCAGAACAATGCCTCAGGCATATTCTTGCTTGAGTAAACTACCCGGTAGTTGGACGACCATTTGTGGTAGATGTGTTCTCTGGGTTCGGCAAGCCAGAGCCACTGGATGATTTTCTGAGGGATTGCATTAATGAATTGAAAGAAATTTTGGGAGTTGGACTACGGGTTCCCCAAACTGGGGAAATAATAAAATTATCTAATGTGATATGTGACGCACCAGCTCGCTCATATGTCTGGCAGGTGAAAGCCCACAATGGGCACTATGGATGGGACAGGTACGTCGTTTGGTGAAGGTATTGGAAAACACTCTAGGTGCTGTCACGTTGGAATTTCCATTGCTTTCCACATGACGTTACCCGTGTAAAGCGGGCGTCTTCGCGATGACCATTCCTTTCGATCTCGAAAGCAGGGACTCCATCACAGAGGCATATCGCCTTTCGAGGAGTTACCTATCGACATGGTTAGTAGCTTCCCAATGGATTAAATGCACCTGGTTTGCTGAGGTGTAATTCTGAAGTTACTTCATAAGTTGAAATTGTGTGTGAAGAGGCTTTCTCCAGCACTTAATGACCTCATTAAAAAATGCAGGCAGAGCTTGCCAATGGAATTTTTCCGCAAGTGTAGAACATAAGATTTTCTCAAGTTTTTGGAAGGCTGCCGAATTTTTGAAATCCTATCTTGATAATGACCTTTATGCATGTTTTGCAGTTTTCTGTTGCAGTATATATTTTTTCCTCCTATTTTACATAAGATGTAGTTTGATTTCGCCCGTCTTTTGTTAAATAACTTTGTTTCCGATTTCGCCATATTGTATAGTCATGCGGAGATTGTATATAATATTCATTGTTTAGTTCACTTACATAAAGATGTGAGTCGCTTTGGAGAGTTGGATAATTTTCTGCCTTTCCTATTGAGTCTTTTTTTACAAATCATTCGTAATTCTATAAAGGAGTCAACAAACGTAACCGCACAGGTGTACAGGCGATTTTCAGGAAGACGTATGCCCGATTTGCCATTATGACCCATGCCGTTGGACGATGATGAAGGTGTACCACGATATTTACAGCTACCCCGAAGCTCCCCTGCCATCTTCCAAAATGGTTATGTGCTGTCGACGGAAGCGCCGGACAACGTGGTACTGGTCGGTGACAGACCGCGCATTCTGACATCTGTTTCCTCTAATAGAATACAGTACAGTCCGTTTTTCGACTGCTCTGACTTTTTTACAACATCGATTTCTTCTTCTAGCCTTTTCATGTTTAAAGCCTCAAATTTGGCAAGTACTCCTTCGACCAAAAACCTATCTGATATTATATGTAAATATGTCGCTTTTAATATTGATGATCACTTTATTCTTATTCCCTTGTTGCACACGTTTCAAAAACAATGACTGTTTTCAAAGTTTTTTTCTCAATCGTATTTTTCAAAGTTTTTTGTTCACACGTTTGAATTAGATTTCAATGCATTATGATTTGCTTGTAAATCATGTGTGCTGTAGGTAGATGTACTGCGTTGTTGAATTTATCGATGACAAAAGCATGGCCGCTGTGGTCAAAGCTTGGTTCGTGAATGTGTACTGCGTCACGCGGACAAAAAAAACCATAGCAGCGTGAGAACTTTGTTCAGAATAACCTGCAGCTACCAGCAAACATGAAAGTTTACACAATGAGGGTCCTCAAAGAAAACCTGAACCTCGAAAAGGCCCAAAAGTTGGTGAGAAAGGCTGAGGAGAACGATGACCTTTACAGCTCCGAGCCAAATGAACAAGGATGGGGCTGCAGAACGAAGTAAGTTTCCAATTATATTCAAATGTCCATCTAGATATTGGCTGCCCGCTCCATAGAGTTTTTACTGGTAGGTCATAACGTTTCCCTGACGTCTGCAGAAGCCATTCGCCTAAATACCAGCTTCAATAAGTGTTCCACGGATGTTATTCACAGAAAATATATTGACTGGTTTCATGGTGCCAGAGAGAGGTCCGATGGCAGATCAAATCTTCGGGAAGCCACTGAGAAGGTAAACCAACTCCATTGAATTAATTCAGCATAGTTATACAGCTCCCGGAATGTTCCACCAGTGGTGCAATGTGCGCCACACAGTCGGCGTCTGAAGACATGGTAATTATCTCAATGTCTTGACATTTAACGCATTTCAGGTTGTTAACGTTTTTAACTTAGTGATATTTATTTTAATCTTGACTTTGTGATTTATAACTCTTTCCATAATGTTCATCACGGTAACCAACATATTTTTAAGGAACCACCACCGGATAACAGCAGCCACGTGGAAAATCTATGACAAATTTTTCCTGCGCATGTACAGTGTTTTTTAACTTTCTTTATAATAAAATACTTCGCAAACTTCAGTTGCACACATACGGTGGGCGTTCGATATAAAGGAAAAGGGGCTGCTTCTGCGAGAAAATCGTGGGGTCCCGCTGCGCAAATGTTTCCAGTTAAGGGGCCAGAGGGGGCCAGGCAGGGCTGGTGCTCGTAGGGATAATAATAATAATTATAAAGCGCGTCGTTTTAAATTTCTTTTGAATTTCGGATCCTTTGAGTTTACGAAGTTTTAGCCTTTAATTTACCGTAGAAGACACATTGCTTTGAAATAACACTTGAGTGGATTGTCCAGTCTCTAAATTTGGGACTGCGGTTATCCAAATATTCCTTCACTGAGGATTATTCCACGTTCCGGAGGTTATCCCTACGAGAAATACAAGCTTTAACGTTCACCCGATCTTTATCCATACGAGAAATACAAGCTTTAGCGTGCACCTGCTTCTAAAATTCACGCAATCTGTGTGCTCCTTTAATCAGCTCTCAAGTAGGGAATGAGAACCTAAATAAAAATTCGGTCTCGAATTGGACGCGAATCAAATGTGACCGTACGAATATTCGGACGCGAATCGTATGCGAGCATGACCGCTAATTTGGATCGAAACATTTTGTAACTCATTTTTCAACCGCACAGCAGAACCCCTTTCTCCTTTGGTATACCGCGCCTACTAAGTAAACGGTTAAAAAGTGACCCCCATTATATTTTACTACAATTTTTTACAATGATACGGTGACTGAAAAAGCAAGTACAATTTGTTTTGTTTAAAAAATGTTTAAAAATGGAGATGTACAAAAATATGTCTGAAATTTATCTGCAATTGAGGACACAGGACTAATACTCTGTCGAAAGACCCGGCATTCCGTCCACTAGTTCATTAGATCTCCCCTCTAAAATGAAAAGGCTGTGAGATTAGTCTGTGGGTGAGTAAACAATGAACTAAGAAATGGTAATTATAAAGGCATCATTATCAGCTGAATTATTAATGCAGCCAATGTTTGTAGACAATTTTTATAAGTAAATTTGACTTTTGTTGAATGCAGCCTTTAGGCCTCTTTGAGTAACCGATCGTATACCTTTTTAAAGGTATTATTTTGAGCCCTTTCCAGCTGTAATTTTGCGGATTTTGTGGATTATTCCACCTAGTAAAAACCTCTGGGTTACACATGATTAAGTAAGTGGTGAGCTTTTCTTACCCAAAATAACAGTGTACAGGTGGGAAGCAAAAAATGCCTTTTTGTCCTGGTGCCTACCGTAGAAATTTAAGTGGGTGGTCACCTCATCGGCAAAAAAGGCCGAAAATATGCGATCAGCAAAACTGCTGACCCTATCACCATCTAGGGAAGCCCGATAGGTAACCTTATAAGAGAGTTAATAATGTGCAGTCTACCTACCACTTGCTCCCTGAATGACTTTCCCCTAAAATCCCTGCCGCAAAAAAAATATACCTATCGGATGTCTGTACACTCCTCCAGAATGTAGTAATGATGACATTGGCCTAACCAATCTAATAGATACCATATCAAATATTCAATGTGAATATAAGATAATTGCAGGCGATCTAAACCGTCCTGAAATAAACTGGGGTAAACTATCAGCCCCCACCAGACACGATGAACTGCTCTCATCAATTTTCTTCCATAACTGGACACAAATAATCAATAAACCGACCCGAGGGAACAACATACTAGACATTATTCTCACAAATTATATCTGGCCTCTACATACGGATTACGACAGCATAACCTTTGAAAGTGATCATAAGGCGATGAAAACAATGCTCCCTCTAAACATAAAAGAAACATCAGATTCTAATTACATTTCCATAAATCCAAAAAACTCGACATTGACTATATGAACAGGTCACTAGACTGGAGTTCATATCTTCTGACGACATCCATGACGGAAACTGTAAACCTTTTATACTCTTCTCTTTTTATAATTCGAGATACCTTAATAGATGAGAGATTACCTGAAAGTCACAAATTCCTTACTTCCTTTCCAAGAGACTAAAAAACGCAAAAAACAACTTCATGATCCCTCAGTTAGTTATTTATCCACACTCAGACCCATTAGAGAAATTCATGATCTAGTTGAAAAAAATGGAAGTAAACAAAAACATAGCAGCGGAACACTTGGCGATAGAGTCCACCGAAAAAACAGCCTAGATCTTTCGGAAACAAATGCACACTAATCGAAAACAAGGTCCCCAACTCATGATTGATGACGCAGGACAAGTAATAACGGACGATAAACAAATAGCAAATTTATTCAATAAGTACTTCCCAGCCAACTATTCAGTTGAGGAGGAGCCGATATCCCAACCAACAGACATGACAGCATTTACCCTCAATGAGATCTGTTTTAGCGAAGAAACCATCAAAAAAGTTATCAGGCAACTGTCTTATTCCACTTCTTATGGAACGGATAAAATCCCACCTTGCATACTGAAGCATATGATATATGCTCCAATACTGCTGTCTAGTCTATTCTCCTTACTCCAATCGAGTGGTATGTATCCAGAAATCTGGAAATACTCTAGGATTACACCAATCTTTAAAAACGGGAACCGATCTGATACACAATGCTATCGCGGTGTTCACCAAACAGCGGTAATAGCGAAAATCCTCGAAAAATAATTTCGAACCAAATGCTTAATTATCTAACAAACGCTAACCTCATACCTTCCTCTTAACACACTTTCTTAACTTAAAAGTCATGTCAGTCCTGCCATCTCACCTTCCTTGAATTCGTTTCAAGTAACAGAGATGACGGAAACACGGTAGCTACGATATACTTTGACCTAAAAAAGCGTTCGATAAAGTCCCCCATCAAAGGCTTCTAGTGAAGCTAATAAGTCATGGGATTGGGTCTCCTCTTCTCGACTTTCTAAAATCGTACCTTCAAAACCGATATCAGGTAGTACAAATTCGAAACGTGGTCTCAGAACCATCTCCTATTAGTAGTGGAGTACTTCAGGGGACTATCCTAGGTCCCCTCCTATTCACGACTTATCCTCTAAATCAACGTCAGCTAAAACATTTTTATATGCGGACGACTTAAAACTTGCATATGCATATAACAAGCATACAGTAGCCAGTGTGCATAGAACGATTGAAAATGATCGTCAAAAAAATAAGCGAATAAAGTACTCAATGGCAAATGCCATTCTCTCCATGTAAATGTCATCTCCTGATTTTTGGTCCACAAAAACTTCCACCCATAATTTTCAATAATCAGGAAATAACCGAGACAACATCAATAAAAGACTTAGGTCTAAGCTATACAAATGCTCTTGATTTACCTCCCCGCGTTAAACAAATATCACCAAAGCCACTAGACTATGCGGATTAATTTGTAAAAATTTTCCTCACCTGCCCTAAAGACACGAATATATAAAAGGTACGTTTTACCTCTCCTGGATTACGGCTCAATTTTCTTAGGCATAATATCATAAGATGGCCGAAAGAAACTAGAAGCCATTTAAAGATGCTTTTTCAGATCCTTATCCAAATGTGATGGCATTCAAGGCGGAACTTTACACGGAACTTTACAATACATATGGTCTTCAACCCGTCTGGATCAGAAGACTGAAAAATGGTCTCACTTTTCTATTCAAAATCACATACACCGAAGATATTCTCAGAATGAATATACTAACAAATCAAAACGGTCCCCGAGGCCCTAGAAATTATTAAAATATTAAAAAATTCCTAAATTCAAAAAGGCTCAACGATCCAACTTCTATTCCATAAGATACGCGACAATATGGAATGCTCTTCCAAGTTCTATCAGAACTAGTCGAACCCTACTAGAATTACAAATAAAAATCAAACAAAATCTGTTAAATAATACCACGCATCTATTTTTGAATAAGATAGGACATTTTTAAACTCAGTTTTTTAACATAGAATTCGGGCCGAAAGGGCTCTGATAACGCCAACTTCGGGAATCACGCGTTTTACAACGTGGCGGTTACTATCGGCGAAAGCTACTTCAACTCTGAGTTTTCCCGATGAGCTGCAGTATGTGCATCTAGAAGTCAAGCAAATCCAAACGTTCTTTGCGGCGATAGCCATTTCAGGCCAGAAGCTCCCACGAGTAGCTATTTGACGTCCTTTTATGAACATCTTACGACGACCTTCAATGCTGTGATTGGTTGGCGTGATAGTGTGTCTAGAGTGGACGCGGGAAGTGGCCATCACACTTTTATTTATCGTGGCTTGTTTACGCACGTGGTTGACCGTTACTCAGCCTGCCCTTCTGTCGAACCCTATTTCTCATTTACATTGCTTAACTGTTTAGTATATCGATTTATTATGTTTATTTACCATCTACAATGTATAGGCAACCCTGTAAAAGGACCATTAGAAGGCATGTTGACCGCGATGTCGCGGAAATATACTGCGAAGTTAATGAGGAACTTAATAGATATAGATTAAAGCGCAGACGAGTTATACATGACGAGGAATGCACGTCAGCATCGCCTAGTGCTCAAACTTTGATCGACATGCCCGTTGATAGATGAGTCCACAGATGACAGCGAGGGTATCCCTCATCATCCGATGTGGATGAAAGCAGCGCAGAGAGTGGTATCCCCTCGCATGCATTGATACAGGATAGGGTAAGGGAATGGGCTATTGAATCAAACATTGCCCATAGCCACCTGCGTAAGGTTCTAGAAATTTTTAAATCGCTTGTCCCAGACATGCCCAAAGACCCCCAAACACTGCTAAAGGCATCTTACAGCTCTCGAGTTAGTAAAATGGGTACTGGGGAATATGTATATGTATATTTTGAAGGGTTACAGGCATTGCCCTTGATGACCCTATTAATGTTAGGTTATCATTGCATGTGTACAGTCAATATAAAATGTTGTACATTTTAAAATGTTTGAGTCAAAGCATAACATAACTTCAAATGCGTTTTTCACAGCCATAAGCGAAACATTGTGGAAGAAAAAGTAGAGCCCGAAAGATTTTTAAAAAGGCTGGTTTTAAGAAATCAGGCTGTTACAGTCGTCTTTTGTCAAATACAATGCAATCAAGCCTTCTTTTAAAATCAATAATGCTTTCAGAGGTAACCATCTCACTTGGTAACGAGTTCCAAGGTCGAACCACTCGTTGGCTGAAACAAAACTTTCTGAGGTGTAATCGCGTTCGTTCGCTATTAACCTTGTAAGGATGACCACGCAGATGAGTTGTGCAGGCAAAGTCGAAAAAATCCTCCGATCTCAGGGTGGAATCATGGCCCCGGATAATCCGGAATGTCCAGAGCAGGCTACACCGTAAGTGCCTGTAGGAAAGAGGAAATAAGTCAAGCTTTTTCAATCTTTCTTGGTACGGTAAAGTCTTAAGACCGTCAACCATCTTCGTTGCTCTCCGTTGCACCTGTTCGAGGAGGTCAACATCTTTCTTCATCCACGGTATCCAAGCTGGTACTCCGTAATCTAAATGTGGTCTCACAAAGGCGCCATAGACTTTTCCGAATAGATCAGGGGGGAATATTTTAAACGCACGTCTGATCCAATGTAGTGTACATGTTGCCTTCTGGACTGCTTTCTTACAGTGTTCTGAGGGCATCAAATTCACAGTTGTCCACATGCCCAGATCTTTGTATGTTTCGACCTCTTTTAATGCAGTGCCATTAATAAAGTACTGGTGTCTCAGAGATACTTTTCGACCGGCGCTTAGATGTAGGATCACGCACTTGGATACATTAAACTTAAGAAGCCACTTAGCCGACCAGGCACTTAGTTTGTCGATATTCGATTGTAACCCTTTTGCGTCATCAGCACAGCTGACTTCAGTCCATATTTTAATGTCATCTGCAAACATGACAGCTTCACAATCTAGGTTCACCTAGGATTGGTGAGTAAAATTAAGTGACTCCTGGAGACGAGAAGAATTCCCAAAGGTGAGAATGAGATTGTAGTTAACTTAGATATTGACGGGTTACCCGTTTTTCGGAAGACCAAGTTAGGATTTGGCCTATTTTAGCAATGGTTATCCGTCCGTTCATTAGTGCTGTATTCCCAGTTGCTATTTACTGTGGAAAAGGCAAGCCAAATGATGTTGTAGCATTTTATAAGCAAACTGTGGACGAAATAAACGAGTTACAGTTAAATGGTATTAGTTTAGGTAGCTTGGATAAGTCAGTAATTGTGCGCGCAGTAGCAGTTATATGTGACGCACCGGCTAGGTCTTTTGTTAAGCAAATCAAGAATGTTAATGCATATCACGGATGCGAATGCGCGACATAGTTGGGGTATATATTGACAAAGTTTTATATGTTGGTGATGGCAATGTGGATAGAAAGGACGATGACTTCAATCTGCCTTTGAACGACAAACACAGGGCAGGAGTTTCACCATTCGCTGCCTGTAAGTTAGGTCTCATATCTAATTTTCCCTTAGATCCACTTCACCAAGTAGATCTAAGTTAAGGGAAGAAGTTGATTGGTATGTGGGTAAGGAATCGAAGGTCTAAGACGAGCGGTTTAGTGTACCCTACTGTGATGTCCTCCTCTTCAGTAAAAGAGGTAAGTCAATACAAATGCATCCAAACTGCACAGGTTAGAGTAGATAATTCCTTAGCCAACGGATGCATTGCCCTAGGGGATAAACATAGTCTGCGTTAAAAATGTTCTCGTAAATAAGGACGGTCGAATTCACTTAGTTTACGTCGAGTTCACCAACCTTTTAGATTATTTAGACTTCCCTATTTGTTCATTCGAGATGCATGTATATAAGGCGACCATTGATACAATCATACTTTGGACGGATTTACCGCATCAAATTCGTAAGTATGCTGGCTTCACTAGAGATGGTTTTTATGTGTTAATAGAATTAATAGACCCGTGGCGTAAAGCCACATAGCCATTTTACAATAACGGCTACTTACATACCCTTCCCCAAGTGGGAACATTGCACGTGAACCCTACAACCACACAGCCCACCTAGTTAGAGGTTCACTTGCTCTGAATGGTTGAAGTGGCAATAGACAAAGGATTACAATCCCTGAACTTATGCATTACTGTGCGGTTGTAGATATTGATCATGAGCTCACAGCGGCAATCAAAGCGACCACGTCGTTACAGGGATGATGACTCCTACTTGTGGGACGAGACACCTCCACTATCACCGGTAGGTAGCATGTTGCACATATAAGTATGAATAGGAAGAACAATCAAATGCCGTGTCTGAGACATCAGGGGAAACTCTGCCTTCCCGAAGACGTCCTCAGCAAGCAGGTAAGACTATCATCTTATGAGTATTCATTGTTCTAGACGCATCTGAACCAAATTCGCAATCGGAATTTCAGACAGAAATATTTCGACGTCTCAAGATACTTGCGAAACGGCAGCTACAAGTACAGGCCACACAACGTCGTATTTTAACAAAACTGCGAACGGTGGAGCTTACTCAACTGACAACAAGTACAGCTCCCATTCAAATGGGTATTTAGATCCCCGTAAATCCAGTCGCACAGCCAATAGCCAGCCGTGCTGCTTTCAGAGACTTACATGAACGGCTGCTGGATCTAAATTTCCGAAGGGAACTGGTAAGTATCCATCAATTATTTACATTTTCAATAAGGAGTCGTATTTACTCTGCCTCGGGGGCCGAAATACGGATTACTTCGTTAAGCGCATATTTTATGCGATTTTCGATGATGCTATCGCCTTGGAACTGAATTTCCGAGGACGAAAAGGAAAAGATGCTTTATCAGGGTCAAAATTTTATGAACTTATTACAGGTGGGTTATAGCATCTCTTGTAAATTTCAAACAATTTAGAGCTGTACGTTAGGTGGAATGGCGGCGGCCGTCTAAACCTTAATAAGTTGGAGGCCGCATTTGTAAGGCGCCTGAAAAGGTCCCTCGACGCCGCCGGCAAGAGGGTTCAAAGGCACGTCCCTGAATTACTCTTTTATGGTCAGTTGATTTGCTTTCATATTGCTTAACTGTCTTTTTTTAGAATGCCACCCAGGACTAGCCACCTCCACTCAAAACCCCCATCTTGACAACCCGACTAACCTCTGATTAAACGTATTCCACAACCCCGTATTGTTTATATTAAGTAGGCTTATATCCATTTTTGTACATATATTATTATGGACGTTTTATAATACACATTTTTTATATTTCCATCAAGTGTGTGTTTACATTTTTTTACAACACATTGAGAAAAGGGAAAAATGCGAATGCAGTGGCGTATACGCGAGCTAAATATGATGGGAAGTAATGGTTGCGTTGTTGGCGGTCAAGGTAAAGGAATAATAATGGGCGTTCCGTATGTATTCGTTTTAAATGGGGGGTAACGTAGGTAGTATCCGACCCTTTTTCGTCTATTTCGACAAATCTCGACATTTAGATATTGGGCATATATCGGCAAAGTGGACAAAGTTGATATACAGTCGACATATGCATCTCGACATGTAGATATACGGGCGATATATGGCTGATATGGATTGCTATTAGGGAAGGGCTCTCAATTTAATGACTATCGGCGAAAGCTACTTCAATTCTGAGTTCTCCCGATGTGCACCTAGAAGTCAAGCAAATCCAAACGTACTTTTCATGCACTTCCGATGACGGCGATAGCCATTTCAGGCCAGAAGCTCCCACAAGTAGCTTTTTGACGTCCTTTTATGAACATCTTACGACGACCTGCAATGCACATAGAGATCAAAAATTTAATCGTCTGGTTATGTGGTACACCATCTGGTTATGTGCAAGCTATAGCTGGTGGTTAGTGACCTACTAGACTCATAAAAACCTATCCTCTGTCTATGCGCAAGGGCTCTCAATTTAATCATTTATATACCCATTATCTAAAAAGCAGCCTTTTTCAATTTTAAAACATCAAAAAATTTATGATAATTTTACATTTTTAAATGTTTTTGGATAGCGTCTTTATTTTTATATATAATTTTATGATTGTCCAACAATTTGCTTAAAACTAACCTGCAAAACTTATTATATTTTTATCTAAGTCTATTAGTAGTATATTATTCCGGTTTTAACATCATTAATGCTCCACGTAATTCGAATGCGCAACGAGCCGCACGCCTAGGTTTTGATAAAGCTTTATGAAACGAATGGTACTAGCTGTTTCATACAGCTAGATCAAACATAATTCAACACTATGTTATATAATACAAATATGAAGACTGTAGGACCGCATTTAAAGTTTCTTACCGTTGAACTCTTCCTGCTCCTAATCTTTTTTCACATTTTTTAGCAATCAGTCAACTAAGTCTTATTTGTCAGCAGACCCCACAGCGGAATCGACTGCGCTCGCAGCTGATTGGAAGTACTTATCCCTCCGAATCGACCGCAGACGTTTCTACCTCTGTCAAATGAATACTCTCGAACGTCAATAACAGACTAGTATTGACTCTTACCATTCTTACCTGATACATTCATCCCCATTCTGTATAACTATTTAACTTCAAATTTTGCTATTTCTGAACCTTGGAAAACAGGTTTTTTACTTAAAACAAACTCTTTATTTCGAACACAGCTTTTTAAGCAAACAAACAAACCAAATCAAAAGTGGTTAATGAAAAGAGGGGTTTGTTTTAGGTTTTTTCCTGTGTTCTAAGGATTTTACGGCGCCCAAGCAGTGCCAAATCAATAAACCTTTTGATGTCAACATTGTGGTATATTCGGTTTTCATGGTTTCGTATTTGATCGAGTAGGACGAAGCGGTGACCGAATGTGCGTAAAGCGTGTGAGCAGTTGAGATGGGTGATTGAGGGTTGAGTCTGAAGACCAAAGGTGCTGGTTGACTAGCCTCAGTGTGGGGGATTCGCAAGTGACTGACCAGGCCGATGCGTGATGTGAAATCGCAGTCACCATGAGGAAAATTTGGGATCGCGTCCGCATCGCTCGTGTTGGAGGTTTTGGGTGGTAGCTGACGGGAAAGCAAGACGTTCTGGCTGTTGATGGTAACGAAAGTGGTGTTATGCGTCGTCGCACAGGCTGTTGCGGGATAGATTACGATGTGCTTATTCGGCGGTATTGGCTTCAAATCAGCCATGTAATCGTTGCTTGTGGTGATATTGGAGGTGGTCGCCATCTTGGACGCTGCTGGCGGTGGTGAATGGGTGACGATGATGCCGCTTGCGGGCACATTACATGAAGTTTTCATGCTGTTATTGCACTAAATCCGAAAATGTCCGACGGGAACGATCTGTGTTCTGAATCTTCGTTGTTAATCTATATTTTTTGGAAGGATTGGATGCTGGCTTGTAGGAATGGGGGCGATTAAGAGCCGCAAGCCGCTCTTTTAATTTCTTAGAATTTCACTCCAGCCTACACTGCTCTATTTGAGTCCAATCGCTCCTGAGTGAAGTCCTGCCAGCTCATACGATTTATTTATATATCTCTTAGGTCCACCAGTTTTTTTTAAAGCGTCATGCATGTTCTCCTTTTCGGTGACCATTCGCAGATAAATTATCGAGAAGTCGTTGAAGTAATCACTTAAGACCTATAATTACTAGCTGGCCGTTTCAACATAGTTGCGGTTGCGTAAAAATAGTGTGTATGTCGAGGATTTTGGACCATTTCAGGACTTACTTGTCACGGATACTTTTCTGCCACCTCACATCTAATACGCTCCAGAGGAAAATAGGTGGAAGTTATTGAGGCTCCTAAATTTATAGGCATATACAGTCTATATCTCAGAAAGACTGTCCTTGACATTTTGAGCTCAGTTATGATTGGAATACCATGGCGTTTTCAAACGGATGCTAGCAGTCGGTCAAAGGCCTGACTAGATCTGGAGTTTCAGTCGGTTACTTCGTCAAGTATCTTTGTGTTGTTAAAGATGGTGCTGTCGAGGTGGTTGTACTTATCCCCCGAAGTGAATTGGGTGCCATTCAAATTAATACTGGGCATAGTGCGTTCCCCTGTTGGTGCAAGTTGGGGCATAACTAACGGTTTTCCTGCCTTTCTGGTCTCTCAAAATCTGTGCGACTGTAGGCGAAGAGCTAAACGCTGCGTTGCATGACAGTTTCTATCGTTACGTTACCCGCACTGCTATTCATGAAGGGTAGTTTGTGGACAATGCTTTTATATATATGCAGGGATTCTTGCATTCGTCAGTTATTGCAAATTTTGTCCTCGGTCTTGCAGATGATTTTGATCACAGCATGTTCCTCACGTTAGGTTTCAATCAGCATGGCAGAAAACAGGAGACGGAAGAATACGGGAGCAAGTACACAGCCCGCTTTACTCCATTGATCACAGAGAATGCTTCTGAGATAGTCGCGTTGTCCGTGACACGTGCCATAATTTTGACCCGAAACTGAAGCCGAATGTCTGTAGGATTTTTAAGATTCTGTTGCGGGTTACCACGCTGAGGGCTTTCGCCAGGCCAAAGAATGAAGCTTAGAACTGAGTCTACCTCTTTGATACTTCGCTACAGTTGGTGGGCTATGAAGATCCTTTCAATTATTTGCGAAATGACTTCGGAAGCCACACTAGCTTTAGAAAGTATGCGAGTGAAGACTCCGGAGGATTTTGAGCAGTGATATTTGTCTTGATCATTGCAGAGTTTCCAGTTCCCTCTCCACTGATAAAGGTGGACTACTTTCATGTATTTTATGGACTTGTCCTTGACATCCCATTTTCTGGAACGGCGATATGAGTTTATCCATCATTAGTGGACCGTTGTGCTTGAAGAGTTTGTCTTAGCTTCCGTTGAACCCCGTTGCCTTCCCGCTGGAGAGCTGTTGCATGACCTTGATCATTTCTAGAAGATCGTTAATGCCGTGCAACAAAGAAGGCAGTCGTACAAAGATGTTTCTTATGGAAAAGATGATTTTTATGTCGTGTCGCTCCGCATTTTGGCGGCCACTGCAGAAGGCGTGAATAAAAGCCTACTAATAAAAGTATACCTTAGTGACGGCAACGATACGCAGCTTCTGGCACGCCAAATCTTGAAAGACTAGTGCCTTGCTCCTCTCGGGCTGGCTGCTCCATCGATTGTTTGAAAGAAAACGAACATTTCTAACTGCCAGTGAACGGTATTATCAACATGATATTTAAATGGCTTTTAAGGTAAAACGTCAGGTATGTAGGTTGAATATTATATAACAAAATATGACTGCCCGCTGATTACCTGTTACCAATAGCCTGCAAACGACCGAACGGAACGCCAACATTAACACGAAATAGAGAACCACAGAAATTCATCTACTTCATTGCTCTGGCTGTCTTTGGTCACGCTCGACGCCGTCACCAGTATAAGCTTGATGACGACGAGGGGATCTGTAAGCTGCGCTCCAAGAAGGCAGACTGGATGCCAATAAAGAGGCCTTCCAATACTTAAGTCTAATGCAGCAGGCAGGATATAAAGATATAAAATATTTGGATGATTTACTAGGTCGAAGAAATTCAAGGATATGCAGACTGCAACTAAATGAGAAAAAACCAATTTTATTTCATTAAGGCTGCAGCCTTGATGAAATCAAATTGGTTTTGGGGGCGTCTAGGGGTTGTACACATGTGTACAACCCCCAGACCTAAGACACGGCACCGCAGCTCCGTTTCGACGTAATAATACACCTTTGGGAGAACTTAAATATTCTGCAGTGAGAGACTGGGCAATTCAGAGAAGTCCGTAACCGGCCGTCCACAATACTCAATAAAACTATCAGCAGACTACCTCAACTACAAACCAACGTGTACTGTAAAGATGGAATCCAAATTTATCAATTTTCTCTAGTAGCTCAGATTACTAGCAGATTACTAGCGCCAGAAACCGACATCGTCGTAACTGTCAATCAAGCCCGGAAGTCCATAAAAACGTAACTCTTAACTCTATTGGTTCTTTTTGCTCTACAATGTATGATTTACGCAAACCCATTGGTTTATTCTATGTAAACCTATCAAATCGTCTGGAAAACATGAGATAAATACCGAGGAGAATTGAGGCTCATCACTTTGGACCGGAGACCGCTCTCCGACGCTTCCTTTAGCCATCGCCATTCCTTCTCCTACGGACCTCCCAAAGAGCTCCCCAGGACAGCAAATCCCCACCAAAGGATCCTCGCAGGACCAAGCCCCCAATAGAATACAAATTCCTAGTTACAAATAATCCCTAAAATCTTCACCTTGCCAACTGTCTTAATCTTACTTGGGCGTCCTTAAATTATTTATTTCATTTTATTTATTTTATTTATTTATCGCCAGTTTACAGGCAAGGTCAAAAAATATATACAGCAGAGGGTCAAGCTGACAGTGAAAAAAACTCCTGATCGTTGTTTCAGGTATTTCAGGAGAAATTACTGCAGCTTATTGAGTAATTAAAGTTCTGAACAGGGACGCGTTAACACAGGTGCCCGGTGAAGAACCTCTCCATTCAGTGTTATGGATCAGGTATTCTGCACCGGCAGGTATGTCGGCGAGCGGCTGTTCGATGTCGACTGAGAAATAAGCCGATTGTGGACTGCAGAGCCAGCAATATTGCCCTCAGCATGAAGATTGGCTAAATGCAATGGGATAGTATTGTGATTTTTCTGCCAACGTATGAGGGTTCAGAAAGCTCCTTGTCGGGTGAGAAATAATAAAGCAGTCAGAGCTACTGTTTATAAACATCAGTGGAGGTGAGAGAGGACGAACTCATTGTAGACAACATGGTCGAAACGAAGAGGGGACAGTAGAGGTAAAGAGATCATTATCGAGATGCGACCTTGCTGACTGCATAGTCCATCACCAAAGAGGCGAAACCATCAGAACCCGCCTCGATCATCAACAGAACCTGGAGACTATCGTCAGGGTTGCAAATTCGGAGGAAATTATCAAGGTTGTCAAGAGTTGGTAATGCTAGTTTAAAAGGAGGGGAAGAAAAAGTGAATGCAAAGAATGACTGCAAAGGATGATGGAAATATAATTAGAGACCAATATAATATCAAGGGAGCTGCCTCAAATACCAGGAGGACCCTTTTCAAAATCCAAAAGTTGCAAGTTTGGAAGGAAACAGACAATTAGGACTTTATATCTTCCGAAGTTAAATGTTTGCGTAATTTGGTTTTGAAAATAGCTAATGAAGACGACAACCTAATTTCCAGTGGAAGATTATTCCATATCAAAGCATATTTAGAGGCAAAAAACTAAGACCGGTTAGTTGTGGAGCTACGGGGTAGTGAAATGATCATGGAAGAATTATGAGTGGCATAGGGTCGATCTACCGGAGTGAGAGCGTTAATGCGTGGGAGATTTGGACTAGAGTTAACGCGAAACAGGAAGCAGGGACCGGCTTCGAGTCTTCTAACCCACAGAAATTTAATGTTTGCTAACTGGCATCTATCCGTATAAGAGATACTGGATCCAGGATGAGAAAATAGTCTTCGAGTAAAAACCCTCTGAACTTATTCAATCTTACTGCGGTCAGAGGCGTTCATCAGCCCAAATAGGGGACAGCAGTATTCGAGGATAGGAAGAACAAGCATGCGGTATAGGTTTAACTTTATTTCCGGAAGGAAGAAATTATGTGATATAAAACCACATATCTGTGCAGCCTTTGCAGAAATTCGATCTGCATGAGGCGATAATGCTAGCTTATTTGTGTAACTTAGACCTAAGTCTTTCATGGTTGATCGTTCTAAAAGTGTACTATTTTGAAATACTAGAGGTCCAGGAAGCTTGGTGGGGCCAAAACACATGAAACTGCTCTTGGATGGAGAAAATTTAATCTGCCAAATACAGATCCAACGTGAGAGCATAAGTAGATCAGTGTTGATTTTATCAACGCAACTATTGGCAGTGTCTTTAGAAAATAAATAAGTTCACTTGAGATCGTCAGCGTCAACGAAATTTTGTGAATTTGTGAGTAAAGATGAAATTTCGTTTATGTACAAAATGAAGAGAAGGGGAGCTTGATCCGTGTATTGAAAAACGCCACTCGTGATCGGCTGAGGCGTCGAGTAGCTATTACCTACTAAGACCTTCTGGCTGCGGTTAGACAAGTAGGAACCAAAGAAGTCAAGGAGAGGAGGCCGGATGCCAAGGACTTCCAGTTTCACCAGAAGACGTCAGTGCGGTACCTTGTCAAAGGCTTTGCTCAGGTCAAAGTAGATCACAACCACTGACTGCTGCTCATTACGAAGGGAAGTGACGAGGTTAAGAAAAGCTAAGTGACCCACTTCGCAGGATCTCTCAGGTAGAAAACCATATTGCGAGTCGCTTAAGAGCTTATTTTCTAGGCAAAAGTCTAGAATTTAATTAATAATAATTTTTTCAATAAGTTTTGCTAGAGCCGGGGTTTTGTGAACGTCTCGATAATTATTTATGTCCGAACGAGATCCCGACTTGAAGACAGGAAGAATAATAGATGTCTTCCATGAGTCAGGAAGATTCCGTTTAAAAGATAAACTGAGAATATATGGCTAAGCAATCGGGGGAAGCTTGTTACTCTCTTAATAACTGAGTTTGGAATACCGTCAGTCCCCGAAGAGTGCGAGTATTTTAGACGAATTATTTGCTTACAAATTAGTTCTATGGAGAAATCAATAGTGCTGATAACATTTAATGAGGATGCCTGAAACGTCGGAACCGGTTCAGATTCCATCGTAAGATGATTTGCAAATAACGAACTAAACAGTTCTGCCTTGTCAGAGTCTTTGAGAACGAAGTTCTTGTCTTTGTTTAGTAATGGAGGAATTTCATAACCTCGTTTAGAGGAGGATCGACGGCGGAACAGTTGAGCAACAGATTTTGCAGAGTTTGGCTCAAGTTATGGTTTTGAGGACGTTACCGGTCCAAACCCGGATGTTAGGAAAGGGGGCGAAAGTATGTTCACTAAACGTTATAGACAAGAAAGTATTGAATCTATCAGCAGTCAACTTAGCGTCAGCTATTGGGTTTCCTAAGGCATCTCGAAATACGGGGTGCTGCGTTTTTCTCTGCACTTTTACTGTGCGCGAAAAGAGCTTCGCAACATTTAACGAAGGGTTTTTGGCAAAGTCAACCTCATCGGCTTGTCGTTTTTCGTCAGACAGCCTCTTAGCCTCTTCAAAGATTTGTTGGATCAAGGGCAGGACGAAGGTGTCGTTTTGTAGATGAAAACGACGGGAGAGTCTATGCAGTCTACGGCGGAATGATAAAGGGAGGTAGACTTCATCCTTGATATAAATTATTTTCTTACGGGGAACAAAACGAGAAATGAGTGGACCTAGAACTTTGTAAACATTATCAGTACAAACATTCACATCCGAACATACAAAGAAGTTAGTCCAGTCGTGGGAATTCAGGTGTGTTAGCAATTCCCTCATATTTGCTGATCTGAAATCACGGAAAAAGCTATATTATTTTGAAAACGTTTCAGCAGCCTCTAGTTATAGTGAAGAAGGAACTAGAGTATGATCAGAATTCCCAAGTGGATCTAAAGTTGACACTGACAATGGCTGACAACCTCTACAAAAAATAAGATCAAGTATGTTTGATCCTCGGGTGGGAAAATCAACTACCTGGTCCCACATGCCAATATATATGGCCTCAGGTAGGGCTTCGAACTAAGCAGGACCGGAAGTTGGAAACTAGTGAATTTCAGGAAGATGGAAGTCATCTGCAATCAAGCAGTACTTCAGATTTAAGTCAGCTGCGGCGTGAAATGCCAGCGAGAGACAAAGATCGTAATCCTCGCTGGCATTGGTTGGGCGATAGACACTACCAACGAGTAAAGTGTAGTTATCTTTTAGAACTACTCGGAGCCAACAGCTCTTCTCTACCGCGGTAAATTGGCGAGAGTCCAATAGAAAAATGGTAGTGGTTGCCTAACATAGATACAGCTTCCTCCGCCACGGCCCTCGTGTTGATCATTCCGAATGTAAGCGTAGCCTTGAATAGAGAGTTCGGAGTCGGATACACAGGGTGTTGCCCATGTCTCTGTAACTATTACAATGTCAGGGCGGTGGATGAAAACCAGAGTCTGGAGCAAAGGCATCTTATTAAGCAAAGATCTGGCATTGAGGACGATGAGGTTAAGCGGGCACGTTTTTGGTTTCTGAAACGGGACATTTAGGCTGTCAGGGTGACTGCCTTCGGCCAAAGAAATGTTCTTTTCACTTGAACTATCTAACCATCCCTTATTTTGAGATTTGCCTCGCCATTTGTCTTTCGTGTTTCCAGTTCTATTATTAGCTGTCGCATTTTCATTCGCTCTTTCAGCCCATATTCCAGTTGAAAAAACACTTCAGAATGCGGACCCCGCAGGGTTGATTTTCTCTGTAGCAGGAGCTGTGCCTGCGCTTCGTTTTCCAAGATGATTTTAAGAGGTCTTGGTCGAGGATTTAAATTTGGTGTAGACAGAGCCTTCCATTTTCTATGTGCCTTGAGAATATGAATGGACTCGCCGTCCGTCAGCAGCGTTTTTGCATACAATTGAAGGAGTTCCAAGTCATGTTTAACTCGCTCCTTTGGAATAATTGAAGCCGACTCCGGGACACCTTTAATGACTACATTCTGTTTTCGACTCAATCTAGGGCCCGTTTGTAACTCAGATCTTTCAGCTGAGTGAGTACTGGTAACCAGCTCACTTTGCCTGATATGTCCAGATGAGCCGGGTGTTGGGCAGGCTGGAGCCAAATCTCTGCACGACTTGTTCTTCTTAGACCTTTTCTTCTTTGGCTTTACGAACTCGCCAACCTCTTTAACATCGCATGTTGGTGCAATGTCTACCATTGATGTAGCGATGGGCGGTAAAGCCAGATTAGTGCTGATGCTACCCGAACTAAGTACTGGTTAAGTGGAGCAATGACTAGATGGGGCTCCCTTCGGAAGTAGCGAAGCTTCCTCTGGTTTACCGGGTCCAGCTATCGCGATATCTGAAATGTGACTTTTATGTAAGCTTGAAGAAGCTATATATGAATATGAATTTTGCTTTGCGGTAGGTTTACTACGAACAGGAGCTTTTTTAGCAGTTGGGCAAGATATAGATTTTTTAAGTTATCTATTTCTTGTCTTAGATTGCTTATTTCTTGCTCCATCCCTGAGAATTTCTGCTGGAGGCTAAAACACCCCATACATTTTTCGTCTTCTTTGCGTATCTAATACGGGCCCATTACATTTTGGTGGCAGCTGTGGGATAATACATGTCCGACGATTTGATAACTAGGCTATTCCAGGCGATGAAGCGAGTTTCAAGCTCTGGAGGCCGTCCACCTAAGCCGGATAAGCTGACAGTGTATGACGACTATGACTTGTGGGAGGACCGCATGAAAGTTTACTTGGAGGCCGTAGACGAAGGTGTCCGTCCAAACGCCATCCTGGGACGGTTAGACAACGTAGTGTACACGGTGGCCAGGGCTGCTAACCTTACAGCGTCGCTCACCCCCGCGACAATCGTCGAGCGTCTGCGGCGCGAGTTCGGACGGTCGTCGATGCCCTGGATTGCTCGTGCCGCCATCAAAAGTCGCCGACAACATGCGGGTGAGTCTGTCGTGGACTTCCAGCAACATCTTCGTGTCCTCGCCCGTCAAGCCTACCCAAACGAGCCCTTCACCGAGCTCGAGCCCAGGATTTTGGAGAACTTCGTCGACGGGATCTCTCTCTCCCAGAGATCAGGCGCCAATTCCTCTGCGACTCCCCAGCAGCATCAAGGTTGCCCTCGATATTGCTCGGCGAGAGGATGTCATTTATACGGCCTGTTCCTTGGTCCAAGTCTCCTCCCCATCAGCCTTTGGGTGTCACCAAACTCCTGCCGCAATACAGGATTCTCCAATCGATGTCTTCCCCATGGGACAGCGACAGAGCCGCGACATCGGCACACAAACGGCTCAATGGTAGTGGGGCCCTCCTAAGCCCACTTCTCCTTGGCGTTGCTCACCACAACCCCAAACTCCTTGAAGTGGCCCTCCACAGCCGACCTCTCCTTGGCGAGGCTCTCCACAATCTCCTCGATGCGGGAACTGGAGGCAACAACGTGGTCATCAGACCCACCCTCCAACTTCCCCAGGTGTTCATGTGATCACCTCAGGTGAGGAAGAAGCACTTGGTAAGTGCATATTTATATCTGATATGCTTATTGCAAATGTAGGTTTCATGCCACTTTACCCTGCTATAGATGCAACCATAGGAAATACTAAGTTACAATGCTTAGTTGATTCAGGAGCGGGCTGCTCCATCATTAGACATAACATTTTCCTTCAACTTCAGGCTAGAGTGAAGTATTGTACAAAACCTAAGGTCAGCCTGAAGATGGCAAACGGAGCCACTTTGCGACATAAGGGAATGATAGAGCTTAATTTGGAAATAGGTCACGTTATTTTTAGTCATATGTTTGTTGTCTGTCCTCACATTGCTTGGACTGTATATTAGGTGCTGACTTTCTTCATGCATTTAAATGTTCCTTAGATTTTAACGCTAACACTCTCCATGTCGGTGGTACTGAGGTACCCTTCAGGACCGAGGTACCGGATAGTCAACATGTAGTTAATGCATTTAAGTAAGAAGATGTTAATAATTAAGTGCCCTATACTCTTGAAAAGGATAGCTCGACTAAGTTATGTAGTTTGATAGAGGAGTTTAAAGATATCTTCGATTGAGACGGCCGTTTACTCGGATGTACTAATGAGGCTCAGCATGAGATCTATACAGGTGTGACTCGGCCCACGAAGATTACTCCTAGGCAATCACCCGTATTCTACCAGACACAGTTTAAGGCAATGATCGATTATATGTTAGACCGGAAAATTATCAGGCCGTCTAACTCACCTTGGTCGTCTCCGGTCGTGTTAGTTATGAAGAAGGATGGCACTATGCGTTTATGCGTTGACTATCGCAAATTTAATGCAGTGGCAACTAAGGATTCTTTCCTCTGCCCAGGATTGATGCAACCCTAGATGCCCTTTCGGGTAATCAGATATTCTCTACTCTAGATCTAGCACCCGGTTTCTGCCAAGTAGAAGTGCGATCCGTTGACAGAGAGAAGACTGGTTTCGCCGTCCCCTCAGGTCTTTAAGAGTTTGAGACAATGCCTTTTGGCCTAGCTAAAGCTCCAAGTACTTTTCAACGGCTGATGAATCAAGTTTTGGCCCAAATCATTCCCAAGTCATGCCTAGTTTAAATGGATTACATAATTGTTCTTGGTAAGGATTTTGACAGTCATATTAGCAATGTCCAAGCCGTGTTTGCCAGTCTCCGACATGCTGGTCTCACCCTTTAGCCCTGTAAATGTGTTTTAATTAGACCTTGTGTCACGTTTTTAGGGCATGTAGTCTTGGCCCCTGGCAAAGAAATGGACGAGAATAAAGTTAGGCAAATCCGTGAGTGGCCCACCCCTATGGACGTAACTGAAGTCTGCAGCTTTTTAGGACTGGCTTCTTACTATAGAAGATTTATCAATACCTATGCTCACATAGCTGGTCCGCTTCACAAGCTGACCCAGAAAGATGTACAATTTTAGTGGACTGCTGGTTGTACTAGTAGCTTCCAGGCGTTGAAGGATAAGTTGTGCACCACTGCGATTTTAGTTTTTCCTTGCATAAGCAATGACGCTAGGAAATTTATTCTAGATACCGATGCTATTGACACTGCCATAGGCGCCGTCCTCTCCTAGCAACAACCAGATGGTACAGAAGGCGCCATTCAGTATCTAAGCCGATCCCTGACAAAGGTAGAACGCCGTTACTGTGTGACCAGAAGAGAGATGCTCGCACTCACGCACTTCGTGGAGGAATGCCGGCCGTACCTTCAATACCGGCCTTTCATCGTACGCACGGATCAAAGCTCTCTGACATGGTTGCAGAATTTTAAGAACGCTGAAGGAAAGGATGCTAGGTGGCAAGAGAGACTAGCCGGGTATGAGTTCGAGTGCATATACCGTCCAGGACGTCAGCACAATAATGTGATGCTCTCTCTCGGAAGCCCTACCGTCCCCACGGTGAATGTCCATCATGTACAGACATTAACATTAGTACCGTGTCACTACAAGACGACCAAAGCCGTCTTTGGGCGCAAGATCAGCAAGGGGATCCTCATATTGGCCTGATATACCATAGGAAGTTAAGTGGTTCTCGACTACTTATTGCAGTTGAACTGAGAGGCCATAGCTATGAGACGCGTTGCTTGCACACGGTGTGGGACAAACTCTTTATGGATAAGGATTTTTTGTTCTACCGGGATGGCGAACAATACCCGCGACGTATTCTTCTACCCTTATCCATGGTAGACGAGGTTCTTAAATAATCCACATACATTTGGGGCACGTGGCATCCATAAGACCGAGTGGGCCCTTAGGCGCCGATACTACTGGTCTAACTTGAAGCGGCCAGTGTGGAACTTTATTCGGTATTGCACCCTGTGCAATCAGATCAAACCGCCACGACAGCTGAATAGGACTGCTCTTCAGTCAATTCTGACGTGATACCCCAACGAATGTGTGGGCGTTGACTTAGTTGGACCACAGCCGCCATCAGTTCGGGGCAACCGATATATTCTAGTGATGGTTGATTTCTTTACCAAAATGGCTGAAGCGGAACCACTTCCCAACATGTAAGCTGAAAATTTTGCCCAGGCCAACTTTAACAAATGGGTATGTAGATGGAGCGCACCAGAAAAGATCCATTCGGATCGAGGGTCCTCTTTTAAAAACGCGGTTCATCACAGTCTGTGCAATTACTTAAAGGCCAATAAGATGCGCACCACGGCTCACCATCCGCAAGGTAACGGTCAAGTGGAGCGGACGAATTGGACGCTAGTTGGTTTACTAAAGGCTTTTGTAGATCGTCAGGCTCCCTTCACGTGGGATGATGCGTTGCCAGCATGCATGCTTGCATACCGCTCCACGATTCACTCGTCGACAAAGCAGACGCCTTTCGCACTCACCTGTGGTCGTGAAATGCGAATACCAGAGGATCTACAGGTACCTTTGGAGAATAATCAAATACCGGTTGGTTCTTCGTCGCTGCACTCCACAAGAAAATGCGTATAGCCACTGAGGAAGCATGGATACACTTACAAGGAGCCCAGATGCACCAAAATGAACACTATGACAGGCTAGCACATGGGTGTCCATATGATGTCGGTGATATTGTGTGGCTCAGGGATCATGCGACTCCCTTGGGATTAACGAGTAAGTTAGTAATTGACTGGTCAAGTTCTGCTGCAGTCGAGAGTGGGGTTCCTCAGGGTTCAGTACTAGGGCAATTACTATTTTTAATAAATGTGAACGATTGTGTCCGGAACCTCGACTGTGAAGCAGCAATGTTTGCTGATGACATTAAAATCTGGAATGTAATCCAGAGGCCTGCTGACGAAGATAAACTGCAGATCAACCTAACTCGGTGGAAGGAGTGGTCGAATCATTAGCTTTTGCGGTTCAACGTCGATGAGTGTATAATACTTCGCTAAGGCAACCCCTCTGGGTCTGCCGAAAGTAGAAGTTACTTTCTGAACGGTGAAGCCTTAAAAAACGTGGAAACCCAAAAGGACCTTGGTGTGCTGACAACCACCACCTTAAAACCATCGTCTCACTGCTCGAAAGTGGCGAAGAGCGCAATTGCGGTGTTGCATGCCATCAGATGAGCCATTTTGGATTTCGATAAAGATCTCTTCGCTAAGACTTTTGGAACATTCATTAGGCCGCATTTGGAATATGCTATGCAAGCCTGGAAACCCTGGACAGTTCAAGATCCGACCTGCCTCGAAAGAGTACATAGGAAAGCCACCAAAATGGTTAGAAGTCAAAGCTCCTTGCCATATCCAACCAGCCTAATGAATCTTAATCTGTTCCCTTTCAGTTATAGGCAAATGCGTGGTGATCTCCTGCAGACATTTCGCATTGTGAAGAGATTCAATTGTTGCCTGGAATTCTCGGACTTTAATGAATTTGCCGCCATGACCAATCTCAGATGTCACCCATTGAAACTGCGTGTCCAGCATGCGAGACTGGATGTGCGCAAGTTCTCCTTCTCTGTCAGAGTGGTTTAACCATGGAATGCCCTCCCTGAAGACGTTGTGATGTCCACATCGCTGGAAAACTTTAAAAGGAACCTTGACCGTTTTATGTTCCAAAACGAGCCTGAGCGATGAGGAATTTATCTTAACCCTCGAGAGTCGTGCACCACTTGTCATATTTTATGACCGCCTTTTGTACCTTTGTAACCCACAAGGTTTCTCTGTATACCACACTTAATTTTACGTTACAAATAGGGTACTCAAAGTCCCATGCCTATTTCCCTCAATAAGTTAAATTGAATGGTCAGGACCATATACCATCACCAGAATGCTCTTTTATACGACATGCGTCATTCAAGATCAAAATCGACATTTCACCTATGAATTCACGGTTCATTTTAATCGACTTAAACTGGGGGAAAGGCCATCGGAAGATAACTGCAGAGCAGAACACCCAGGCGATGCAGTGCGTTACGTAGAGCATGAGGGGGTCGAGAGGTGGGTTGAAATCCCACCCGAAGGTAGAGAAGAAACCGTAATGCCTTATTACCTTCAAAATTCAAGGGACTCCGTACGTTTGCGAGATGACATTGAGCTCGCTGAGGACAGCGACAACTTTGCGCAGGAGGGGGCAATGTAAAGATGGAATCAAAATTTCTCAATTTTCTCTAGTAGCTCAGATTACTAGCGCCAGAAACCGACACAGTCGTAACGTGCAATCAAGCCCGGAAGTCCATAAAAACTTAACTCTGAACCCTATTGGATCTTTTCGATTTTCAAAGCATGATTTAAGCAAACCCATTGGTATATTCTATGTAAACCTATCAAATCGTCTCGAGAACATGAGATAAATACCGAGGAGAATTGAGGCTCATCACTTTGGACCGGAGACCGCTCTCCGACGCTTCCTCCGGCCATCACCATTTCTTCTCCTACGGACCTCCCAAAGATCTCCCCAGGACAGCCAATCCCCACCAAAGGATCCTCGCAGGACCAAGCCCCCAATAGAATACAAATTCCTAGTTACAAATAATCCCTACACTTTTCACCTTGCCAACTGTCTGTTTCTTACTTGGGCGTCCTTAATTTGGATTCGTTGCGCATCTAATACGGACCCATTACAATACATTAATTGTCCGCCATCACTGAAAGACACCATTAAAGTTATATACGAAATGTGCAGCAGCACAGCATTGGGCACTGAATCTTTCCCAGCTTAAATTTATGCATTTGTGTGACGCAGTGCATAAAGAAAGTTACGTCACCATGCCGGAGATGTACAGAGAGATATAAGTCCCAAAGAACTTCAAAGACTCTACCACCGTATGCGTGTACACGCGTAAGGGGAATGACCATCCAACCAACTGATCTGAAGTGATCTTTTTATTATTAAACAACTTTTTGTTAATCAATTTAATACAAAAAAACAGAACTAACACTTTGAAATGCCTGCCCTGCTACTACCTCAAATTCTGATATAGACATTTCATGAGTTAGGCAATCTACTGTACGTAACGGTCACGGAGGCATCTACCGCCTGGAATACACAGACAAAATCTTCGACTGCGACCAACTCGGTCAGCTGAACTTTTACGTTGAACATAGACTTCTAACTAAAAGTCGGTGTGGATTTTGAAGGAGCCAAGCAGCCATCAACATGATCTTCGCTGTCCGTCAGCTACGAAATATATCATGCATGATATGAAATTAGGATCAGAAGCTACACCACCTCCGTGTGTTTGATAAAGGCTTTTAGAAGAATTAACTGCGATGAAATTTCGAAAATAGGCTGAAATTTGGATGTCCAGATCATCTTAAATAGATGGTGTGGAAATACAACGGCGGACCGATGACTCACATTCCAGGCAATGGGACAGCCTCAAACGCTTTCGGACTAAAAGATAGGATGGAGTAGTCCCATGTTCTTCTCCCTTCTGGTGGACGCCAACCGTAAGAAAAGGACAGGGACAGACATTATTACCGAATTGACGAACAGGTTCTGAACATCCGATACAAGCAGGCCTTTATGCGAGTCTCCACGACCGATGCTTCTAATTATCTGTTTGCGGATGATTGCAAACTCAACACAACGATGGAACCGGACATTTAACGGAGCATAGAACTCTTTGCTTACAGTTGTACAAATTTCCGACTGACAGTCGACACGGGAACACGGTAGCTATGTATAAGTCAGCACTATCTAATGAGTATAACGCACTCAGGATCAAAGTGAATAAAACTCGTGCTCAATCTGTGGACGAATTCACGTATCCGAGAAGTGTTTTTTAATAAAAATGAAGATTGATTGAGAAATTGCAAGTCAGATCTTCGAAAATAGCCATGCCTTTGGCCTGCTTGAAATAACTGTTGCCTTCATCTCAATACAAAACTGAACTGCCATTTTTATAAGACTCATGCATGTGGAAAAGATGAGAAAGCCAACCAAAGAAAATAAATCGTTTTCGTCTCCGCGAAGTAACAAAACTAAGGTAGAATAGCATGATCCCCGACGAGGTAGTCATGGAAATAACCGGCGTTCGCTGTGTCCACGCTGTGTTGAGGCTTATACAAGTGTTGAAGCGGCCAACCGTGACGCCACTACATGTGCTCGCACACAATGTGAGCAATAGTTTCGGTGAATGGATGGCATGAGGATGTGTCTCAAACGTCTGCAAGTCAATCACAGTACCTGGAATGAGCTCGACCGTAATATGCAGATAGAAAGCACTACCGTAATATCTGTAGCCACTCTACGAAATCAATCGCATTTAAGAGGCCAAAATGAAGAGGAAAACACGCAGATCTCAAATACAACATTGCAAACGCTTAACACGCAACAACATGCCCACAATGCCCAAAAGAAGTTTGGAGCAAGCATCAGACTGTTCGGAAATCTTCCGATCTACCGTCACAACAGTTCACCCAATTAATTAGGGAAGTAAACCCACCCTGCTACCAAGTAGCCATACCCACCAACTCAAAAGCAGTGTGTATTCAGCTCCAACCTGTCTACCATGCACTGTAGTTAGCGAATTTGTACCTGGAGTCCTGAAAGACGTCACACACGCACAGGCCTACTCGGCCATACACGCATCCAAGAAACTAGGCAACAAAAGTGCATAGTACAGACCGCATAACAAGACGTCCCCCCTAACTGCACATGTACTATCTACGTTGTTCTTTAACTGCTTAAAAACATCTTTATGCAACATATCGCACCATACACAGGACCCACTGTGCCCTCAAGTATGACGAGAACATCCGCCTCTCACGCGCGCAGAAGCAAGCCTCGCGGTGTAATCTGAACCATGAGGCACAGACCGCGTTTTGTCTGTCACACTTACACGGACTAATCAGTCGATAGAAGGAAAAATGCGAGTTCTATGAGGTTGTTGAGAAGTAGCTGCGATCGCTGGAGCAAAATACTGTATGTGCAGCTGCCTCTGATGATGGGTTCCAGCATGAATCGGTAAAATCAGGCAAATAAAGATCGCATCTACCTCCTTTTGAGTAATCAGCTCCATCAGCCATCAACTGACAGACTCAGACATTCCGGTGCTGCGTGGAAAGAGGAAGTGAGACCGACATGAGAATCCATCTCCATGGCACATCAGCACACTCTTCAAAAGATAAATCTGACCTGTTTGAATGTGTTACGATGCGCTAACAGCCGTGGCGTGGCAGGCTGCCAACTGAGGACATGATTAGGCTCGTTTTAGGGCTGAGAGTCCGGCTACCACGTCACCTTATTGTGACCTTTATGGCATTCGTACTTAGCTGAGACCTGACCCACCCTCACAGTAGCCTGGCAAATGAAGTGTGGACAAATCACGTGTGGAACGTATGACCAGGCTATTTAGCCTTGTCATGCCGACTTCCGGTCACCTTGACTGTCTTACATTCGGAAGTGTGGGAGGGAAGACTGTGGTAAATACTCCGCAAATCTACCCCATCCCTTTGAAACTGGTAGTTTGCGGACAGTCACATGGACGGCGGATAGAGGACGCCCCCTAGTATAGTAATTAGACGGCATGTTTTGCGCCAAACACGCTCAACTTGCTGACGGCGAGTGTTCAGCAAATTTGCTAGATGCCTGCCCTACGAAGGGGCGAGCAGTGCTACCTTTAGATAGGAGTGCTAGGTTACTCCAGGTGTCTGACAATTGTCACTATTTGTCATAACCTGGTTACCCCGATGTGGCAAGCGTGTTCAGCACTTCATGAAATTCTAGAAGAGAAATGGATGCTATAGCGGAGAAAAGAAAAAGCATCATCCGCGTTCGCCGTGAAGTCTAATGGAGACCGTTGATACATTACCTACAAGTACTTTCCACGACTATGGTAACGTTTGAACTGGCCTAGATGACAGCTCATATTTCCTGTTGGCATGAAAATCTGCGGCAGTGTATTTTAAAAGGGAAACATTCATTAAAGCACCCGCATCAACGAACCTGGAATGAATTTTCAGCTGCAGCATGCACCCTCGTTCACAACACAGCATTTCATGCATCCACCTTATTGGTAAACGCCTTTTCAAGAATAGTGCCGTATCAAACCTAGGTAGTAAGGTCTGCTCCATTAAGCACGAACAAGGTCATGCTTAGCACGCGTAAACAAGCCAGTTGACATTATCAGCCACTGCACCAGATTCAGCTTTTTTGATTTGATCTCGACAAAGGGACCGGTTGGGTAGAGGAAAGAGCGGCAGATGCTGTGCGCGTCCGATATCTCTGTAAACTGATTCACACACAAGTTACCACCCCTACATCCAACACGTTGCGGGTCGCAGGGTTGGCACCGCTTGCAAGGACCAAATGGATAGGCGGTAGAGTATCCAAGGCTGGCCGAAGACTCGATCCCCTGAGTGAAGAGAGATTCCTTAGTCCGCGGCCTGAAATATCCCTACGGCCGAGATAGACGGTAGGAGCCCTAACCTCTGGAGAGCGTTAACTACACCGATCGCGTCTTGCCAAATTAGCAGTGTAAATAAAACCAGACAAAATTAAACAGGCGCGCGCAGTATTCGTGGATTCCGCCGAAATCCTAGAAAATAACTTACGACCTACGACTCTGTTAGGACCCTCCTGATTATCACCGGTCTCAAAAGAGCGACCAAGGTCGGTTGAGAGCAAAACCCGTTGACTGTTTTTATTGTCAAAAAAACCCCCACCGGCGAATGTGTCCAACTGAAGATACGAGTGGACTTAACTAGAGCTTGCCTAGAGCAGAGTCTGGAATTAGCCAGGCTATATTTCGCTCGATTGCCTTCAGCTAAGCGACTGCAGTGGAAGACAGGTATTTGCTAAAATTAATTTGAAGCAGAGTTGACAGAATCAGTAGCCTGTAAAAGTGCAGTAAACTGCCTTGCAGATGCAAGCGTATAGCACCACTAACGAAATAAGAGCCTTGCACAGGGATAAATGTAAGTAAACAGTAATCCCAAAACGCTTAAACCAGAGACAAGCGTGGTAAACGCACTCCGAGGAACACACTTAAAAATGTGAAGGTCGTGATGGTCCAGAGCACAAACAACCAACGCGTCCATAACTAGGTCTAGTACGATAAAGTGCCACCTGAAAAAGGGCATGTGAGCGCACGGCTAATACGGGAATACGCTACAAAAATGCGGAGGACATCAACGAGGTCAAATATGAGGGATTGCAAAATATATGACTTTAACTAAGTACACAACGTTCGGGAGAAATCGACTGAGGAGACGCGTAAAACCTATATGTAGGATGGGGTCAGCATGAGGCCTAGGGAGCCATAGGTAAGTTGAGGAGGGCGTGCTGACCATCAGGGAGGTAGCTAACGTTTCGGTTCTTGCTCAACTGGTAGGCGATGTCTTCAGAGGTTTCGATTCTACGCAGTTCAATAAGACCATCTCCAGAGCCTCCAAAAGCTTTTGCCAATAGAGTGGCTGCCTCGGAGTCACCCTCGGCACTGATGACTGCTGCCAACTTTTGTTGTTCAGCCTGGTAAATAGGGAAGACAAAAGTTAGGAGATCCTATACAGGCGTCAAACTATCTAAATAACATTGACAAAATTGTAGCGTCAATCCAAGCCGAACGATATAGAAATCGCAATTTACAAATTTTCGGCATGTCTACATGGCTTATTCTGTGGTCACCAACATGACAGGCGAGCAACAAGTTTCCATTGGTAGAAATGTCCGAGAGGGCTTTTTGATTGCTGTTCAGAAGAATTGTGTAAACAAACTGAACACAGCTTTTACAGGATGTGATTTGTACTAGGATACAACCAAATGTTCTCTGAAAAATCCGCTCCTGGCGACCAGACAGAAAATTTCCGTGGAACAAACGGCACAGAAGCGTAAAGTGCGTCAGTAAACAAAACAGCGCATCCAATAATGACAAAAAACAGGAATAAGAGACCCTCATATTTCTCGGAGACTTGCGCAAATTTTCGGTTAAGGGTTTGGCTATGGTTATATGTCTATGAAATTTAATGTTCTTAGAATTTTGCGCAAGGCCATCTGCATTACCGGAAGGAAGGGTTTCTTGATCCAATGTATTTAATCAAGCTTAAATCGGATGAAAATGCCTAGAGTGGCCTATTTCAGACACTCTGAGATACTTCCGTCGGATAAAACTAATACACATTTCAAGCAGACTATCAGGTCTGCGGCAGGAATCAGGCGTATGAATATCAGGGTGGCCCGGTCGAAAAGGAAGAAATTGCATAGCACTTGTGTGCTATTCTTCTATCAAGGACGAATCTGTCAATTAAACACCGGAGAAATACACAAAAATACCCTTACACGCATATCGGAGGTAAAGTTAAATGGATGGCGCGCAAGTGGGAAACTGTTGGTGGGCAAAATTTTATACTGATAATCAGTCTCACCTTTTCGACCAAAAAACGCGCGCGTTCAGCTTCTTGTTGCGCTACTTGCTTAGCTTCGACGGCCGCTGCAAACTCTGTCGAGAATGAGATTTGGGTCTGTGGAGAAAAATATAATCAGGCCAAATGAACAATGCATGTGAAAAGGACTTAGAGCCGACGTCATAGTAAAATGAGTTCGTAAAACCATCCCTTTAATGTCAGACTGGTGAAATGATGCGAAAGATTGGCTGAAAAATAAGTTAAAAGACTGCTTATTAGCAGAGGTCTAGTGTTTTAAAAAAGAAAACCTTGAAAATCTGCTCCCCCAAGCATTACCCGACTAACTATGCACTAAGGAAACTGTGTTTAAATAAGTGGCTAATGAGATGTTTCACTGAGAGTAACTTTGGACTCCAGACGACTGGTCGATGGTTAAGAAACTCACTTAAATCGGCTGAATTTCGAGATAACGAAATCTAAGGAAGCGCATGCTATAATTGACGGCCATGCACAGAAGGCGGAGATCACTACCTAATGGAGCACCGTCTATATAGGTGATAAACATGGACCGAAATGATAATCAAAACACAAACCTATAAAAATGGACTGGTATTGAGAAAGGATCAACTGAGAGCCAATTTTAGGGCATATATTTTTTCCATTTATAATAACAAGATGTCAAGCGGGGCCCATAAACTAACTACTTGCCTTGGGCCATGGACATTAACAATTAATAAGCGAGGCAACTGCTGTGAGACAAGCGGCAGTGATGGTCATCCACCACGTAAATCGTAAGGCATTCTTGCAATCACATACTGCACGGGTGCAGCAGTGGACTGGTTGTTTGACCAGATCCTTTGGCCTTCCGACATGTAAAGTAAACTCCGTGACCAAATGCTAGAAACGGACCCGCTTAACTCACATTAAAAGCTTTATCAGAAAACTAAGTGGATGGCATGTATACCCAGTTTCTAACGCAGTCTAATAACCTAGCCAAGGTTGAGTTATACAAGAGTTCCTATAATTAATCCAGTAAGTCGAAAAGGCATAAACACCGTGACGGAAACGTTACCAGTGCAATGTCGTCGAGCAGAATGCCGAAGGACGACGCACGCTCCGTCAGGGAGTCGCTCACTCGTTGACTGACAACCTCACGTTGAGTTATAAGTTCACTTGCATCAAACTGGGCAACGACAGCCTTTAGAACTTCCGTTGTGATAGAGGGCAGAACGCGCTCCTCGTAGTCGAAGCCGAGGTTGGAGTAAATTTTTGGAAGCAGTTCGGCCTTTGGTCGGTATAGGATACGCAGAGTAATGTTGACATTCTGAAGATCTAAAATAAAGCAGAAGTCTTGATATTATCAGAGGAGATTACAGAGACACAATTCAGGTTATAACTGAAGTCAAAGATTTAGCGGGGATTCGGTTAGAAGTTTTTCTTAGTAGAAAGAAAAATGCATAGATGGAAGAAAGAAGACATGAAAAGAACATCGTCATATTATACCTAGACACTTTCAGTTATCATCCGCACTTCTGGGTTACTGTAGTAGACTAAGTTTTTAGCCTCATATATTGGAGTATAAAACATTTAAGACGGATTTGTCTACTAGACTATCTACTGTTTACGTGGCGCGCCCACGGGTAGCACAGTGACAGGCAGTGAAGACCATTTTTGAAAAAGACAGGCTCGAAAACTTGCCAAATAAACCATCGCAGATAGACAGCGACAGTCACCAGGGTGTGGAAAATTGAGACCTGACACATCGTCTGTCCTGTAAAATAGCGCAGGACACTATCGAACGAGATAAAACTCACGACAATTTTCCCAGCCGTCAAATACTTAGCGTAGTTCAACCAGGGTGCGTCGTCTCGTCAGGGAAGTATAGGTGGTTGTGGTGGCTTGGTTTGCACCCGGTAAAAAAAATCAGCTCATACCAAGCATCCGCCCGGTCAATTCTGCACGATTTTGAATGCTAAGCTATGATCAGGGAAAACGGGTAAAGGTGCTGTCTGACTATCGTCGCTGGATAATTATCCTTTTAGTGAAGTAAGATACCCATTTCGGATGGGACAGTCCGCACTTGCTGCAATACAAGGATAGTTCAGGACATCCAAGAAAGACGACTGATGTTGTCTGACAAGTGAAAGCATTTGTCTCATGAATACAGGGATACTGCTATTCATCTTGCACCATTTATTAACTGGACGCGAAGTCAGCTGAGAACCTTACCCGATGTATTTTGCCAGCACGCTGAGACGATGGACGGGTCACCAGTGCAAACCAGTGAGTATTAGTAAAGGGAATTGGTGGAGCTTTTTAGATCCACCACTGACGATCACCATGCGTGAAGATACAATTTACGAAGTGGACACGAATACACAATGCATGATCACAGCCATACCGAGTATCACGCACATAAGACTATGAGGCAAAGGTGTCGGGTGAACAACGGAACTAGTGTAAACGCGCGATATTAGACTAAATCATAGCGACACCGTGAAAGCTTGGATTGGCGGGGTTCTGTTGTGAGGCGAAAACAGGCATTAAAACTGCATGGTGGCTAACCAGATAGTTAGCCTCCTCCATTACAGATATGGAGGGGCGGTCAAGGTTTGGCATAATCAGTAGTCTTCATGGTTGAACTCGCGTAGTAAGGATGAAAATCGAAGTGGTCAGAATACCATAGATACTACGGTGTGTTTATCCACCTACAACAGTAATCAACGGACACATGGAAGAGTTACTAGAAAGCTGACCAGTGATAAGGTTTAACGCGAAATTGCAAAATAAGGATGAGTTGAAATAGGTTGATCGTCAAGAGAAAAACGTGCTGAAACATCGTCATTGCACACGACGATCGTCTATCTTTGACCCTTAGAATGCAAGTGTGGTCGGAAACAATCAAAATGTGATATTTTGAAAAGTGAGATGCCCTCAAAGGAATATTAAGACAACACACGATAGTTCGACCGTCGTAGTCCGACGATGTCCACCGTATGCTCCATGGAAGGGTGGAGCAGGGACGGTGACTTGCGCGTGAATTAGTTTTAAGTGATAGTAGCCTTGCGCTGCAGCTACCGCAATCTCTCCTCCTCCCCCACCTGAGCCCGGTGTCAAGACAGAGTCAAGAAGACCGGAGGCGGGAGAGGACGCAGGTGGCTGGCGCGGCCGGGTCGCCTAAGTCGTAGCCGCCCCTAGGCGTGCCACCACACCTCCATGATCGGCATTTGTTATGGGAGCGCAACCCGAATAACGCATGGCATGCCCTAATGTGACCCCGTGTTGGTCCAACGCATCTACCACGTGGCCCGTTTAGGGGGCACATTAAGACGCATACACACTCAACAACGTACTTCATGCAGCCGTTACTTCTAGGTAGCATCCTAACAGGTTAGAAGCAGCGGTCTAAATGGAACCATCGACATGATCTCCAGCTCAGTCTTTTACCTATCACTGAACTTGTACAGTCGCTAGCTTGCAGCATTCATGATAACTACTAAGCGAGCCACTCGAAACGGGGACGAGGCTAAGGGTCGTGCAGGAACATTTTCTTAACCCAAACTTAAATGACGAGATGAGGTCAACCCCCCTACAGCAAAACCAGTGTATTGGAAAAATCTAACTGCGGATAGACAAGGAGACAGAAAAGCCACAAAACTGACATCTCGGAGAACTGTCAAGTAATATTTATATATATATAAAACAAATTCACGCTGGTCCAAGCATACCCTTAGAGCCTGTCATTACAGGAATGTTACGGGGCTTCGACCGGATGTCGTAAATAATTGGCTTCTGCACCCATGGGATAATGAAATGAGTGCCCTCGCCGATAACATTTTCTCTAACTCCTTAAAGCGATCGAAGATGACAGCGCGATGACCACCATCCACTAAAACCATAAATTTTAACAGAAAATTATACCATTATAGAGCACCAAAGGTAATATGCTCCCAGCTGCAGCTAAGCTTATGCCCAGCTTCCCGATCCTACTAAACCACGTGTTGAGATGAGCGGCCATTAAGGAAGAGTTCGAACGGCTTGGATATACGGGCGGCCAGGCACGTCAGCCTTGTTACACTGCGAAATTCAATTATAGTTGACCTCGTCCAAATCGACGGTTGAACTATCGTATCTAAGTGTGGGATCCTTCACATAATCCCCGGTCGGTTAGTATCTCAGACACACCAGTTATTGATTAATGGCGCTCTATTGAAAGAGGTGGAAACACAGAAATCTCTGGGCATGTGGACAACTGCGAATTTGATGCCCTCAGCTAACTGTAAGAAACCCGTCCAGAAGGCAACATGTACGCTGCATTGGATCAGACTGCATTTAAAATATTCCCCCCTGATCTCTTCAGCAAAGAGTTTGGCGTCTTCGTAAGATCACATTAAGTTTACGGAATACCAGTCTGGACACCATGGGTGAAGAAAGATGTTGACCTCCTCGAACAGGTGCAACAGAGAGCAACGAAGATGGTCGGCGGTCTTAAGGCTTTACCATACTGAGAAAGATTGGAAAAGCTTGACTTATTTCCTTTTTGCTTTAGGCACTTACGGTGTAGCCTGCTCTGGACATTCCAGATTATCCGGGGCCATGATTCCTCCATGACAGCAGAGGATTTCTTTGAGGTTTCCTGCACAGCTCATATGCGTGGTCATCCTTACAAGGTCATTAGCAAACGCATGTGGTTGAACCTCAGAATTTTTTTCTTCAGCCAACGAGTGGTACGACTTTGTAACTCGTTACTAAGCGAGGTGGTTACCGCCGACAGCATTTCTGATTTTAGGCGCGTCGTTTGAAATTGGTTTCGAATTTCAAATCCTTCGAGCCGACGAGTTTTTAGTCTCAACCTCAGTGTAGAAGACACGGTGCTGGGAAATTATTACAGAATTGTCTTAATATTCCCCTGAGTTAATAAATTGGGACATGCACGTAAGGATTCTGAGGCTTTGAAAAAAAAGAAAAACTCCTGAGGATTCTTCCCTGCCCCAGGATTGATCTCAACTTGAATTGCAAGCCTCGATCTTTGCTCATTTCGGAAACTCACGCCGGCTGTGTGCTCCCTGCAATTGCTTTCAATCGCGGAAGGGGATCAAATTAAAGACTGAGTCCTTACATTTTAATTTTAATATTATTATTGTCTATATATCCGTACCGACTGTCTGTTAACTCTGTGGCCGTTCTTACATTAATTTCATTTGCTCTATACCCCCATAAGTATGCAAAACTCAAGTTCCTTAAGTTTATTGTCATCAAAAATTGGTCCACGACCTAGTTTTGAATATACACCACAAAATTGCTTAGGACCGTCTATCAGCGCCTCTAACCATTCGGTCATATTGGCAGGGGATCTTCTTAAGCAAGTTAATGGAAAAGCAGAAAACAATTGTAACTATCGTTATTCTGCTATTTGTTCACCTCCCGCTAAACGGGCTAAAAGTCTAGTAAGCTTAACTAATGTAGCTTACGAAGACGAAACTTGTATGGGGTGTTTCAACCTCCAGCAGAAATTCTCCGGGGATGCAGCAGGAACTAAGCAATCTAAGACAAGAAATAGATAACTTAAAAAAATCTATATCTTGCCCACCAGTTAAAAAAGCTCCTGTCCGCAAAAAACGAACCACAAAGCAAAATTCGTATGCAAATATAGCCTTTTAAAGTTTACATACTACTCACATTAAACTTATCGCATTTGCCGAACGCGGTAAACCAGATGAATTTTCGCTACTTCCTTGCTCCACTCCACCAGTACCTAGCTCGGGTAGCATCAGTAATAATCTCGCTTCACCGTCCATCACTACATCGCTAGTAGACGTTGCACCAACATGCGATGTTGAAGAGGTTTGTGAGTTTGTAAAACCAAAGAAAAAAAGGTCTAAGAAGAACAAGTCGTGGAGGGATTTGGCTCTAGCCTGCCCAACACCGGTTCATGTGGACCTACCGGGCCAAGTGAATTGGTTACTAGTACTCACTCAGCTGAAAGATCTGAGTTACAAACGGGCCCTCGTTGTAGTCGAAAACATAATGTAGTCATTAAAGGGGTCCCGGAGTCAGCTTCAAGTATTCCAAAGGAGCGAGTTAAACATGACTTGGATCTCCTTCAATTGTATGCAAAAACGATGCTAACGGACGGCGAGTCCATCCACATTCTCAAGGCATATAGAATAGGGAAAGCTCTGTCAGCACCCGAATCAAATTCTCGACCAAGACCTCTTGAAATCATCTTGGAAAACGAAGCACAGGCACAGCTCCTGCTACAGAGAAAATCAACCCTGCGGGGCCTGCATTCTGAAGTTTATTTTCAACTGGAATACGGACTGAAGGAGCGAATGAAAATGAGACAGTTAATAATAGAACTGGAAACACGAAAGACCAATGGCGAGGCACATCTCCAAATAAGAAACGGACAAATAGTTCAAGTGAAAAGAGCATTTCTTTGGCCGAAGGCATTCACTCTGACAGCCTAACTGTCCCTTCTCAGAAACCAAAAACGTGCGCGCTTAAATTATTCGTATTAAATGCCAGATCTCTGCTTAATAAGATGCCTTTGTTCCAGACTCTGGTTTTCATCCACCGCCCCGACATTGTAATAGTTACAGAGACTTGGGCAACACCCTGTGTATCCAACTCTGAACTCAATATTCAAGGGTACGATTATATTCGTAACGATCGACACGAGGGCCGTGGCGGAGGAAGCTGCATCTATATTAAGCAGCCACTTACCTTTCTGCCGTTGGATTATCGACAATTAACCGCGGTAGAAGAGAGTTGATGGCTCCGAGTAGTTCTAAAAGATAACTACTCTTTACTCGTTGGTTGTGTCTATTGCCCCCCAAACGCAAGCGAGGATTACGATCTTCGTCTCTCACAGGCATTTCATGCCGCCGTTGACCTAAATCTGAAGTACTGCTTGATTGCAGGTGACTTCAATCTCCCTGAAGTTCATTGGTTTCCGCCTTCCGGTCCTGCAAAGTTCGAAACCTGCTTGAGGCTATAGATACTGGCATGTGGGATCAGGTAGTTCATTTTCCCACCCGAGGATCAAACATACTTGATCTTATCTTCTGCAGAGTTTGTCAGCCATTGTCATCTTAACCTTTTGACCCACTTGGGAGTTCAGGCCATGCTATAGTTCTTTCTTTACTAGAAATCGAGGCTGGTGAAACGTTTTCTAAAAAATATAGCATTTTCCACGATTTTCGATCAGCAAATATGGGGGAATTACTAACACATCTTAATTCCCACGATTGGACTAACTTCTTTCTATGTTTGGATGTGAATGTTTGTACTGATACATTCTACCAAGTTCTAGGTCCACTCATTTCTCGTATTGTTCCTCGGAAGAAAATAATTAATGTCAAGGATGAAGTCTACCTTCCTTTATCCTTCCGCCGTAGATTGCGTAGACTCTCGTGCCGTTTTCATCGACTAAATGACACTTCCGTCCTGCCATTGATCCAGCAAATCTTTGAACAGGCTAAGAGGCTCTCTGACGAAAAGCGACTAGCTGAAGAGGTTAACTTTGCCGAAATCCCTTCGTACAACGTGGCAAAACTCTTTTCGCGAACAGTAAAAGTGCAGATAAAAACTCAGTACCCTGTACTTCGAGACGCTTTTGGAAACCCTATAGCTGACGCTAAGTTGACGGCTAAGAGCTTCAATGCTTTCTTGTCTAGAACTTTCAGTGAAGATTCGGTCGCCCGCTTTCCAAAAATCCGGGTTTGGACCAGTAACGTCCTCGAAAACATAACTTTTACCCTCTGGGATGTAGCCGTAGCCATTCGGCGTTCTCGCAACAGTCTTGGACCAGTCCTGGACGCCACAGTCCTGGACCAGATGGCGTCCCGGTCAGCGTTCTAAAGGCGGATGCAAACGATATTTTTCCGTCCCTTCTGTATAAATATTCAATCTTGCTCTTGAAAGTGAAACCTTCCCTATTTTATGGAAGGAATCGCATATTTTGCCTATACCCAAACATGGCCGAACTACGTCATTTGACGACTTTAGGCCAATAAATACACTGCCAGCAGCCTTGAAGATATTAGAGACCTTGATTAAAGACAAGTTGATGCGTCACGTAACAGAGAATAACCTACTTAATGCGGCTTAGCATGGGTTTCTCGAAAAACGATCTTGTGACACCTGCCAGCTCTCTTTCTTTGATCATGTGCTACAATCTCGAGATAGTGGTTTTGCAATTTACACCGTTTATTTTGACTTCACGAAGGCTTTTGATCGTGTTGACCACGATCTCCACCTGCTGAAACTTACCTCCTTTGGCATGGGTAACAAGCTTCTGAACTTAATATTCTCCTATTTGAATGATAGCGCACAACGGGTTAAAATTTCCGATGTTATCTCCAATCCCACGCACGTCAGGAGTGGAGTTATTCAGGGTAGCGTACTCGGCCCGCTTCTATTTTGCCTTTTTGTGAACGATGTTCCTGATTGTTTTCAGTATGGTAGGCCCTTTATGTACGCTGATGATTTAAAAGTTGCCTATCGTTATAAACCGGTCGATCGCCACATCGTGCTTGAGCTCTTAAAAAAGGATCTTCAAGCCTTCGCTCAGTGGTGTCACACATGGCGCCTTTCGCTCTCTTTGCACAAGTGCTCCGTTATGGTTAGTGGTGACAACCATCAGCCTCATCTAAGCATAGACGGTCATGACTTAAATGTGCCCGGGGTTATAAAGGATCTGGGCATATCATATTCTAGTAGTCTTAATCTGTCAGAGCACTGCGCCCTGATTGTCTCGAAAGCACGCCAAACCACTGGGTTCATTCTTAGAAATTTTAAAACCCTCAATATTAGGACCAGCCTTTATAAAATGTATGTCAGACCTTGTCTGGAATACTGCTCGTTTCTATTTAGCCTTCTGCACGCGAGTGAACGGAGGAAGATAGAATCATTCCAGCACTTCTTTACTAAAAGAGTTTTTACTTCAGAGCCCAGAAACCTGTCCTACCAACAACGCTGTGAGCTTACAAACCTCGACCCGTTGTGGCTTCGTAGATTACAGAAGGGGCTTTTTTTACTGTTCAAACTTTTAAACGGTTTTACCTTTAACCCTCTTACATCCCTGAGGCAGCTCGACCACTGTCGGCGCACCAATCATAGAGATGTATTCTTATTTCTTCCTTTGGCACGCACCGTTAAATACCGTCAGTTTTTTTCGGTAAACGCTATAGCAATCTGGAATAAACTACCCAGAAGTATTAAAATTCAGCAAAACTATCCTTTGTTTATGAGAGCTGTCACTATTTTTCTACATTCAGGACACCTTCCACGAATTTGGGTGCTGATTCTCTGGAAGCTCTCTTCCGTTCTGATGGCGTCCATGGACTCTGAATCCTTTGCCGGACTTCATGCTGAAGGCAATATTGCTGGCTCTGTAGTCCGTAATCGGGTTATTCCTCAGTCTACAGCGAGCAGCCGCTCGCCGGCATACTTGCTGTTAGTACAGAAGACCAGATCCAAAACACCGAAAGGATAAGTACTACACCGTGCACCTGTGTCAACACTTCCCTGTCCTAAACGTTAATCTGTTCAACAAGCTGCAGTTTTTTATCCTGAAAACACTTTAAAGAACGACAAGGAGTTTTTTCACTGTTAGCTCGACTCCCTACTGTAAATCCCTTTTGACCTTGCCTGTAAACTGGCAATAAATAAATAAAAGAAGGCTTGATGGCATGATATTTAACAAAAGAGGACTCTCACAACATGATTACTTAAGCCAGCCTCAATAGATCTTACGGGTTTCACCTTTCTTCCACAATATTTCACTTAAAACCGTGAAAATGCATTCGAATATATGATATGCTTTGACTCGAAAATATTTTAAAGGCCCACAATTTTATATGGACTGTTCACATGCAATAATAACTTTAAATTAATATGGTCCCCATGGGCAATACCTATAACCCTTCGAAATATACATCTTCATATACAAATGCCCAAAGCCCTTTATCAAAACCAGATTAGTTAAGAATTTGCTTTACTGAAGTATCTGCGGATGTGGTAGCAGTTACCGAAACCTGACTACTCAGCAGTATTCGAAATAGTGTAATGGCATTGTCTGGATAAGAAATACTTTATAAAAACTGAGAAAACTGGCAGGGATAGTGGAATAATTTTTATTTGAAAGAGGTCCTAATAGTATCTGACAAGAAGGACAAGTTTCCTTGCAGCACGGAAGCCCTATGGTTGACTATCAAGGCTCTTGGTTCTCCATGTCTTGATGTTCTCACTGTATATCGGTCACCTAGAACAGACCGAGTCACGGACGCCCATCTGTTTGAACAATTTGAGAAGTTCACCAGTCGACTTAATGTCATGATTATGGGCAACTTAAACTCACCAAGAATTAACTGGAGCACTTTTCACGCGTCATGCCCGAACTAGGCTTTAGATTATGGTTCTCTGCACAAAACCTCGAATTTACTCTTCAAACTTCATGTCCTATTTCCAACCAGAACATGGGAATGACAAAGAGGCAACTGTGTCGACCTGGTCTTTATTAAAACATCAGGCAGGATCGGCGAAATCATTTCCATGCCCCACTCGGTCGAAATGACCATGTAGTGCTTTTGTGAGACTACTAATCATTCTCCGTTTTGGTATCCATAGACGAAAGAAGGCGAAACGTTTTTGGATTGAATTTTTTTACGAGATTCGAGTAGAGTTAAACGGCCTCGAATGGACCTCAATTTTTTCGAGCACTACGAATGAAGAGTTGGAGCTGTTCTGGAATGTGCTTCTGCAGCTCATAAACAACCACTGCCCACTGATAAGTGTCCATCAGAAAATTTTCCTGTGTGGCTAGATAGCAACCTGCAAAGGGAAATAAACAGGAAGCATATAGTATGGAGAAAATACTGCAAGTTAAAACAAGTCGCACATTTTAAAATGTATAAAAACAGAAACAAACTGAGAAGCCAACTCCCTAAAACACACTGAGAATTCGCGTAGAGGTTGCTGCAAAGAGCAATGCAGAACCTAAAGTACATCCACAGCTATCTCCGCAGATGTGTAAAGAAGAGGCAACCAATACTGATGACTAGGACTACCATGGGCATTGAAATAGCTGAAAAGAAGGACAAAGTTAAGTTCATTTCACAGTTCTTCCATTCCATCTACAGCAATGATGCAAGTGTCCTTCATTCCTCTGTGGAGGACCTGCGGATTCTAAGCCTTAGCCACACTCTGTATTCAGAAGTTCTGATTAGAAGGAAATTAAAGGAACTAAATGAGTCAAAATCTCCAGGATCGATTGAGATTCCAGTCAAGTTTCTCCAAGAAATCGCTAGTGAACGTTCTGCGCCTCTGTCAGTGCTCTTGCAAAGTTCATTTGACTCTGAAACAGCTCCTATGGATTGGAAGCTGGCGCATGTATTTAGAATTTAGAATTAGAATTTATATTTGGTTAGCACCGGGAAGGTACTGTCTAAGCAAACATTAGTAACGAAATAAAGTTATGACAATGTGTGCAGATAAAATGTACAAATTCATAAATTGTCCTGCTATGTCAACAGTTAGCAATGTTTTAAAATTAATGGTGAACTAGAAAAAATAGGCAGTGAAAAAAACTCCTACCATTAAAATGGAGGCAGAGTTCAATAGGCCTTCATTTTCGAATAGAAGGTAGGAGAAAAAAACTGCTTAGGAAAAAATAGTCAGGTGGTAGAATAGGGTAATACTGCAGTAGCATTTCAGAATGAGATAATGAAACGTCGAGGTGATTCGTTCTTGATCACTTAGGCGTATGAAACAGAATCTCACGAAAAATGCGTCAATGAACTTAAGTCCTCAGCATCATAGGATCCAGAATTGAATTCTGATGATGGTTAGTATCCAAAGAAACCGCAGCATTTAAGACTGTGGACCACCGAATTTGTACGTCCGAATGACGTCATCGTTTGGAGGACGGGTGATATAAGGAGACATTATAGTTCATGGGCGTCTCCAGGTAGCGTAAATATAGTTTCAAGAGGGTTACTCAAATTCCCGATGGTCCTTTCTCCGAGTCATGGGGAAAGCTACTGGGAAAAAGATGAGGAAAAATAAAAAGGTTAATAGAATCAGTGTTAAGATAAATGTGCAGTCTTCGCTTGAATGCAGATAGACTAGTTAACGACCTAATTTCAATTGGCAAGTTATTCCAAAGAAAACTATACCTAGAAGCAAAGAAGAGAGAGCGTTTACACGTGGAGGATGCAGGGGGAGGTATAATTAGTTCAGAATTTCTTAGGTTATAAGGAAGACTAACGGGGGGTAATGACAGAAAGCTTTGGGGAGAGTTGAACTATTATTAAGACGAAAAAGGAGACAAAAAGCCTGCTTCAAGTCTCCTGACCCAAAAGAAATTTTAGCTTCGTTAGCTGGCATCTTGTTGAGTAGGAAGTAGTTGAAAAGAGTCGGATATAGGAGTTTTTTTGTGAAATTTCTTTGAACATTTTCAATTTTTGAACGGCTAGATTCGTTCATCAAACCGAAGAAAGGACAGCAAAAATTCAAGAATGGGAAGTACAAACATACGATAAAGTCTTAATTTAATTTCAGGGAAGGTAGAAATTATAAGAAATAAAGCCGAAAATCTGAGCAGCTTTGGCCGTAATTCTATCGGCATGAGGCGAAAGATCTAATTTATTGGTGTAGCTTAAGCCCAAGTCCTTGATGGAGGAACATTCAATCATATGGCAACCTTCAAAGATAAGAGGTTGCGGCAGCCTTACAGGCCCAAAAACTCATGTAGCGACACTTAGTAGGTGAGAACTCCATTAGCCATGTGGAGCTCCAGGCCGAAAAGAGCGTCTAAGTCTGAATGAATTTGTTCTAGGCACCGTTCGGTTGTAGAGTTAGAGAAGGAATAAACGCATTTGAGATCATCAGCATAAATAAAAGATTGAGAATGTTTAACTATCGATGAAATATAATTTATATACAGTAAGAACAACAAAGGACCTAATACGGTACCTTGAAGGACACCACTAACAATCGGGGTAGAACTTGAGTATGAGGACCCTACTAAAAACTTTTTGTTTTCGATCATTTAGGTATGATCTAATAAAAGTCAGTAAGGGGACTACGGAATCCTATAGCTTCTAGTTTAGCTAGAAGTCGTTTATGAGGCACCTTATCGAATGCCTTACTAAGATCAAAATAGATAACTACTACAGATAGATGATCATTACGAAGAGAGGTTAGTAGATTTAGAAAAGACATGTGGCAGGTTTCACAAGAACGGTCCGGTAAGAAGCCGTGTTGGGATAAGTTGATAATTTTATTGCTTATGCAAAAATCCGTGATTTGTTTTGCAATTAGTTTTTCGAAGAGTTTAGCAAGAGAGGGCGTTTTATGAACACCGCGATAGTTATGAATGTCCGAGCGGGAACCAGATTTAAAAACTGGTATTATAATAGAAGTTTTCCAACAATCGGGGAAGAAACCATTTTCGAGAAATACTGAGTATAATTTGCTTAGTAAAGGTGGAAAAATCCCTTAACTGTTTAATAAGTGAGTTTGGAATGTTATCAGTTCCAACTGAATGTGAATTGTTTAGGTGAGCTATTTCTTTTTGAATACATGAAGGCGAGAAATTAATAGTTGTTAGAAGCGAATTTGAAAGCAGAGGAATTGTGGGAGTGGGGCTAGTTTCAGTGGTAAAGTGGTTGGCAAAAAAACGAGTTTAACAATTCTGCTTTGCCCAAATCATCTGTAAAAATTTTTTTGTTACAGTCGAGTAAGGGCGGAGTTACATTCAGACGCTTAGCCGATGACCGAACATGAAAGATTTGAGCAACAGATTTGGATGAATTGGCATCACTTAGTGCCCGAGACTCCCTACGCTTATCTCGCGCGAGCCTTATTCTCGATGCTAATTCAAATATTTGTGCAATCCTTAAATGAACTGACAAAAGAGCTTTTAGATGAATCTTTAAGTTGCTTTCGTAATTTTTTTAAGTCTGTTCTGGAGAAAATGCGGAACAGTAGAAGAAGCTGAATGTGAATTAAAAAAATCTTAAACGGGATAAAAAGCCTGGATTTTTTTCTGTGAGGCTCTGCAATAGCTCACGGAAAAAGTTTAGATCATTGATTGAGAATATGCTATGCCAATCTAGAGTGCTTACGAAATTATTTACTCTTTCATGGTTAATGTTAGCAAAGTCGAGGTTATTGCATTTAAACTCAGGCTTCATAAGAAGGGGAATTGGAAAACAACAGTGAATTATTGCGTGATCACTTGTAAATAGATCATGATGGAAATTCATAAAGAGAGGGTGAACATCGTTTGTAAAAATTAAATCTAAAAATGTTGTCATTTCTAGTAACTGATCTGACCAGTTGGGACATGTTTGTAAAAGTTAATAGTATCGACCAATTTCTGATGTTTAGGCGGAGAGGAATTGGCCTGCCAGTCAATGTCTGGCAGATTAAAATCGCCTACGATTATTTTTGACATCAAACTGAGTGTCTGCAACTTTTTCAAATAGTTCACAGAGCTCGCTTTCATTGCCAGAATAACACGGAGGATTATAGACACAGCCAATTACCGCTTTTTTTATTGTGCGGGAGGATGACTGAAGCAAAGCATACATTTCCAGAAAAAGATGAAATGTTCAGATGAAAAGGGAAATGTACAAAGGATGAATTAATATAAAGGAGGCAACCACCGCCACGTTTTTTTCAGCGCGGTCTTGTCGGTACAAATTGAAATTATCTATAGCAAGCGTCGAGTCAGAAATAAGAGAGTGAGCCCAGGTTTCAGTGATGCACAGCACATCTGGATCAAGCTCAAAAGGCTACTGTTCTAAGCTCAGCCATCTTATTTACAACTGACCTCGCATTGAGTGAAACTAAGCTGAGCGTATTCCTGAGCGGCAGGTTACGCTCATCAGTATTTATAAAAAAGGATAATTTGGTGGCGGAGAAGAAAAACTGGAAAGAAGAAACGAAAGGTTAAACAAAATTGCTCCGGTCTACAATTTGTCGAAATGTTACTGTTAAGAGAACTGAGATTATTGTACAGCGGCATATTTGGATGAAAAACCTTGGAAGGGAAGGCTATATTGTGGCGTTTGAAAGATAGGGGGTGGCATAGAAATGAGATTTTGAGGGACGTTAGCGAAAATTGGCGGAAAAACGTGCATTTGAAAAAGGAATAATTGATTTCGAAAACTGGTAGCATAATTAGAAGCCTTAAATATTTGTGGATTTCGGACAATTTTTGGGTTGGGAAAAGATGCTAACGTTAGCGTTCGCAGCTGTTGTAGATGCTGAGGGGTTAGCAGGTTTCCCATCGGTAATGCCATTGCTGATCTTAAAGCCTGGATTAGCCACAGATTAAGATTTACTAGGAGATTTTTAGGGTTAGTAGATTTGGCAGGTATAGCTGGCATGGTTTGCTTGGGATGAGAAAGAAGTGGAGTTGACACAATTTCCCTCAAACCAGAAACAAGGTTAACGGGTGAAGATTCAGCTGGAATCGAAATTCCTGTCGATCCGGAGGGCCGTGGGCTTGCTTTTAGCTACAGGACAAACCTCTGAGATAACTTTTTGGTATTGAAGGTGTAGACCAAGGCTTCTTGTTTGCTAATGAGGGTGAAACCCGACGTTCCATTGGGGTTTTATCCCTACAGATAAACAACCTGTTTTTTTTCAAATATTGAGCTGAGTGCTCATGCCTAGAGAAAATAAGGTCAACTTCAATCGCTGAAAAAAGTTTGACCAGAATAGGAGGGTTTTTACTACGGGAAGATAACCTTTTAGCTTCAGCGACTTTAAAGTTAAAGCCGCACGAGTAAAGGAAATGAAATGCAACGTCCAGGGGGATTTTACTTATGGGAACGTTTTTAAAAGAAAATTGAAACTTCTCTTATGTCGGTCAAGTGACTCAGTACTGACCATGTTTATAAAAGGCTCTAGTTTCACGCATTGTTGAGAAGTGAGTGAAGACAACTTTCCCTCAAAAATGGTACCAAGGATCGTGAAGAGAGAACCATATTTAGACATAAAGGTATTAAAGTTTTCCAGGGCGTCAAGATCTAATTTCTTCATGCTTAAGGTGGGTTGTTCTAGTGGAAGTTTTACGCGAAGAGGATGTTTTCGTCTAAGTACTGACTGGGGTTTCATATTGGTTTTAAAATATAAGTACTTTTCAAATCAATAATACGAAGGAAAATTGTTACTAGTAACGTTTTGCGGAATAAAAGATTTAATATTTTAAGCAAGTCACTGCAAGCAAATATCTGCTAGGTAACGAGTTTAAACTGAAAATAGAATTAGCGAAGAGGCTATGCAGGATGAAAAATTATATCAAATTATACCAACATAAAAGCGGTAGCCAGGCGTTGGTGACAAATTACAGGCTCATAAGCTTGATATGCATCCTCGGCCAGGTTATGGAAATGATCATCAAAAGCTAATTGGTGTAACACCTAGAGACATATTTTGGTTTTATTTATTTATTTCGGCGCGTCGTTTGAAATTGCTTTCGAGTTTCAGCTCATTTGAGTGTACGAAGTTTTAGTCTCTACCTTAGTGTAGAAGACACGTTGATTTGGAATAACTCTTGAGTGGATTTTCCAGTCTCTAAATTTAAAAAATATTTTCTTGGACTTAACGATTCTGCAGCTATCCAAATATTCCATCACTGAGGATTATTCCACGTCCAGGACATTATCCCTACGAGAAATACAAGCTTCAGCGTTCACTTGTTTCCAAATTTACGCCAGCGATGTGCTGCTCTAATCTGCTTTCATCAGGGAGGGAGAAGTCGCAACAAAGGCTGAGTCGTTGCATGCTTATTAGAAGTCTGACTGCTGAATACTGTTGCATCCTAGCCCAGTTATTTAAGAGGATTTATAAATTAAATGCATTCGAATACAGTCATAAGAGGTATGGAAAACGCAGACGCTCAGGACTCATCTGTGCTGAGGAAAAAAATTCGCAGCGCGGCGGGTTTCGAACCCAGGTCGCAGATTCATGTGGCAACGAGCATAACCACTGCGTTACGTCCTCACGACAATTTGGAACACAAAATTGTATCCAAACAAAAAAAGACGACAAAGACAGATATTCTGTTACCACTTCTCCTCCTGCCAAGCGGGCAAAAAGCCTGGGAACACTAATGAATGTCACCTACGAGGACGAAAAGTGCATGGGATGTTTAAATCTCTTGCAGAAATTCTTATTGATGGAGAAAGAGATAAGTAACTTGAAACAAGAAATGGCCGATCTCAAAGAGAAGGTTCAAAGTTCACCCGAAAAAAACCCGCAGCAACGAGAATTCCAACCAAAGAAATAGCGTATGCAAATATTGCTTCCTCAAGAATACCTCATGTAGAGCTTAAAGACATTGCGTCTACAGAGCTTCAAAAGGGAGATCAAACCAGCTCATGCACCTTACTACTGTCATCGAGCTTAGACAGAAGCAGAAATGTGCTGGATACACAAACATATGCGGCATCGTCGCTGAATGATACAAAAAAGGGTGAAGTTGAAAAGCACGTCAAATTTGAAGCACCTAAGACGAAGAATTAGAAGTCAAAAAGGGCCAAGAAGCTTTCACAAAAAAGTGGTTTGAACTCCGGAAAAAGCTCGTTCTTACCAATAGATGCTCAAGTGCAATCCTCTGTTGGTAATACAGGAGCAAGTGGAGGACCAATTGGCAAAGTTTCCAAAGGGGTTTGCAATTAACTTTAGGAATAGTTGCTCATACTGACGAAAATAAAATCGTCAACCAGAGTAGCATTCTTCCTAATACTGATGCTCTATCAACAAATCTGAACTCAAAGTCGTGTTGAAGTGCCAGCATCCACGAGTAACGCCACCTCTGTAAACTCCCACCCTAGCGAGGGTTGGCAAATTAGGACCTCATCCATAAATCGTAAACGAAATATCGTAAAAAGGGGAATCACAGAATCCACGTCCTGCATTTCGAAGGAACGAGTTACACACGATCTTAATCTTCTTCATGAACATGGTAGTGCTGTCCTGAAGAAAGGGGAAATTTACACCGTGCCAGCATCCACGAGTAACGCCACCTCTGTGAACTCCCAACCTAGCGTGGGCAGGCAAATTAGGACCTCGCCCATAAATCGTAAACGAAATATTGTAATACGGGGTGTCCCAGAATCCACGTCCTGCATTCCGAAGGAACGAGTGACACACGATCTAAATCTTCTTCATGAATATGCTAGTGCAGTCCTGAAGAAAGGGGAAATTTACACCGTGCAAAAAGCTTTCCAACTAGGCAAAGCAAACCCCAGCTGCGACATGAGAATATCCCCAAGGCCTCTAAAAATTATTTTAGAAAATGAAACCCAGGCAGCACTTCTGTTAGAAGGAAGAAGGAACTTACGGGGATCGCACAAACAAGTATTTTTTCAGCCGGATTACGAGCCGAGGGAACGGCTGAAAATGAGGGAACTTCGGAAAGAATTGATGGAGAGAATTGGCAGAGGAGAGAAACGGCTGAAATCAAAGACGGTCAAATAGTCCACATAAATGGGTCATTCCTGTGGCTTAAACCTGTAACAATGAAGGCTGGGTCTCCCCGACGAATCGATCATTAAAAGTCATCTCCGCAAATGTACAAAGCCTGTTCAACAAGCTGGACGACCTAAGAAACGTTGTTGACGAAATAAAACCAGACGTTATGGCTTTCACTGAAACGTGGCTTACTGAAAAAATAACTGATTCCGAAATATCCCTCAGAGGATATCAGCACTTCAGGAGAGATAGACCAAGTCGAGGAGGAGGAGTCATAGTTTATGTCAATCGCAAGCTGACCGCAATGGCTGACATACATATTCCATTACGCGATGTGGAAGTCTTAAGCATTACTATATCTGCTAAGTATTCTAGACCACTGACGATATCGGTTGTGTACCGTTCGCCTTATCAGACTTCTGATCAGGATCTCATTCTCATAACGGAACTCTACAAAGCCAGCGAGAAGAAAGCTGTCCTCATTGTTGGGGATTTTAACGCTCCTGATATTGACTTGAAAACATGGACTGCGCCGGGAATGCCAGATAACTTCAACCACAAACTTCTTCAATGGGCAACAGACAAACTTCTCTCTCAGTAAGTCACCTTTGGAACACGGACGAGAGAAGGACAACAATCAAACTGTCTTGACCTGATTTTTTTACCCGAGATGAGGAAAAATGTGCTAGACCTACAGGATCGACCGCCATTAGGGTTCAAGTGATCACATTACGCTGTGCTTCGAGTACTCACTGTTTTTCCAAAACCAAATTTACCCGATACTTGGGTAAGAAACATTTGGAAGGGGGACTACTCACTTATGAGAAGACAACTGTCAGAGATATCCTGGGAAACAGAACTACATGGTGAAACCAATAAAGATTGGACTACATTGAGTTTGTTATTGAAAAGGATTGTTTACCTCAACTGTCCTCTCAGGAAAAAGACAACCACAAACCGACCAAAGTGGATTAACTCAAACTTGCAGGCCTCTTTCAAAAAAAGAAATCGCTTCTGGAGGCGTTACAGACAAACCGGCTCCGATGCTCACTTACGGGAATATAAGCAACAACGCAACGTTTGTAAATGTGAGGGCTACTAAGCTGCGGAGGAAGTTTGAACTAAACATACTGCAAAAAAATCGTTGGAACACCCCAAAATGCTATATGGCTACATACGGAGTACAAAGAGAATTCAGGAAATGATACCGGCCCTTAGGTCTGCAGACGGAAAACTGGAGACCGATGACCAGGTTAAAGCATCCCTTCTTTCCAAATTCTTCCAGACCGTCTTCACTAGAGAGCCTAATAATGTTGCTGCTATTCAAACAGTTTGTCAACCAATGTGTACCCCCCCCTTTACCTTACTTCTCCATCTCCTCCTCATCAACAACAGAGGACCTAGACCTAGACTTTTCACCGACCGTAGTTAAAACCGAAATACTCCGCATAAAACCAGCCAAGTCGCCTGGGCCGGATAGAATTCCTGCATTAGCCCTAAGAGAACTTGCTAACGAACTATGTATACCACTGTCCATCATATTCCAAAAGTCCTTTAAAGAAAGCAAACTCCCGGAAGAATGGAAGTGCGCATTCATCGCCCCGATCTATAAAGGAGGTTCACGACTCGACTGTGAAAATTACCGCCCTGTCAGTTTAACTTGCATAGCGTGCAAAATAATGGAGTGTATTATCAAGAGGCATTTAATGCGCTATCTGGAACACAACCAAATCCTATGCGATGCCCAACACGGCTTCCGTCCAGGACGTTCCTGTCTCACGAGTGCCCTTCAGTCGCACGAGAAATGGACAAAGATCACAGATAAGGGTCATGCAGTAGATGTTGTATTTTTTGACTCCAAAAAGGCCTTTGATAGTGTACCACACGGGCTTCTTTTGCAGAAGATTTGGAACGTAGGAATTCAAGGAAAACTTTTCAATTGGATCAAGAGTTTCTTGTCTTTCAGAGTACAGAGAGTTGTTGTTGGAAACTCTAGCTCAGAATGGGTAAAAAGTAGAAAGTGGTGTTCCACAGGGTTCTGTTTTGGGCCCCTACTCTTCCCTAATCTACGTGAACGACTGTCTCAATGACCTAGATTGTGAAGCTGTCATGTTTGCAGATGACATTAAAAATATGGACTGAAGTCAGCTGCGCTGATGACGCAAAAAGGGTTACAATCGAATATCGACAAACTAAGTGCCTGGTCGGCTAAGTGGCTTCTTAAGTTTAATGTATCCAAGTGCGTGATCCTACATCTAAACGCCGGTCGAAAAGTATCTCTGAGACATCAGTACTTTATTAATGGCACTGCATTAAAAGAGGTCGAAAAAAACAAAGATCTGGGCATGTGGACAACTGCGAATTTGATGCCCTCAGAACACTGTAAGAAAGCAGTCCAGAAGGCGACATGTACACTACATTGGATCAGACGTGCGTTTAAAATATTCCCCCTGATCTATTCGGAAAGTCTATGGCGCCTTTGTGAGACCGCATTTAGATTACGGAGTACCAGCTTGGATACCGTGGATGAAGAAAGATGTTGACCTCCTCGAACAGGTGCAACGGAGAGCAACGAAGATGGTTGACGGTCTTAAGACTTTACCGTACCAAGACAGATTGAAAAAGCTTGACTTATTTCCTCTTTCCTACAGGCACTTACGGTGTAGCCTGCTCTGGACATTCCGGATTATCCGGGGCCATGATTCCACCCTGAGATCGGAGGATTTTTTCGACTTTGCCTGCACAACTCATCTGCGTGGTCATCCTTACAAGGTTAATAGCGAACACACGCGATTGAACCTCAGAAAGTTTTGTTTCAGCCAACGAGTGGTTCGACCTTGGAACTCGTTACCAAGCGAGATGGTTACCTCTGAAAGCATTATTGATTTTAAAAGAAGGCTTGATTGCATTGTATTTGACAAAAGACGACTGTCACAGCATGATTTATTAAAACCAGCCTTTTAAAATCTTTCGGGCTCTATTTTTCTTCCACAATGTTTCGCCTATGGCTGTGAAAACGCGTTTGAAGTTATCTTATGCTTTGACTCAAACATTTTAAAATGTACAACATTTTATATTGACTGTACACATGCAATGATAACTTAACATTAATAGGGTCATCCAGGGCAATACCTGTAACCCTTCAAAATATACATATACATATACATTTCGACCGAAAAAGAAATCTCGTTATTAAAGGGGTTCCCGAGTCCACTTCTCTGATGGCAAAGTAAAGGGTAGAACATGACCTCAGTCTTTTTCGAGAATACTCATATACGATTCTTCGGAAGTCCACCGGAACGCCTTTTCGCAGAGGTTCGTTGGAGCATGGAACGGACTCCCTGACGAGGTGGTCCTTTCAGAAACTGTTGACACATTTAAATTTAAACTAGATACTCATTTTCTGAGAAAATATTGTCAATATAATGAAGATTGTGTAAACAGTGGCAGGTTGCGCCTGGCCCACACATATCGATGACCCTACATTTTCATTTGTCAGATATATCACTGTAAACGTTTGTACTATTGACATTTTTGCATGTAAATAGGGAGCTCAAGGGCAAAAGCCTACTTCCCTCAATAAAGTGACTTAAAGTGACATAAGTGACTTATTGCCAGTTTACAGGCAAGGTCAACAAAAATATATATACAATAGAGGGTCAAGCTGACAGTGAAAAAAACTCCTGATCGTTGTTTCAGGTGTTTTCAGGAGAAAAAACTGCAGCTTATTGAGTAATTTAAGTTCTGGACAGGGACGCGTTAACACAAGTGCCCGGTGAAGAGCTTCTCCATTCAGTGTTACGGAGCCGTTATTCTGCACCAGCAGGTATGTCGGCGAGCGGCTGTTCGCTGTCGACTGAGAAATAAGCCGATTGAGGTCTGCAGAGCCAGTAATTTTTCCCAGCAGCATGAAGACCGGCACAGGATTCAGAGTCCGTGAAAGCCATCAGAACCGAAGAGAGCTTCAACAGAGTCAGCACCCAAAGGTTTTGGAAGGTGTCCTGAATGTAGAAAACTAGTGACAGTTCGCGTAAACAAGGGATAGCTTTGCTGAATTTTGATACTTCTAGGTAGCTTATTCCAGATTGCTATAGCGTTTACCGAAAAAAAACTGTCGGTATCTAACTGTGCATGCCAAAGAAAGAAATAAAAATACATCTCGATGACTGGTGCGCCGAGAGTGGTCGAGGTGCCTCAGAGATGTAAGAAGGTTAAATGTACGACTGTTAAAAAGTTTAAACAGTAAAAATAGACCCCTTCTGTAATCTGCATAGCCACAGCGGGTCAAGGCTTGTAAGCTCACACCGTTGTTGGTAGGACAGGTTTCGGTGTTCTGAATAGAAAACTCTTTTTGTAAAGAAGTGCTGGACTGATTCTATCTTCTTTCGTTCACTAGCGTGCATAAGACTAAATAGAAACGAGCAGTATTCCAGACTAGGCCTGACATACATTTATAGAGGCTGGTTCTAATTTTGACGGTTTTAAAATTTCTGAGAATAAACCCAGTAGTTTGGCGTGCTTTCAAGACAATCAGGGCGCAGTGCTCTGACAGATTAAGACTACTAGAATATGATATGCCCAGATCCTTTATAACTCCGGGCACATTTAGATCGTGACCGTCTATGCTTTGGTAGGGCTGATGGTTGTCGCCAATAACCATAACGGAGCACTTTTGCCAAGAAAGTGAGAGGCGCCATGTGCGACACCACTGAGCGAAGGCCTGATGATCCTTTTTTAAGAGCTAAAGCACGACGTTGCGATCAACCGGTTTATATCGATAGGCAACTTTTAAATCGTCAGCGTACATAAAGGGCCTACCATACTGAAAACAATCAGGAACATCGTTGACAAAGAGGCAAATAGAAGCGGGCCGAGCACGCTGCCCTGAATAACTCCGATCCTCACATGCGTGGGGTTGGAGACAACATCAGAAATTTTAACCCGTTGTGCGCGAGCATTCAAATAGGAAAAAATGAAGTTCAGAAATTTGTTACCTATGCCGAAGGAGGCAAGTTTCAGCAGTAGGAGATCATGGTCAACACGATCAAAATCCTTAGTGAAATCGAAGTAAACGGTGTAAATTGCAAAACTGCTGTCTCTAGATTGTAGCACATGATCAAAGAAAGAGAGCTGACAAGTGTCACAAGACCTTTTTTCGAGAAAACCATGCTGAGCCGCATTCAGATGTTATTCTCTGTTAGGTGACGCATCATCTTGTCTTTGATCAAGGTCTCGAAGATCTTCGAGACTGCTGGTATTGTATTTATTGGCCTAAAGTCGTCAAAAAAACTTGTTATCAAACCGTGAGCGTGGGTTCCAAAAAGGAATATCCTGCACGACCAATTTTCTGCTATCTCAACAGATTTAACGCCAGTTCGTTAAAATAGGCAGCCGGTTTACGTAGTCTTTATTGACTTTCAAAAGGCATTTCACACTGCGTGACACCAAAGAATGGTGTACAAGCCAGAAAGAATACGAATCAGGGATAACCTCCTTAAATAAATTGAGAACTATCCGTGGGTCGGCAACAGGGTGGTTGCTTTGGCCAAGAGAGGTCAATTTATGCTGTGGTCAAGATTGGGGTTCCCCAGGCTGCAGTAAAAGGGAAAATTCTGTTGCTAATATACGTGGACGACTGTGTCATGGATATGGACCGTGAAGCAGCAATGCTTGCCGATGACATTAAAATCTGGAGTGTAATCCCGAGCTACACTAACGAATATAGACTACAGAACAAGCTACACCGACAAGCGGAGTGGTCGAATCGTTGGCTTTTGCGGTTTAACGTCGGTAAATGCACAATAATTAGCTTAGGTTATCCATCCTGATCTACCAACAGTAGAAGCTACTTTCTCGATGGTGAAGCCTTACAACCCGTAGAAACCTAAAATGACCTTGGTTTGCTGAGGACTCCATTTAAAACCGTCCTTTTACGGCTTGAGATAAGCTAACAGCGAAATGTCTGTGTTCCACGCCATCAGGAGAGCCTTTTTGAATTTTGGTGGCGATCTCTTTGCTTAGTTTTTGAACATCCGTGTGGCTGCATTTGGAATATGTTATACAAGCCTGGAGACCCTGAACAGAGCAAGTTCAGAACTGTTTCGAAGGAGTATTATGGACAACCACGTAACTGGTTAAGAATCAAAGCTCCTTGCCGTATGCAACCTGTCTAACGAATCTATAACTATTCCATTTGAGTTATAGGCAAATGCGCGGGAAGCTCCTACAGACGTTCCGCGTTGAGAAGGTATTGGATTGCCATGTACCATTTGCGGATTTCCTGGAATTTGTTACCCCGACCATCTCTGGGAAAACCATCCAAACTGCGCATTCAACAGGCCTGGCTGGATGTCTGCGAATTCTCCCTCTGTCAGAGTGTTCAAACAACCAAATGCCCTCCCTGCAACATCTCTGGAAAGCTATAAAAGGAACATTTACAGATTTACGTTCCAAAATGAACCGGAGCGATGAGTGATTTAATTTAAAACTTGAGACTCATACCCAATTCTCCTATTCTTTAGTCCTCTTTAAACTACAGCAATTTACAAGGTTTCTCTTTACACCGCACTTAAGTTCGGTTCAGTATATTTGAGGTAAATAGGCTTACGCCTTTGAACTCCCTATTTGTTACATAAAAATCGCAAGAATTCGAAGCAATAGAAATAACTTACAGTCAAGTGAATGTAGGCAGAGTTATGAAGTTCATTGGTATTTTTAAGGTTAAGTAGTCACATATTCTTCGTGTTGCTGCAAAATATGTATTTCAAGCCGATTTTTAAATGCATTCACAGACGGGCACATAACAATAGCCTCAGGTAGGTTATTCCACTGTTCCACAAAACGGTTGGAGAAAAATACTTCCTCAGCTTCAGTCTATATTGGGGCACATGTAGTTTGAATGGATGACCCCGGAGATTATTCGTTCGGTTTAAAGAATGAATCCAGCCATTCAAAAATTGAAAATTTGGTTCATTCAAGTTCAGTGTATTTGAGGAAAAAAAGGCTTAATCCTTTGAGCTTCCTTTTTTACATAAAAACGCAAGAATAAGAAGCAATGTAAAGAAGTTACAGTCAAGTAAGTGCAGGCTCTGATAACGCCAAATGCGGGAATCCCGCGTTTTACGACGGGGCTATAGCTACCTCAATTCTGAGTCCTCCCGATGAGCTGCCGTATCTGCACCTAGAAGTCAAGCTGCAAATCGAAACATTCTTTGCGTGCGCTTCCGATGACGGTGATAGCCACTTCACTAGGCCTGGATACTCAGACCAGAAGCTCCCACGAAAAGTTATTTCACGTCCTTTTATGAACCTCCTACGACGACCTGCAATGCTCACAGAGATTAAGTATTTAATCATCTGGTTATGTGGTACACCTTATGGTTATGGGCAAGCTATAGCTGGTGGTAAGTGACCTACAAGACTCATAACTGGTTGGCGCGTTGTTTGAAATTGGTTTCGAATTTAAAGGACCTCGAGCCTACGAGTTTTTAGTCTCTACCTCAGTGTAGAAGACACGGTGCTGGAAAATTATTAAAGAATTGTCTTTGGAATGTGTGCCGCCACAGATCACAGGACTTGGCTCAACAACGAAGCGACGACACCGAGCCGCCTGCACTTGCGGTTTCACTGCCGAGTGACAACAGCGATTGACACAACACCGGGGAATGTCAAACCTCGTAACAGAAATGTGGGACCGATTTAAGTATATTCAGGCATCTGTACAGTCCCTTAGAACTCTCCGTTCTTTAACCACCCAAGACCTTAAACTGGAGAAGGCGGCAATTGCCGATTATGTTCGGCGAACCACCATAAAAACGGGAAGACTTCATCTGCCAACTACCTCACAATAGATACTACAAATAAATAAGGAAAAGCGGAATTTCCTTAAAACTGCAAAGGGGCTGATTTTCAAAACTTTATTATGGCTTGAATCTTGAAACCACGAAATTGCGACTTGCAAGTAGAAAACAGCAGCGCATGGGGTGAGGCCATGTCGCCGACGTGTCAATATCCGAGAAAACAGCTCGTTATTACGACAACCCCCTCAGTACTATTTGTCATATACTTGCCAGTTTTCTGTCGCTGGTTACGGATGCGATGGGTAATGGTCTTTACCAAATTCGAACTTATTAAGATATTCACAGGTTCAAAGCAGTCCTAGGGTAAGGGCAACATTTACCTCGAGGTAGATGAAAACCGTTGTATCATACTGGACCGAATACCACGGAAAAACATTTGCCTGGCATAATCGGCCCTTTCCATTTTATTGCATAGAGTTAACAAAAAATATCCGAAAAATTGCAGAGGTGGAAAACGGCGAGACACCGTAATCCAGAGTCAAGATCCCACATACATCCGGCCGACCAGCCAAGGGTTTATCCTTGGCGAGCAGGTCCAAAGAATTCCATGACGTTTGGCGTTAGTAACATATCCCAAATGACCCTATCTTCATGTCACTATGACACATGACGTCCACAATGAATCTGAACTAATTTCCAGTCGATTCTTCTCTTCTTTCAACCTGTCTTGATGTATTTTAATGTCATACGGACAGTAAATTTGCTATTTGAAGAAATTTTAACCGAAATTCCAAAATGTTTTCGATTAGAGCAGATAAATTCGGAGGGGTTGTAACATAAATTAGCGTACAGCATAATCCCAAAATATCTCAGTCACATCAGGATGTCGACGTTTGAACAAGCTACTTTTCGGTCATCTGCAAAAACAACACCCCATGAAAAATGGCTAATTAAAGGGCATGATTCGATGCCCGCATAAAATCAAAAAGTTATCGAAAATATGCATAGAAATATTCTCACTTGTACTTATTTGGTAGAAAATTGCGTCCCTTTTAACTGTTATACTTGAAAAGGGTAGCTGTCGAATTTTTGAAAAAAATCGATTCCTTAATACTTTTGAACCCGACTTGCCGTTGCACTTGCATTCAGGATTTCCAAACTACAGCCACACATTTTCCCTTTAAGAAAAATCATACTTTTCTTCTAAGAAGACGTCCTATAAGATTTTGCAGTGGATTTGAACCATGTTGTGGACCTTACAACCAGCATTAATAAATGGACAGATACGATCCTTTATGACTGGACATTTTACGATTTTAAAGTCTCATAATGGGACATTTTTAAGAACCGAAAACTATCCTTTTTTGAGCATAAGATTTTCAAGAATTCGTTCGTTTCTACCATAGAAGTATCAGAATATTTTCATGCGTAGCTTCTATATAAAAAATATTTGCATTTTTAAGGATGCTGAAAAATCAATGAGAAAAATTTCATATTAATTAAGTGGTAATTTTTTTACCGATTGTGGGGCCGGAAAGAAGCTTCTTCAAAAGCCAGTATCGAGCCGTGACTGAAATATCTTGGAATTCTGCTGTAAGATAATGAATATCCCAGTCCTACGAAGTAATCCTTTTAAAATGGAGAACACATTTTTGAATTTCAATTAAACTTTCATAAGATAGCACGCTACTGTATGTGACATCATGAATCCTAGACCTCATCCATGAAGAGCTGTTTAGAGCATGCCTTTTCATACGCTCTGTGGATTTCAGCGTGGTATACTTTTTCTAAGATCTCTGGAAGTATGCGCCACAACATACGACACTCATACAGATGCTTGTGCTTGAACTTTTACTTGTTACGGCTGCGATCAGGTATGATAGGATTGTGTCAATCCACGCATGACGATCCGCGGCCGCAGACCTGGACAGCTCCATCCATTCTCCTCGCCAACGAAGGACGCCGAATACTGAAGGTTCAAGAACAACTTCCATGTCTTAACGAACTGTGTCGAACCAGGTTTCGAGCTTACCTCCTTTTCGACGCCTTGAATTGGGAAGTGGGACCGGATCAAGGGTAGTAACACTGAGATACTGGGGTGGGCGACGAAGAACGTGTCCAAACCACCTTAGTCATCGTTCTTGGATGGCTTGGGATATCCTCGCGATGTTTTCGCAGCGAGTGTGGACTGTCTCATTTGAGACGAAGTCCGTGTACTTCACTCGGAGGATGGTCCTCAAGCATTAGTCAAATGCCTCCACTTTTCGCTCATCTTCAACGCGTATAGTCCAGCATTCACAGTCATAGAGAAGGACAGACCAGACAGATGCACGGAACACGCGAATCTTCGTGGCAATATAAATGTCGCGTCGTGCTCACAGGCACTTGCTAAGGCTTGAGAAAAGCCGAAAAGCGGTACTGATTCGAGAGAGGATGTCATCCTTGCTCTGTCTAATCGGCAGCAACCTCGCCCTGGGGTATTTTAAACTGTCTACCTCTTCAAATTGACAGCCATCAATCTCAAGAGGTGCTATCTCCTGGGCAGGGATGCATCTTGAAAAAAACTTTGGTCGTCCCCACGTTTATGGGCAAGCCAACCGATTTGGCGACCACATTCACCCACGACGCTATAGACTGCAAGTAACTAAAGCATTAAGGTAGAAAGACAATATCATCGGCGTAGTCTAGATCAGTCAGCAGACGTCCAATTGCAAGCTCAGCACCATCCCATTCATGCAGGGGCCTTCCTAAGAATCCAGTCGATAGCGTAGTTGAACAGAATGGACTACAGGATACAACCTTGTCGAACGCCAGACAGAATACCGAATGGTTGTAAGATTTTCATAGACAAAAACAAGTGTTGTGGTTGAGCTGTAATAGGCCTTGATCATGACGATGATTTTCGGTGGTAGACCAGCTAGTGCCATTACTTCCTACGACGAAGCGTCATCTTCCGGTTGGCGGAAGGAAACATCGTTGGAACTGCCTCGAGCAGACAAAGCTAACAACCGCAGGAGTTCTTCCTCTAAATCTCAATCATTTCGGCGTCGCCTGAGTAAACCAAGGATTTTGTCCAGCCGCCCCATAAACTAATGCCTTAAGCGATGACCACTCCTCTGCCTATCCGTTTGATTCGTAAAATAGGACCAGGACACAAGGGAATATCGGTAGTGCCAGGTTGCCGGATTTAGCGACAATAAATTTTGGCGTGAAATTTTGGGTACGGATAATACAGGCATTTTCGACGTGTACGACAGAATAATGGGACCAAGGCCTTACCAGTCTCGGCACCACCCATCGATCGCTATCGCCAGACAGCTGAACCGTGAACTGACTAGGATGTGATCAGACGGGCGGCCAATGACCGACTTTGAATACCAGGTCGCAGGTGCGGTGCCTGAAGCCGTGTTGTGACAAACAGCCGGTTACCTGATAGCAAAATTTAGCAACCTCACCCTTTCACATCGAATAGCCGACTGGCCAATGGATACTATTAGCAGAAGTCACACGTCAGTCCATCATTTCGATCCACCAGCATCAATTAACAGATCATTGCCGGCCAAAGTCTTTCAACTACGTTTCATAACGTTTTATTGCTGTTGTAGCGAAAGTTGGGCGACAGACGATAAGCGATGCTTTTAAATGACCTTTCAGTCGCGCGTAGGCCATCCGTTCGCTGACTGCGTTCCCAAAGCAAACAATGCACCTTATTGAAGAGGGCAATCACCACCTGTTCACCAGAAAAATCACGAGACCACAATTTTACGGTGAAATTCAACAGCTGGCTCCTGGATCTCTCCAGAGGGCCTGAGTTAGAATTCTGACCTCTGACGGAAGCACGTACGTCGTACTGATAAAGGCTGCGCACCGTCAGACTTTTGAGTACTGCGGGTCCAGGAACGTTCGCATCCTGGCATCCAGTCATCAATGCGGGTCCGATTCCGATTAAGTAGTCCAGGTCGCATACTATTCGCCCGTGCATTGGACTAGGGCTGGTGCGACAGCGTTGGTTCCACGCGGACGCCGTAGCATGGATCGTAGCACTATGTTCGGACATATTTTCATGAGAATTGTTTTGCGAGCAATCTAGTCAGCAACGCAACAACGCAACAACAACAACAACAACAGCCGCTTGGATTGTTGTTTTCTTTGTTTCGGTTGTCTCCTCTACGCTTTGGCTGAAGAGGTGCTTGCTGCAAAGCAGCGCGATCGAGACTTGATTCAGTGACGTTTCCACACTCGCCATGTCACGAGTGCACCCATCATCGGGCTGCGGCTTTTGGCGTGCCAGTAGACCCTCAAACTCGTCGCACCCTGGTAGCACTAGTTTGCTGCTGGTCCGCAGGGTGCTTATTCCGCCAGACCCGAGAGTCTGCTTATTTCACAGCCAACCTTCACCGAAGGCTGTTCCACTATCCGCCATCCCGTGGACGTGCCGGGTAGCCAGTAGCCAGGCTAATGGGTAACCCAACGTCCATGGTATCATGATACCAGCGATCGACACTCTACCCGGCTTTTCTTAGCAGCGACAGCCATTGCGTCGGTTTGCTTTCGTGCACGCGTACTTGCGCGGTGGGAAGTGGGTGTTTTTCGATCGTACGCGTGTACGTCATGCGTTTGCGAAGGCGTTTTGAAATGCCAGCAGAGTCGCGTATGCTCGATTAAATTGGGCGTCAGTCACATCGTATCAGTGGTATCTGCCATATCACCTCGCAGGTCGTGAATGAACTATTCTCTGCGCGGCTGCAATCAGCATGCTGGTAGTCCTGAACAAACTGACATCGACCGTTATTTGGCTCTGTAACCGTGCACCCGCGTACGGTGAGGGACTGGACTGAAGTATTTTAGTGATCAGTGGACTCTTTGTTTGGCACGCTTCTATGTGATGTCTTTGAGCAATAAAGGTGCATCGTGTGTTCTGTGAACATATCGTTTGTATTTTCCATGATGGCATAGATTATCCCGCCTACAGAGAATATCTCGCGGCAATGGCCCAAAATCTCGGGAATTTACGATAAAAGCCAGGGTTCCTGCATGGTTATTTTTAAAGATCCCAATTCCCATGCGCAATAATGTGTTTTAAAAGGTAAGTCTTTCGTGGTGGAATAATCGTCTCGCGTCCGCCCTTGGATGTTAGGTGTCATGCAGAGGAGGGTGGTTATTTGCCAGATGCCTGGACCTTTGTGATGTATGACTCGGTTGTCATCAGTGCCAGAGATAATGGCTGATACGACCAATCGCTCACCAATAATCAATGGGCCTTCTGTTCTGTGGTCATCGACTCTGATGCTTGTTTAACTCCCAGTCTGTTCTTTCTTTTTCAGTTCCTGGAACATTAGCGTTTGCTGATCCGCATCACTCTAGGATCTGAGTAAAAGCTGTTACAAATTTACGCAATTATCGACTGCTCACAGCGAGGAACGATGCACTGGAGTCCGGGATACTTCGACTAGACGACTACATGACTGTTGCACTGATGCGAGGCGTACTCCCAATCGACAGTAAAAGTCTCGAACCCGAAGCATAGACTGCGTGTCGTAATCGTAGTGTTTCCCAGAGGCACTGTTTGTCGCTTCTCATCAGCCGCAGAGACCAGAGTTACATACACTATCGAGGCTGATCCCACTCACTGAATCTCTATTTTCCTATTGAACCTATGGGCTAAGCTGAAAGACAACGGGCGAGTCAGTTCGAAATCATGCATGTATGCAGATTTGCCTCTTTCCTCTATTGGCCTTTTTGAAAGAACTAAAAACTCAAGTAGGCTAGGCTGTCGACTCTCCTGAGTCTTTTTGGTGTATTTTTAAAAACAGGAGGAACGTTCCTTGAGATGCGAAGCTATCGGAATCTACCTGTAACCTTCTGGCACTCACCTTCAGACAGAATCTGCGAGAAGCAATAGATATACTCGCTAGCATGGCCGCTGAAAGTGACGCCGCCGGCGCAGTCAAAGGGTCTCCAACGAATTCTTCGCCTACCTGATGCCTATGGTGTACTATGCGTGCGTAAAACCGAATCGTATCCCATTGTTGCGGGAGCCGGTGAGCGCAGCCAGCCTTGTACGGAGCATCAGCATTAAAAATAGCAGTCTTTTCCGCTCTCGCTCGGACTGTTTTGAAAACTGGTAATGCCCGTCAAATTTCCTAAAATTCACGATTTCTGGAGATATCGCCTGGCTTCCTGGCCTTTCAAGGCCCGTCGACTGAGTCGAACATTGGAGCGAAATCGCTTTCAAATGCACAGGGCGAGGTTAAGCTGTCGAATGGACAGAGTAAGGGATGAGATTGTCTCCCGAATCGGTACTGCTCCGCCGGGTTTTCTCAAGCCTAGGAAGTGCTCCAGTGGACCTTACGCGACGTACCTATCAACACAAAAGATCCGCATATACCGTGCGTCTGTCCGGTCTCAGTCCTACTCTCATGGTTGTGGAATGCTGGGCGTACACGCACAGACGATGAGCGAAAACTGGAGGCGATTTGATCACCACTGCTTTTGAGGACCCTTTCTCCGAGCGAAGTCCATAGACTATAGTCTCAAATGAAACAGTCAACACGCTGCGAAAATATTCGCCATCCAAGAACGACGACTCCGGAGATGTTTGTTCGACGTTCTTCGACGCCCGCCTCACTGAGCCTCAGTGCGTTACCTCGCCCTTGAACCGGACTCCACTCACTGGAGACGTCGAAGAGTCAGCTCAAAACCTGGCTCGACGCTACGAGTTAAGTCTGGACATGGAAGTTGTTCGCGGGCACCTTCGCCATTCAGCGTTCATCGTTAGGAGAGAGAGTTGAATGGATCGTAACGCGTGGAGGAGCACAATCCGCGACACAGAATCTGAGGCCAGCTTCAGATCGTAGTACGATCGATGGCAAAGCAACGTAAGCGGCAGCAGCTGGTACGGTGCTAGAACACTACTGCAAATTCTTATCTCTTCAGGCTGAACGGTTTCTCCAGCCCTCACAGTAAAATTACAGGCACAATCGTACGTCAGCCTTCTACGTCCAGAAGTAGAGAATGAATCACCAGTGTGATGAAGTCCAAATCCTTTCGCCTTGAGCTTAGTAACGCGCCTGTATAATTCTTGTCTGCGAATTCAGTTACGTGGAGCGCGAATCCGGCGGGAATTGTGCGGCTTCGTGGCCCTTGAGCACGGTAGCGACCTGTTGTGCAGAAATCGCACGCTCTACCACTGCGCCTCGAGAGCTTCGTTGTTCCTGGTGCCGGTTTCGATCGGAAATACGAACGTACGGTAGTAGGGACGCTCCTTCACGGATCGAGTCATAGCAGCGACTCACACTCGTCCCGTGACAGCTCTCGGTGGAACTCTCACGCGCCGCAGCCTTCCGCGCGCGCAAGTTCGCTAAGGTGATTATAGGCAGAATAACATGACAGCAAACGACAGGGGAGACTGGAAATGGCCATTACTTACTCATATAGCCGTCATCAGCCAGGCATTCCCAACCTGAGGCGTTGCGGCGCTAAGATCTCCGAACTCGCGACCTTTTTGGGCTATGAAGTCCTAACGCTCTACCCACTGCGTCAGTCGAGCTCTTTAGCCGTCTTCAGCCAGTCCTTTTGAAATCCAAACTGAGCAGTACCCCTGGGATCTGTTAAATCTGCATAGCATCGGTTCCATGCCCATTAAGCCAGTTACACGTCTCAACATATTTTCTTTTTGTCTTTCAGGTTACACCATGTCTGTATGATCTTCTTCAATCTTCTGATGGTGAGGTTGCCTGATAGGGATTCGTTACAGTTGGTCAACGACTCCGTAAATTCAATTGATATGAACTGTACCCATGGAGTTCAATGGATGTGGCTTTGTGTTCCAACAGGTGTGCGGTCTCACCTGCGGGAGATAACTGCTAGTCATGCGATAGCCGATCAGTGTTTCTCTCTCCCTGGATGCTTAATGGTATACGCAAATCATTGAAAACTACAAGACGGGTATTCCGACCAGGCGGTTTCTCTGTTTCTTCTTGTATTTCACCAAGTACGGAATTGACTCGCTCAGTCTCGCGGGATGCCTCTTTGACTCACAGCTTTGTCCTTACTAGCGGTAAAGGCATTCCAATCATCGTAATCGCCTCACACTGTACAAAAACTATTTTGCGACGTATTTCTTTGTACACCGGCTCCTAATCTGTTTGCATTCTCCGTTTGCACGAACCGTAGAGAATACGTTTGCAGTCGGATATCGAGCCTTCTTGGACATAATTTCGGAATCTTTAAGGCTGATTCAGAGAAAGTGTCATGTACGACAGCTCCAAGATCCAGGGACTTCCTTTGTTGGTTAGAGATTTGCTCGTCAGGAATGTATAGCGTGTGTGCCAGAGATATGCTCTATATATAACGTTTTTGAATGAAGGGAGGTCGTTATGGCACGCTTAAACGACAATGGTCCATTTGCGACTAACCACAGTCGACCTTTAGTTTGATGATCTTTTGACCAACAGGGAAACTTGTACATCTCAGTAATATTTTCCCAGCTCCTCGGTAAAAACGTAAACCTCAAACCATTTTAAAAGGAAACGTAGCAACTCTCCAATCATTTCATGCAGTTTGTAAAGCAAATGTCAAATTGCTCGCCATTCAGTTTTTGTGACAATGCTGACGGTGCATAACGCTCACGATATAGCACAGTATGAGGCTAATTACGCAGATTTCCCTAGTCCTTATAACAAATGCTGTTCTCTCGTATCCCTCGCGCTTAATTGCGATTTGCCGCTGGTTATGGCTTTCCTGCTCCATCGTGAACGATACGATGTGCCGGGCAGTATTTGCTTCAATCGAGATGCGGCATAAAACGCTGCTGAGAGGTGGGTTCCTCCAGAGTCGAAGCTGATCTGGAAATGAATTTCTTTCCTTTACGTTTTACCCTCCATAATTATCTTTACGTTTCCGCATGCATAAAGATGTGACGCTGGTGCGAGCGGTTTCCGCATCGGCAGTATTTTGTTTCTCTCCACTTACTCTGACAACATCTAAAAGTGTGCGTGCGGATATCGTTTTCGGTAAGCGCATCACATTTTTGTAGTGTCCTTTAACCGTCAGCTATTTTTGTGGGTGCACCCAAAGGTCTCTTTGGCACAGACTACTGCGCATGCTAACTAACCATATTTGTTGGAACTCGCGAACTCCATTTCTAGTTCACTTATCATGTTTTCCCGTCCACACATTGAATTCTCCTCTGGGACGAGGCTGCTCCGCCCAGGTGAAAACGGGTGGAGTGGTAGTAGGTCTATCGTCAGGCGGATGTGCCGGTACATCATCTGGCGCGATTTATCCATCACGAGAGACTCGATGTGCGACGCATCGGACTGCAAGCGGTGAAGCCAGAGAAACAGGACGGTCAAGCCCGGTTGTCGTGCACCCATGGTGGAACCTCCAGAGTCGCGCCTCGTAGTAGCGACCGATGGTCTGCACATCCACGCCTTTCTTCGGAATTCTGACTTGGCTGGGTTTCTCTGACCTCAAGTCACGCGTGGCCCTGGAACCTCCCGGAGTAGGCCGCACAACGCGGCGACGTCGATTGAGCGGTTTACGCGGCAGTTTTGCAGCATCGTGGCTTTCATCTCCCTTCCTGACGGCGGCGTACAAGGATGCTGTCCCAGTCATCGGGAACTAACTTTATCCTCTCTTACGCTTCCTGTTCTCAATCACTTCATGGCGCTCAGATGTCACTGTCGACAGTACCTGTAGAGAGCCTTCGAGCGGGAATTTTCAGTCCTCTCCGGGAGATGCCTTGTTGCGCAGCTTTGTCTGTACATCAGACAGGCTTCTCACCTAAGAATGGGGTCGCGATCACCGCATCAGTGAAGAGCGATAAATCTCCGCGTTAAGAGCTATAACGAGGGCGTTGTAGTCGGGTATCGAAGGTGAGAAGGTGTTTGATAAGCTTCACGCCAGCTGCCTCGACCTGCCAGCGAGCTTCCATCAATGAACTGTGACTCAGCTCGCGAACAGATGTCGCTCAGTGCAGAGGACTTCTACTCGCTTTGCGGGAATATAGAGTCTTTCGAGGTATGATTAACGTCTCATGGCATGCTCTATGAGAGGTCCTATACTTTTCAGCCCAATTACTTTCTTCCTTGTCATCTCTAACTGATTCTCCGGAGTCGGCGGAAGCGAAACCTCTTCTATGGGATCTGGCATGAGCCGTTTGAGCAGGCAAATGTAAGGTTATCAAGGCTGATCCAGCTCGTCACCAGGGCACCGTGAGTGTAGCATGCAAGAACTGATCTCCAGCTGCCTCGTAGACTGAGGCTTTTCTGTTGTGACCACTGGCTACCGCTGTCGCTACTGCTCTGGATCGCAAAAGACCGGTGCCGAATCTCGATGTTCAGGAGCCTCCGCGGCGCTATTTGTTAAAGCTTTTCAGCGCGTATCAAGGCACCTTGGCAACGCTGCATCTCGGGTGTGGGATAGACAGTACTAAACTTTAAAAGCGTGCGCGAACGAGAACGCTCGCCCGACCCATAGGCATTACTTAGCCTCGGCATCGTGCACCGATCTGCTACCGTGAGAGCCCAGCTGTGCAACCGATCCCTAGAATTTAGTTGACCGTATAACGATATTTTTGAATAACAGGTCGGCAGAAGGTTCGTAGTGATGCTGGAAGCTACGTGTTCGTGGCAAACGGTAAGTTTCTGTTAAAAAGGTGCAGCATTTGCTCCCCATGTCCCATCTGGAACCAAGCCAAAAGAGGCCAATACAGGTGACTCTTTTAATAGTCGCCAGGTCCAGTACGGCTATTCCAGCACCCCGGCGATGACCTGCAGACCACGGCACTGAAGTCTTTCAACTGGCTACTGCAGTTGCGAATAAAAGGCCTCTGTTCGTAAGCTTGTATTTTTGCATATAAGGAGGAGCTACAAATATGTTCGTAAATTGATCTCCTTAATCCACGTAGGTCATCCATTCATTGACTGGTTCCCAGAAAATGGTGTGTAACTCGCTCATTGCGAGAGGGCGATCATGTCACTATGTTTCTATTACAAAAGTCGCGTGGGCTGCTGTGGCATAGAGTTTTTACTCCCCGAGCGTCTGAGTGGGGAATTCGGATATCGGGGAGGCATCAGTCATCCAGTTTGTACTGACATGCGCCGCCAGACTTTGGGTACCGGTTCAGGAACGTTCGTACGTTATGGTATCCGGAGCTTCTCGGTTTCCGCGGATGCCGAAACGTGCATCGTAATACCGTGATAATTATATTTTTACAAGTTTTCTCGTGTATTTTGAACACAGACAGATATCCGCTCGGATTGCTTTTCTCAACTCGTTTCCTCTAGCGCTTTGGCTCAGAACCCTACATACGAGGCAACGGTGGCGGTAAACTTATTTAATAGCGTTTTCACGGTCGCTATATTACAGTGCTGCCATCGGGCTTTGCGGCAGTTCGTAAGGCTCTAGGCGTGCCAGACCGCAGCCCTGCATGCCCTGGTATCATTGTGGCTGTTGGTACCCGGCTACTTAGTCGCCAGACCCAAGAGTCTACTTATTTCGCAGCTAGTTTTCGCCGTTCTACTATCCCCACCTGTAGACGCGCCGCAGGCTAATAGATACCTCGTCCCGACCAATCACTACCAGAAGCGTCCTTAATCGATACATAAACTATTTAACATTATTTTGTTTGGGTGGTAGTAGGGCCATATACCCGAGCACAACGCAGGGACTGTAGCCGATCAGTGCGGGTTATATAGAGCAGTAAATCATTCCTAATGTCCATAAGGTTTCACAAGGGGAGTATTTTCCCATTAAATGCAGTACATTTTATAGGAAAGGTATAACCTAGTGTCTGTTGGCGGCGTAGCTTGCAGCAGAAATAAAACCGACAAAGACAAGGGGGACTTGAATGGCCATTTCTGGCTTATTAGCCGTTATCAGTCGGCGATAACCACTCCAGTTGTTACAACACCCGAGGCTCGAATCCGCCACCTGTTGGTTAGAATTCTAACAGCCCGGCCATACATAACATATAACCTAACCTAGCCTAACGTAACCTCTAAGTCGCTGTGTGGCGGCTAGCGGGGCTCGAGCATGCTCTAAGGCACAACAAGACGAGTGAGTCCGGTAACCGATCGATGAGCGCCCGTCCACTAGCGTTGTTTATATCTGTTGGTGTAGTATCGGACTTAACTCTGTGCTCCTTTATTCTGATATTGGAATCTTTCTAACGATCTTATAATGATTGTTACTGTCTGTTGTGTTTTTGTGTTCTCTACATCACTTACTTTACAGGACTCATGACTCATCTGAATATTTGGTGTTCAAATTCGAGTAATTACGCTCTTTATTCTTCTGGTCCACAGTTTTTCCGAATGACATCGAGACCCTGTTGCCGAGTGATTCCGCCAGCGACTCGGAGCCTCCTTCCTCTAACCACTCACAACCCGTTCGCACAGGCTCGGCAGCTTCTCTTTTGTCGATAACTGCACTACTTTGTGTTGGTCTGCCCTGTGTCAACAGGACAGAAACCCCTTTGGCTACTGATCCCTCCCTCAAAAACGGCCCTTTATTTGCTCTGAGCGTTCACTCGACTACCCTCTCTCCGGAATCTCCCTTCTATCCGGTAGGTGACTTTTCGAACGCTAAATTTGCAAGTTTTGGAGTGCTTCTCCCTCCACTACTAGCCTTCTACTTTCCGTAAGCACCATCCATTACTAGAGCCATTTTGTTATCTGTCGCTCTCGAAAGGAGATCATTCTCACTACGCTGCAGGCAGGTAGTGGATTATATTTTGAATGCTTCCATTGTCGCCATTTTCGGTGAATTTAAAGGTGCCCGGCTAGGCCAATGCAGACTTGGAATGTCCCTTCACATCGAGTTAGAAGGAGTTAATCCGCGACTGTACGATTCTTCTGTGTCGGACTGATGGTAGCGGGAATCCGCACGTGTTCGGATAGCTCAACCATGACTATCGATGCGCGTTGGCATATAGGGATAGTTGGAATCTTGGGAATCTCGGTCGGCAACGACCGATATTCCCATACTGTGGATGCGAGGGGGAAGGAGAAAGAGTCCGATCGATATTTGTAAATGCATGAGCTCTGGAAAACGGATCTGTCGGAGGACCAGGTGGAGTGTTATTGTTGTGTTCCCTTGCTTCCGGTGTGAGAGCGACCGATGAGACACACACGACGACGGCATGGGGGTCGCGTGACCGTGACTGGAATATAAAACCTCAACATTCTCACAAGTGTTTGCCGGGGAAAGGGGGTGGGGGGAGGGGCTGTACCGTTAATTTCGGTGGGATCTCAGTGGATGCGATGACCGCCTTCAAATGGATGCATAAAAGCAGTCGGTAGGGGAGTCATATCGTCGGATGACCTGTTTACATTCAGTAAGACCTACATAGGCGTACTGGTGGCTGACGAAGGGGTTAGTGTAAATAATGTTGCACTGTTAGTCCCTTGAAGTGACCTCTTATCTCTGTGACATGTAACCAAACAACCACAAGCACGCGAGTGAAAGAATACTATCAAAACTAGGTAGAAGAAGGAGATTGAAGGAGATTACCCTGGAATACGACTTTATTCATCTTAAAGTTGGCGTGTCCGAACTAAAACATGCATCAAACCACCCTCAATTTCATGATTGGGTATCAGGAATTTCATGCAATAATTCTTGCTCATTTCTTCTTCTTCAGAGCCCGATCGCCTACACAGGCTACGTCCTAGGGATGGTTTTTCCTCCCCTAATGTACCTGTCTTCGCGCTTCCGCAAATTTTGCAAAATGTAAAGCTCAAGAGGCCACAGTTCCTTTCTCCGCCGTCTAAATGGTGGTGGGTCTGCCGGGATCAGATCAGCCTTCTGATGCTACCTCAGAAACGGCCTTTGCAGGCCTATTCTTTAGTTGTCCCTTACTAACCTCATTCCTGTTTATTATGTTCTTCGTCCACCTACTTTCCCCGCTTTCTAACTTTTGGCGGATAATCAAGTGGGAAAATCTAATCAGCATAGATCACAATTGCAAGTTACTTCCTACGTAGAAGTGTACTTCCATTTGGTTGGATCTATTTCTGGCCGCCACTTTCATGGGCGAATTAAAGTCAGCTGTCTTTACGTTGATTCTTTCAGTTACAGTAGATTTTCTATCTCACGAACTTTTAACTGAAATTCACAAATGTGTTTTCGATCCGAAAAATATTAATTCAGTAGGGCTGCTATTTTACTTATCCTGCAGCATCATCCCAGGATACCGGTTTTTGTGCGAGCTTCTTTTCGGCTGCTCGCAAAGGAAAAGTTTGTAAAACAATGAAAATTTATGAAGTATGCGTTTTTATTATAGATTTTCGACGACCTTATAAAATTAAAAATAAAGTATAGAAAACATGCACGAAAATACTCTTTCTTGTACGCATTTGGTAGAAAATCAGTATTCTTTAAACTGTGTTTAATGAAGTGGTTACTTTCAACTTTAAAATACGTTTTCAATTATCATATTAGTTGTAACCCTTCCTGTTGTTACACTTTCATTCAGGGTTTCTGAGCTAAATGCTGTACACATTCTGTCTCATGAAAACCCGAAAATCTCTGCGCTTTTGGGGAGAAGTCATGTAGTGATCATAAAATTTTGCATTTGATATGGACCATGTCGTATAAGCAGCCCTAATAAATGGATGGATAAGATGCTTTTGAATGGAAATTTTACGGCCTTAAAAATTCTGATCACCGAGAGAACACTCACCCCCCCTTCCTGCAACTCAAAAATGACGTAATTTGCTACTAAAATGGTTATGAGAAAGACTATTTTTGACCTTTTTCATAAAAAAAATATTTTTAAATTTATATTGACATCAAAAATCAATGAAAAAATGCGTACTGCTTAAATATTCATTCATGCAAAGATAGTTTTTGAAGAAAGTCGAAAAGAAACTTTTTCAAAAGTCGGCACTGACCAGATTGCAATACCTTGGAATTCTGCTGTATGATAATTATTATTACAACCATACTTAAGTATATTATCGAAAACACATTTCATACTTTCGGTTATAATTTCGTGAGGTAACTTGGCTACTGTTGTATGCTTGGCTCGTAGGTTCTTATGTCTGTTTTGAGTGATATGCTGAGAGAAGCGTCTTTCAATTTAAAAAATCTGTTTATTCTCCTATATTCATACACAGAGCGAGTACCGTAATGTGTCCGCCGGTTTTAGGAATTCTGTGCGATGGACTGTCTGTAAAGTACTTTCATATCCAGCAAGACGTTTAGCTGAAATTCCGGAATGTGTTTTCAATTAGAAGGGATTACTTAAACGGGTTTTTAATAATTCCGACGTACTGCAGTTACGGCGCGATGGTCTTCTTTCCGACTGTTTGCAACAACTCAGTAATGAATGACGTCTTAAATAGTATGAATTTATCACCTTTATTTTCGGCGCTCCTATAAACCCATATATATATATATATATATATATATATATATATATATATATATATATATATATATATATATATATATAATAAGCTGCGACTCGATCATGCTGATGCTAACAATGGGGCCCTTGTGAAAATGAGAGCAGAGTAGATATCTTTTTATTATTTGCTCTGTCCTCATTAAATCAGTGTTAATCATGTGCGCATTGAAATGATGCAGACTTTTATTTCTGAAAAAAATACATTTTATCGCACAGCAAGAGTCACCATGGGGTACATGACATCAGTGAAAAAAACGAGGGGCAATGATTCCTGTAATTTGGTAATGGTGGTAATAGGGGTTTTACGGGTGGGGCAACCAAGACTGACAACCGCTCTCGGGAATCAAACGTAAAAAAATAAAATTACCAACATTAGCTTGCCTAAATGCATGAATACCGCTTCAAAACGCCAGTGTGCAATTTGAAGTATTGGCACTTGGGAGCCGTAACCAGGCGGAAAAAAGGAAAGCTGAAGGCATTAGTCAGATATTTCTGACCAACTGATCCAGCCCATTATGACTACTCACATTGAAGGAGAAAGTATAAGGCATGAATCGTTAAATCCTACTCGTGTTGGCCGCAGTTGAAGATGACAACATTGCTAGCCCAACTCATAACCCTAAAACCAATGTCAAAAGCCTGACCCTACCTTAAACCGAACGCTAACCCGTATGGGAACACTTCAGGACAGGGTGGTGCACCACATGGGGTGGGGCTTGACGGCTAATGGGCCAGAAATGGCCATTCCAATCTCCCTTGTCTTCGTCGGCATTATGCATCTGCCTTTACGACTACTACTAACCGCTGTGCAGCTGCTAGCGGGGTTCGAGAGTGAGCCCAAGGCGGAGCGGAACGAGTGAGTTCCGTTACCGATCGGTGCGCGTTCATCAACCAACGCAAGTTAATATTCCCGATCTAAACCGGCAGGACAACGAGCCCGCGGCCCAATGGTTAGAGTGTGACTTCTGATCAACGGGTCGCGGGTTCGATCCTCGGGTGGTGCATCACCTGGTGTTGGTTAGGACTGGCTGACGACAGCTAATGAGCCAGAAATGACCATTCTCGCATTCCTTGTCGGCATTGTGTATCTACCCTAAGCATAAATGATATAAGTATTTCATAAAATTAGATACTAGAAGTGGCCGCATACGAGACCCTCTCATGAACAAGCTTCAGTTTGGTCGAGAAAACTATAAAAGCACTTCCCGCGGCAAATGTCACTCAAAGCCATCTTTTCTAATCAGGATGCCACTGTCCTATTCACAGCATGTTAAATAAAAGCTGAAGAGTCTACCTAGCTTTTTACATTGCAGCACTTTTCCACATAGCATTCATGTGAACCTCCATGCACTACGCAATTTTGTAAACGTCTAAACCGAACAAGTTGCCGAATGAGCAGTGCAGGCTGGAATATCCGTTTCTGGCATGTTTATCCTTAGACATTCCTATCCAACCCTCCTGCAATTGACAAAGCAATGAGCGTGATTTCCGTAGGAACATAAGATTGTTCTTTTTAATTTTCTGAGTTTTGCGCTCTTTTAGCCTTCCTGCTCTCCAGTTTCGTTGACACTTAATTCATAGCTTATGGTAAGAATGTGCTTATTAAATGCAATGTTCGATTAGCTCTACGGGATTGATGTTTTAACTATCTGACTGTAGGAACGAAAACATGGCAAGAACGTAATATGCGACTCAAATTAGGGAACAAACGATAGGTCGGTGTTTACTCCGTGACCGTACTACATGCCAACGTAACCCCAATTCTGTCCACTGTGCTCGTTAAGGTTAGCATTAGTTGCCGGGTTAGTAGAGTCGCACAATGTTTTGTTGGCGGTAGGAGGACCGAAAGTATCGGATCAAATTGTAACTTTCCAAGCGGTGACTATTAGGATGCTGCTGTAGTTTCAAAGCGTATCAGGTTTACTTTTCTAATGAAACATCGCGCAGAGTTGGCCTCCTGTGAATGGTCCGTATAAAACTGGATCCGTTCAACTAGGAACGATATGGAGCATATTGGTCGGTGTGAGGCAAAGGCACCGGATCTCGCAATGCTCACACTTGTCGGGGCAAAAAACTATTGTCGGACCCTACTAACTCGGCAACCAATGTTAACCCTAACGAAAACAATGTATAAGGTTAGGATTAGGTTGGCGCTTTCCTTTTCTTCATTTAAAACCCATCCAAAAAAAATCCTATTGCAACCGGTCCCGCATTACTAACTAGCCTATCCTTTATTCCGCTGAGTTGGGCCATATTACGTCCTTGCCGAAAACGTTTGTCTTTTTTCAGCTTCTTTGGTGGTGGCATAACGACAAGTCGTAGCAGGAACAGCGCCGAAGTCGAAGCGGGCTGGGTGGTTATATATCGCTTATTCGAGTCATTAGGCAGCCATAACCCTCAACCCAGATAACTCGAGTGTGTGACTTGAATGTCTGATGACATTCCGTATCAGGATGCAAGTGTGAACTGTCACCGCCCTCGAATTAGGGTATGACTTACAAGTACTAATAGTTGTTAGATGTATAGACCTACCACCCCACACTCGTCTGGTAGCTGACTATTTGTCCACCGGACTCAGTGAGCATCACGGGTGATTCGGCGTGACTCGTGCTTGAATGGATAGTAAACGTGGTAGCTGGCGCAGCTTCTGACTTGCCTCAACTTTCTCATGTTTCATGGAAGAAAGAAAGTCAAAACCGCGAGGAATGCGTGTCGTTGCTGATAGGGCAGTTCGACCGCCCCCACTGGTGCACCGTCTTCGAACCTCGGATCTCAACTTTTGGGGTTGGAATTTGATCGGCAGACCGTGCAAAGGATCCAGAAGGGACGATTCCAAGTTCCCTTTTCTTTGTGGATGATAGTTTTAAATAGAAGATATAGCTACTGTTTTCAATTGAACTAAGATCAAGGCGCTTACCTCAATATTAATGGTTTCTATCAAAATTTGCATTCAAGGCGTTCTGTGCTTCCACATTTCCTCCTTCATCTTCTATCTCTGTAATGAAGTACCTTGCTTTTCCCCTCGCTGAGGATATCTGCTCACTCTGCTTAATTATCACTTGATATCGAGGGATTTATTTTTGAGACAAAATAAGTTCTCCCCCAACATGTGCGTCTTTGGGATTTTTCCCTTTCGATAAGTTTGTCTCTCACAATCCATTATTGGCTAATTACACCTGTATTTTGAAGTGGAGACGCGGATCAACTGAGGGTCTCAGTATCTTCCTCTTCATGTTTGCCCTGCTCGGCAATCGCCTCCTATGGTTTGCAGATCTTCCTCACCTCCACGGACACCCTCTTCCTCCTCCACTCCCTACCCTGGATTTTGGGCAGTCTAGGCGTACTCTTCTTGGATGTTGTGGTAAGCGTTCTCTTCCCTCCACGCTGGTGATTAGAGTTTACCGGTTCTAATCGGTGACATTGCTGCGTGGAGCGCAGTGTGTGTCGCTGGTGTAAAATATTTGGCAAGCAAGACCTGTGCACCAGCAATCCAAACTCCCACTTATCACACCATGTACATAGAGGTGTGGTGGCACGCCTAGGGGCGGCTAGGACTTACGGGACCCGGCCGCACCAGCCACCTGCGTCCTCTCCCGCCTCCGGTCTTCTTGACTCTGTCCTGACATCGGGCTCAGGTGGGGAGGAGGAGAGAGTGCGGTAGATGCAGCGCAAGTCTACTATCACTTTAAACTAAATCACGCGCAAGTCACCGTCCCTGCTCAACTTTCCCATGAGCATACGGTGGACATCGTCGGACTACGACGGTCGAACTGTCGTGTCGTTTAATTATAAAATTATGGAGGTTGGGAGTCGCGTTAGTCGCCGAATTTTTGTTTGGGTCACTTTGACATCTGAAAGCAATTTCTGTGAAGGTTTTTACCTGCTAAAACATTTACTCTTTTTCTGACTGAACTCGGGCCGTGGCACACGATTCTACGGCCATCCTTTCACTCCAACTCTCCCACACCTGACCAAACACTCCTTTTTTATTTTAGATACTCGCCCAGTTCTACGTCTTTCGAAGGCGCCGCCAGAGAAATCCTACACAAACCGTGGAGGCGGAATCTACAGCTGTTTCGATCACCATATAATCCTTCATACTGCCTCTGCTAAATGAACTGACCCTCTCCCACATTTTGCGAGTCATACACTGCAGCTCAATTTCTGATTACTTACTGCTTTAATCATCTTGCCATTTTTTACAATTTTACCATCGTAACCTGGGTTTTTACTTATTTTTATCTTTTGCATCGGTAAATTTTCCGCAGTTTGAACCGGAAAGCTTCTACACTTAGCGAACTCATATCTGCACATTTTTGATCGCCCATAAGTAGAACAAAAACACAGATCTTTTCTCACCCTAGCAAACACGGCTTACTTTTTGAAGTTCTAAGTTTGTACGTATCAGTTTATTGTGAAATATGTGAGCGTCATTTCATTCCGGTTTCAGCTTTCAATTTTTGCCGAACCAGACATTTTTACCTTTCAATTGTTACACTGCAGAAATTGTTTTTATATACAAATATCTGACTCGAGTTTCCTTTTTATTTCCCGATTTTGCTGACTGCAGCTTCATATATCTTGCTCTCCCAAATCCGCTGGCACTCGTGATTGTATGGTCTCACCTGGACTGCACGTTATAACACAAATGACAGTTCGACCGTCATAGTCCGACCATGTCCGCCGTATGCTCAACAGAAGGGTGATGCAGGAACGGTGACTTGTGCGTGGAAGTAGAACTTTGCTGCAGATACAGTACTCTTTCCTCTACCTGGACCCAGTGTCATGGCAGAGTTAAGAAGACCGGATGTGGGAGAGGGCGCAGGTGGCTGGCGGGGCCAGAGCCGCCCCTCGGTGTACAACCACACCTGGCTCGGATCCCACGAAGTGAGAGTGCCATACAGTCCACATTAAGAAGAAGCCATTGCAGCCCTGATTCTTCGTCCGCCAGTCGGCCATTACACACGAAAACACACATTGTGCTGACCGCGTGGTCCGAGTTATCCCGTCGGTTGGCGGCCTTCCAAAGCCACAACTTTTAGCGCACCGTGATGGTTTCAAGCGCGTCCGGATATAGGTGAGGAACATGCGCTGAGCTGTCGACCTCACTCTCTGCTACCTCCACCATCAGACCACCGTCCAGGCTGGTCAGTTGTCTGATGCAGAAGTGGAGCGCAGCCGCTTGCGACCTCGTCTACGCGTACGGCGTACACGACCTGGTCCCAAACACAAAGCACCATAATTTCACACAATAGGGTGTTGAGCGGCTAACATCTCACATGTGTCGAGATAGCCAGAGGTCACGTTAAGAAGGAGCCATCGCAGCCTGATTCTCAGACCTCCAGTCAGACACTCCACACAACACACTTGGACTAACTGCGAGGTCTGAGTGTAATTGTCAGTTGGCAACCTTCCAACCGCGGCGCTTATCGTTACCGCACTCCTCCCCTACATGAGCCTGGCTCCATGACAGAGTCAAGAAGATCGGAGGTGGGAGAGGGTGCATGTGGCTGGCGCGGCCGGAGCCGCCCCTGGGCGTGCCACCACACCTGGCTCGGATCCCATGGATTGGGAGTGCCATAAAGGCCATATTTAGGAGCCATTGCAGTCTGACTCTCAGTCCGCCAGTCAGCCACTCCACACAAAACACACATTGGACTGACCACGCGGTCGGAGTGTTCCCGTCAGTTGGCAACTTTCAAAGCCACGACTTTTAGCACACCGTGCTGGTTTCACGCCGCGTCAGTTTGTTTATAGTGAGGAACATGCGCTGAGCCGTTCAGCTAACTTTTCTCCGGCATCCCCATTCGTAGACATTCAATGGACATTCGTAGAAACCGTTCTCATAGATAACTAAGGAAACTTATGGCACAATGCAACCCTTTCTAACAGAAAACCGCTTCTCGAGCGGTTAATAGGAACTGTTGTTAACAAGACCTTTTGTTTTAGTTGTTTTAAGAGGCAGTTGGCCCTTGATCAGTGCTCGTTTTATTGTCACGATGTTTCGCTTTGTCCTCGAAGAGTACTCTAGCGGGCTAAACCGAATGCAACGCTTTACCGAGGTCAGCTAAACAGGTTGCCACTGCGTGATCCGAGAGTGGGTAACCTTGCAAATGCTTAGTCTTTTTACCAATTCCAACTGGGAACTGTGCAGGGGTGCAATCATTCAGCGATTTAGAATTTTAGTAGAACCAGGTTCCATTCAAATAATTTTTAGAGTTCAAAGTTGTGAGACGCCTGTCCTTAGGCCGTTCCTTTGATACCTCGTTCTCCGGAGAACCCTGGGACATTTGGACAGAACCGATTGCAATCAATCGTCGTTTGATATACTTAATGGTCCGTGTTGAGGTCTTTGCTGCTTTTGGCTGCTAAGTCCCTGCAACTTTTGTATCTATTACTACGCTGAAAAGAGGCCCGCCACTTCGTTCACTCTAAGTTTGTCCTGGCTCAAATTTTTATTATCTGAAGGAGTTGGTCTGAGCCCCGAATAAGTCAGAGATATTAGTTTTTCTTGTTCCTGATAGGTTTTCTCTGATGGTCAAAGCTAATCTTCCGATGCTTCATGCAGCCAACAGGGCGTGTTACAATGTAAGAGGTGGAGTACATTGCAAGCAATCAAGCAGTCGGCGGTTCGCACCTCTTTTTGAGGAATCTTTTCCTGGCTGTTTTAAACTCCCTTCTTCCTGCGTCAGGAAGAATGTAATAGAATCCTCTTCTTCAAGTCGGTGGAGAGTCACAACTGTCTTATCCTTCGTTTTTGCTGTCTTATCAGCTTTTTCTCTCTTTTTGCCATCTAATTTGATTTTCCTACTGACCCCACCTTATTCAGTTGTACTCTCACCAACATACGTTTAAATTCGAAATTTATACTTAACGCGCCTGTTTCGTAATGTCTTAAAGGTGCTAGGGTGAAAAACTACTGTTGTAGCTATTAGAAGAAAAGAAGTGGGTTACAGGAAGCAGTGATCGCTGGAGCATGAAGTTTATTGGTCTAACGTTTCGGATTCTCTCGAAGCCATGCTCGTGATGGAGGCACAATCGGGTGCAATATTTATAGTGCGCGGTTGCTATGAACTCCTATAATTAGCAGCTCCGCGTTCATCGCTGGCGGCCGTACATCGCTGCACATTTTGCACTCAGAGCTCTCATCAGAAAGGCAACGAGATGCTGACCAGTAACCAAAGGATCCACATAAACAGCAGAACTTTTAGTGATTGAACTAAGCCAGAAGGCTGCATCCGGTCACAAATCTTCACCGAGGTTGGGTGGGCCGGTGTTTTATTAGGATTTTTCAGTCAATGATCCAGTTCTACAGTTGTGTCCGCTGTCTTGTTTGAATTTATGAGGAAATAATTGCGCGAACTTGGAGTTAATCCATCGTAAAAAAACTTTTTAGGCTCAGTTCGAAAGTTGTTAGGACTATTTGAGCTGATATCCATCAATTAAATAGCCAGGTGACATTCACAAGTTGCCAACAGGCGGTCAGTACCCCAATTATTCGACAACACAGGTACTAGCTAAAAGCCAAGAAACTCATTTTTTGCCAACTTTGTGTCGCTGCATTACGCAGTCACGAGAGGTTTGGTTCATTAGTGGGTCCTCCAGTGTTTCGTATGGTGTTTTCTGGCGTACGAATTCCAGTTTCCATGCTGCTTTGTTTTAATTTCAGAGGGAAATTAATGCACGAACGATGGGTAGCTCCTTTTTCAGACTCAGTCAAAAATCGATATGAATAAGTTGATACGAACTTCGATATTCATATGAGAGAGTCGATATAGAGCTGAAATCCATCATATCCACGGACTTACCGTGTAATATTCCCATGTTGTGTACACGCTTCGCATAAATTCCACCCAAACCGTCCATGCATACCTTCAAACCGCCTCAGCATTCGTGCGAACTCCCTCTCCCCTTCCTTTTCTTGAAGCTGAACTTCGTAAAAGCACAAAAAGGGCTTTTAATTTTGTGTCTAAACACTTCAGTTGTGAACTCACCCACTCATCCAGGTGTATGTATGATTCTTTTGTGGCCGATAAATTTGACAACCAGGTACGCAAGTAGCGGGGTTTCATGTGCGAAATGCAGGCCGTTTTGCGTACTTGGCTCCTTAAGTTTATGCGTCTGTTTACTTCTACTTGGACGTAGTTTACATGATGAGACCTTGAGTCGTGTGTTAATGAATGTGCTTCGTTCTCGGGGTGGCCCCTTAAAGCCATAAGTTTGTGATGGGTTCTTATCAGTTATGCTTACGTGAATTTGTAGTTGTTCGTTATCTGACCAGAACTGTTCTCCAGCAAGGAGAAGCTATATGCGTTTTTCGAATCGTTGGCTAACGTTTATTGTCATTATTAATCAACTTTTATCCCCTGATCTCTGTATGGGTAACAAGCTTTCTCTGGGTGTGCCCTTAGCGAGTGTTCTCAATCTCATAACCAATATAACTTACGTTTCGACGCTTTAGACTGCCTCCCGATACCCTGTAATTGGATGTTCGGACAGTTAGAATGTTATTCTGTTTGAAGCACGTGGCAGTTTGACTGCTGACGTCGAGGTTGCATTTTTGTCTTCGGAGGTCTTATTTTTCGGGTGAGGATGGCTGATTCACCCGAATGCACCCCATACAAACAGCAGTCTTTGCCGAGAAAATATGCCTTTACCATGTAAAAAACGGACGAAAATGCTGTTTTCACAGAAAACAATTCAGCATCTATGAGTAGAACGTCAAATGTATACAAGCAGTCGCGAGGGTTAGTTAGCTGGGTCCCGTGAATGTGAAGGACATGTCCGTGCCAGTTCTGAACGTTTTGGTGTGGCCGATAACTGGAAAGCGACCACGTTTTATTCTGAACCAATAAAACCCCATGAAACCGCATGGTCCGGGAGGATGAAAAGTGCTCTTTGAGGCTGTGTAGATACAGGCGATAGTCCGTGCGCGAGTAGAGGTAAAAATGTCTGGCCAGTTTAAAATTCCACAAAGGCAAGGATCTGAAAACCCATCTGATGATTCTTTTTCCCTCTTTCTAGGCTGAGCGCGAGGCAAAGTTCTTTTGGGGTGCGAAAAAGAGGCTAACCTCGTCTCTCTTAGCCATTTTTCCGGCTGCCATGACAGGCAAAAGGGTGTCAGTCACTCTTCTGGATGATACTCTTGTTACCGGACGCCTCGCTAGCGTGGACGGCTTTCTAAATTTGGAATTGGACTCTGGTGTGGAAATCGTTTCGTCCTTGGATGCCGTTGACCCTCTGCATGTTGATGTAGGACCCCAGTCCCGCTAAAATTGCTCTGCTTTTATTGCGGTAGCACCTTCCACATTTTTACACTTTTACTTTGAAAATCAGAGCTACTAAGGATGTACAGTAGCTATCTTTTACGTGATCTATCTTGTAGTCCGGATCCGCCAACGCCCTCGTTTCGACTGGACTCCTCTTAATCGAGATCCCGGACAATTAGGTCAGTCGCATATTTAGAACAGGTATTGAAGAGCAGAAACATGACGTGTGTATTGCCATGATTTTACTACCGTTATGTGGAACATCACGCAGTGTTGATGCGGAGCGAACGAAGTCTGCCAGACAGTAAGCAGACTTTTTCGTTGAACCCTTGCCTCGCGCGAGAGAAGTGGGTCAGTCATACGTAGCCAGCGTCTTCACAACTCTGATTGCTCTTTTGGCGTCCATGCGAGTGACTATAAAGCACTGCTCTCAACTTTTATATGTTTTTAGTCTCCGCGCAAGTTTTTTTGACTCAATTTACGGTGGCAGAGGACGAGAATGCGATAACAACCCTAAGCAACCTTTTCTACCATACTTAGTGCTCTTCTAAACAATCAAATGGAGTCAACACTCTGTCTCAAGTTCATTATTTATCGATTTTTTTCCTTTGCCAGATTATTTTTATCAATAGGTAGTTTAAAGACTTCGTCTACCTTTCCCTCAATAAAACTGAACTGAAATTCGGGCTGACGACTCTCCCAAACCAGAAATTATGGTACAATATCGAGAGGATTGCCTACGCTGTGGGGATGAAAGCAGCTAGTCTTTTGATCCCCAGTTTATTCAGATGGTCGGCATAAGTCTGTTGCAGAATGCCAACGCAAGGGAATCAGCAATCATACCAGTGAGACGCCGATGGTCGCAGTGATGTTCCATCTTGGAGAACCGGATCAGTGAATGAGGGCGGATATAGCAATGATGGCGGACACACAACAGCAGCTGTGGTGCTGATAGATAATTTATCTTGCGTGGAGGGGCTTAGGCTGACTTTGACCTAGCCGCATATTTATTACCCCGCGCTTATGCCCGATTAAAATGCCGAGGAATAATTTGCTGATGGGCAAGCGTTTGCTAAATTAAAAAACCATTTTGTCATCGTTAGCGGTCGAAGGAAAACAGACTTTACTTAAGTGAAACCGAGCGCATAAGATGCTGACACAAAAGAAACTGTGTTAAGAATGTACATTGTTCAACGGAAGTTTGGAATCGTTTCCGAAACTGAATTGAGCAGGGGAATATCTACCGGTTAAGCTAACTCTTCTCCAATGCATCTCTATATTCATTCTGAATAATCAAGTCAGCCGCCTAATCGGTTCAAAATGCTTTACACCAACGTTGATTGATTAACTCGAGTCCCCTGTATGCAGTATTCTTAGCCTACTGTTGCCTTTCATTTTCGGCTTCTAGTCAGTTCACATGACCATTCATCTTCTTTTGACCTAAATTAACATGTTATCGAGGTTATCTTAACTGGTTTTATAGACTATGCAAATTTCCGGAAAACGCGTTCGCTATATTGGCCTTCCTGGTACCTTAGACGTGCATGAGAATCTTCGAAAGTACCTGGATTCGACAGATCAACCGGCTTTTGGTCAGCGTAAATACAGAAAAGACAAATACGCTCACCTGCGTAATCAACAATTACCAGGCATGCCAGGACAGTTACATGATGCTAGCGAAAACAAGGAGAATGAGGTTGCTCCAGGTCGGCGTTCTCTTTGACTTCTTCGTCCTATTTATTGATGTCCCTCCATTCGCGGCTCACACGAAAATCTGGAACTCTGTGTGCTTTGGTGTTCAACTATCGTCCATCTTATTTGTACATATTATCAACCAAGTGGATCTTTTTTCCAAGTACTTGATAATGTACATCAACTCAGAAATGGGATATTTTTTTCCAAAAAAACTTCTTTTGAAATTTCGGACATTTTTTGTCTGCGACTTCGACATAGCAGAGAAGCAGCGGGAAATCATCCCGGACGACCATGGAACGGGGTGCAGTACACGTTTCGTGAGAACAACCTCAGGTGCCAAAACTTCCGAAATATGGGTGAAATATCTTAAATATGCTTTTACTTGAAAATGCTTAGATTTGCAGGGTTTCGGCTCTGATTGAAAATACTCGCCAAAAGTGAGTACTTTGGCAATGGGTGTCTTCTCCTAATAAAATAATATCATCTTACAAGGAAGAATAAAAATTCCATGCCGCATGCTCACATTGTGGTAGTTTACTTGCCGATAAATTAAGCGCTGCCGTCGGCACACCCGTTTTGGAGCTTTTCTTCCACGATAAATGCTTCGAGAAAGCAATTTTATCACGGAACTCATTCTCTAGTCTAAATGCAGTGCGTATTCTCCTAGCTGGGTTGGTGAGGCAGCGGACCAGGCTTCCTTTGTGATTTGGGGGAACAAAGCTGTAGAAATTTCTGTATTGCTCTGTCCAGGCTTTCTTTTTGATATAAACTTTTACTAATCGTTCCATCAGGCTTTGTTCTACGTAGACAGTCCAGAAAGGGTGGACACCGTTGTCTTTTTCTAAAGTGAAGGTTAGCGCTGGATGAGGCTAGTTCACTTCATTCAAGAGGGTGTCGAAATAAAGCTTCTCAGTTACTATTGTAGAAATGTCAACAACACGTCGAACATGTCGAATAACGGTACTTTATGATTGTATAGAGCTTGCTTGTTTTTTTACTTCTTCCATGAAAACATCAATTAGTAGAGGTCCAATGGATGATCCCATCGCTACGCCCTCGACCTTGTGGTAACATCGGCCAGCGAATTTAAACTGATCCTTTAGTGTTCAGGGAAAGGGAAGTTCCGTTTGGTTTGCGACCGGTATGCTGATTGCGAAAACCTGTGTAGCAATCTTGACAGATACAAATTCTTTCATTCCTGTGAGAGGAGTCCTAGTGAAAACGGTCGCTATATCTTTGGCCAACATTGTTTTCCTTAAGATACGTATTTGTGGCGGAAGCGATGAATTAAAACTTGTCCTGTAGGTTAAATTATCGTGTCGAATCGACTTAAGCCTTTCCGATTTTCACTTTTCAATAGTATGATAGGGCGAATTGCGCATGTCTTCTATCGGCTGCATAGGAAGGTCCGGTTTACTAACATTTGGTAAACAATATAGCCTTAAGTGATTTTTTCTTAGGACATAAGAGCTTCTAATCGTTTTTCACAAAGAAAACCTTGTTTTTTAAGTTTCAGAGGCCTTTTGTAAGTTAGTCTTCCAAAATCTCAGGTAAGTCCTTATATTTCCTCTCTCTTCTGAACTTAGTGTCATCAGCTAGGATTTACTCCATTTCCCAAGCCTAAACATTCTTATTCACGAGAAGCAGATCAGAAAATTCACCTGGTTTGGTGAAGAGTATTTCCTCATTTTGGCTTACTTCCTCAAGCTCCTCCAGATGCTTTGATTCTTAGTGGGTTTGTTCGAGGGTGTTGGGAGCAACAACCCAAGAACATTGACTTTAAATACTCTCCCCATACCTGTTGTTCATCCGCTATTCTAACTATTGCTGCTCTACCCAAACTTATATCACTGCACAGTCCCGATGATGAATAATCACAAACTCACGTTCACTGAATCCGACTTCTTCGGGGCTTTCAACCACTTTCGACCCGGATAGTTGAATGGGATTGTCGATTAAATGGCGGTCATCAGAAAAGGGATGTGATTGGAGACTGCGCTTTACATCTGGATTCCGCCTATCAAACCATCCAATTCACGACGGAGGAGGAGGACTCGATCACGATTCCTGGCAAATTTACTCTACAGAAAAATTAGCGGGGAACTTAACATAACTCTCTATGGAAGGGCATTCATTGTCCCCAGTATTATCCACGGCAACCACTCCATTCTGCACGAACACCTATGCATAAGGATGCCCTACCGGCGTGTTGAAATGAACCGCTGCAAGCTAAAAGACATAAATAATGGAGCATTACATCTGAGAAAGTTCTCAACATGCATACGACTCCGTCACCGGCTTCTCCTGCAGTTCCATACCTCGAGATAACTTAGATGTCCTCCCCGATAGAACATGGAATCCGGAAGATTTCATAATACAGGTGTTTTTTTAGCAACCTTTTGGATAAATTAGAGTTAGGGTTAAGGTTTGGTTTAGAGATATGTTTAGAATAAAATTAAGCTTGTCCCACCAGCCCGCGAATAAGACGGTGCTTGCCGATTGCTTCTTGGGACATACTCGTCCCGTTGTGTCTTGGGGCTCACTCTTGAGGCCAGTCAGCAGCCGCACAGAAACTAGTTATATTAATCTGCCTAATAATAACAAATGTTGTCTTTGGTCTTAGTCTATGGGCATTATTTCGTATATAGATTGGGCATTGTGCGGGTAAATTCCAAGCCGGTTTATCCTGAAAATACCAAGGGGTTCATGATCAAGGATTCATGTTGCCGTTGTAGGTTGAGCCAGATATTACATTCGTTGATGAACTCGCTGCTTACTAAGGGAACTCACTCGTCCCGTTCTGCCTTGGGGCTCATTCCCGAGCCCCGACAGCAGCCGCAGCTAATATTAGATTGGCAGATGAATATTGCCAGCGAAAACAAGGGAGACGGGAATGGCCATTTCTGGTTCATTAGGCCTCATCAGCCAGTCATACCCAACCCCAGGCGGTGCCCCACCCGAGGCTCAAACCCGCAACCAATTGATCAGAAGTCCAACGCTCTAATCATTGAGCAACGGACTCGTTTTCTTGCCGGTTTAGATCAGGAATATGGACCTTCCTTGATGAACGTCAACTGATTGCTAACGGAACTCACTCTTCCCATTCTGTCTTGAGGCTCCCTCTCGAGCCCTGGCCAACAGCCGCATAGTAGTAGAACACGCACATGGCGTATGCTTGCTGGACGTTTGTCCCAAACCCCAACGCGGCACAGAATGGGAACACGATCGACCACGAGAAAATGTATTCCAATCTTGCACGTTATTTTCACTGAAAAGCTGCGTGTATTTATAGCATCCCATTCTGATTGGCTATATTCTGTCAAATCCGCTTCAAGAAAAAATTCTAGAAGAGCCGTGTGACTTCTCGCGACCCAGATCAATCAGAACATGGGGGGGGCACTGTGGCCACAGCCACTGCGGGATGATCTCGGGCGCACGTTCATGGCATGCAGCGTGGGAGACGCGTGCAAGTGTTTTTCGGTGAGGTTGGCTCATTGTGGAAGTGCTGACATTCCCAACAGAAACGCACAAACGAAGTACAGTGACACTTTTGTTCTCCCTGTGGCCGAGCATAAATAATCCTCCCGTGAAAATAGGAGTCGGGCGCAGTGAGGATAAGTCCGTTACATGCAGCAGGGCCTACTTCTCCCACCATGATAAGTCTGACGATGTAAGTGACACCGCAGCTCGACCGTCATAGTGCAACGACGTCCACTGTATGCTCCACGGCACGGTGGTCTAGCGACGGTGCCTTTCGCTTGATTATAATGAGATAATACTTGCACGGCATCTACCTCACTCTCTGTTCAACTCCTCAACCTAGGCCTGGTGTCAGAGATAGAGTCAAGAGTGCCGGACATGGGAGATGGCGCTGGCCCACGCACTGTGATACAACTCAAACAAGGGACAAAAACCGCAAAAGGGAGGGGCGGCTCGGATCCCAGCTGAGTGGGAGTGCCATGAAGGCCACATTAAGAAGGAGCCATTGCAACCTGACTCGCACTCCGCTCAAACACACACTGGACTGACTACGTGGTCTGAGTTATCCCGTCGGCTGGCCACCTTCCAAGCCACGACGTTTAACGCAACCCGATAGTTTCAAGCACGTCAGATTGCTTATAGTGAGGAAATTGCACTGAGTCATCGACCTCACTCTCTCCCCAACCCTCACAATCAGCTCTCTGAGGTAGGAGTGGGCGTAGTGGTTGACAGCGCCGGCGACCTCGTCTTCGCGTGCCACAGCACGACCTTGCACCCTTGACATTCATCAGGATTCCTGAAACTGGGGGAGTGAAAAGGAGCCATCGACATCTGACACTCAGGCTAATGGTCAGCCACTCAATATCCAACACACACTAGGGCGAATGGCGTTGCCTGGTATAAAGCGTCAGTTGGCAGCCTTCCAAAAGCCCGTGGATTGTAAGAAACTTGGATAGTCTAAAGTGCATCAGGTTGCGCTGAGGGACATAAGCGATGATGGTGCGGAGGGATGTGGGTTGTTGAACGTAGCGTTCAGTGATGTGGTCTCAGCCAACGGTGGTTTTACCGTAGGTTTTCTTGCAGACGCATGAGTCAAAAGGCCCATGGGGTGTCAGAATGTAGGGGAGCAGTGAGGGGAAGTGGAGGTGGGTGCGGCGTCTGTATAAGTCGGAGACCCAGGAACTGGTTCACCGGTCTCGTGCAACGGATTGGCAGGTGATCAACCAGACCTATACGTGAAGTGAAGTTTCGGACTCCGTGCGGGCGAGAGAGGTTAGAAGGGGCTGGATGGTTATCGTCCATGTTAGTGGTGGAATTGGGGATTGCAGGAGCGGATTTTAAGGGTGGGGTATCGATGCTGTAGACATTACGGCGACCGAACGCGCATGTGACTGAATGGGGCCATATGGTGATTGAATTAGTGAGGGCAGTGGATGGGACAATTCCTGCCGTGTTCCAGTGCTCTGGGCATGGGTTCGCCAGTCTCTGTGGGATGGATTCACAAGTGACCTGCCAGGCCGATGCGTGAGATGAATTTGCGATTACAATGAGGACAGGTTAGAACTGAGTCCCTATTGCTGGTAATGGGGGTGATAGGGGTGGCGGTGAAGGTAGCAGTAGGCGGGTAGTCGGAGGTGGTCTCTTCGGTGATGGGAGTGGGGGATGTGGTGCCAGTGGTGGTCGTCACTGTGATTGACGCTAGGGTTGTAGGAGGAAGCAGGATGATCGGCGACGGCGGGATATCGGTAGTTTGATCACCGGTTGTGGGGGTTGTCTTTATCGTGGGGTTCAAAGCAGTGTGGGCAGAGGGGATGTTCGCTGACGCATAATTTATTGTTTGCGGATTGTGGCTGCGTTGCACTCTCTCCGACCAGGCCGATTCGTGCTCGGAAAGTGTGTTGGCAGTGTAAACATGTTGGTAGGGCATGGTCATTGGGTATGTTGGTCTGCAGTGCTTGTGAATTTCGTGCCACCCTTTTGGTCTTCGCAGCGGAGATCTGCTGGCTAAATAGGTTGCCGCTCATATCTCCACTGTTCTCCTCCATGTCGGTCGGTTCTGGGGAGGTCCTCCCAGTTTGCCGTGTTGATCGGCATTTGTTTTAATAAGGCATTTAGAGTGTCCTTTAGCGTTGCGCTTGACACCTTGTCGACGAGAACCCATGGCGACATGTCAATGGAAGCGTCGTTTGGGTAGTCGCTCGTCGTCCATCCTCAAGAGGTGATCGCTCCAGCGCAGTTGCAATTGTCTTAGCAGAGCGTAGATGCTGAGGAAGCCTCATCGTTCTCAACCTTTCTGTATCCGGGATCCTGTCTTTCCTGTTCAGTTTCAGTATTCTGCAGAGGCAGCTGAGATGAAAGTTGTTGAGCTTTTCGCCTGCCTCTTTTGCGCACCGTTCAGGTCTCCGCTCTATACAGCAACGTCGGCAAGATGACAGCTTTGTTCTCGCAGACGATGTTCTGCAAGTGACCGAAGGCCTGACTGGCTCTGGAGATCCGGTGGGTAACCCTCATCTTTGACTTAAGCGCTACTGGATAGGGTGCTGTCCGGGTAGGTGAAGGTGTCCACGGTCTTGCATTTAGGCGCCATTGGCATTGACGTGAGGTGCATTATAGGGCGATGTTGGACGGAACCTGGGGCATGATCATCGTTTTCTTCGTGTTGATGGTTAGTCCGAAGTTATCGCAGGGAGGCGGCGAAGAGACCCATGCTTTTTGCATGCCCTCTGCTGTCGTTACGTTGAGAGCTTAAATCTTCCGCGAAGCGAAGTTTGTGGATGGTATTTTTTCGATAAAAAGCGACTGGAAGTGCGTACGCTTATGACTGAGGAGTTGGTCGTACATCCGGTAGGCGATGCCGATCCCGGGGATATTCGTCACTACAGGCGTTCATTAACATGACAGAAAAACATGAAACAGAAGAGGTGAGGCGTGAGAGTGCAGCCATGCTTCACTCCGTTCAATCAGTGTCAATCAGTATATTGGGAGTAAAATGTCAGAATCCCTGATGAACTCCAGTGAAATGGTACATATATGCATGAAAAATAGCTAATGTGTAGCATTTTAGTAGTTCGTTTTACTATGCAAAATTTATAGAACTTCTAAAAGAAGCATAAAAGGTTGAAAAAGTTGCAGCATTTTCGAAATAGCAGCGAACAACATGTTCGCTGTATTCGTACCATTAACTTTCCTTCAGAATCAAAGTTAATGTAAAGAAAGCTATCTATTGAAATCAAGGAAGTAGTATTCTTATATTTGTCTCAGTAAGTCATTGGATGGGGTTTGGAAAGCTCGGATTGACCGATAACAGGTGATTATCCGGACGTTTGTTGAACACAGCCACAGCAGGGGAGTTCACAACATACGTCGGTAAAGAATTCCATGGCCGAGTGACGTCGGCGTGAAAAAGGAGGAGCTTTGGTTTGTGTGGCAAAGTTCCTTTTTGAGCTGGCAATCATGTCTTCGGATATTCGTTGTTGGCGCCATTTCAAAAAATCTTCCCAGTTGACATCCCAATCAACCCCCTTAGCAACTGGAACTTTGCTATAAGGTCACCCCTCTCCTCTCTATAGTGGAGGGTAAAGAGGTTCAAGGCGGTACGACTCGGCTCGTAGGTAAAATTTCTGAATTTAGGGACAGCCTTGGTACCACGCCGTTGTACGCCTTCAAGAATACCAATATCGTTGCGAAGGCAAGGTCACCAAGGCTGTAGCGCGTATTCCGTTGGTCAAAGTGAATGCCTGTGAGACGTCTTCGTTGTCAGTGACGCACGCCAACATGTCATCGTGTAGATGACGCATCATGCGAGTGAATCGCTCGGGACAGCTGAAGTTCTGCATGATTTTCCACTGTTCATTGCGCTCCACCGTGTCAAAGGCTTTCGTTAGATCCATGAAGGTAGAGAAGAGTTGGATCCGCATCTCATAATACTTCTCCTGCAGCTGGCACGCGGCGAAGATCATGTCGGTGGTACCGCAATGATGGCGGAACTTGCACTGGCTTGTCGGAAGGAGTCCTTGTTCCAGATGTCTGTTGAGTTGATTGAGGAGAAATTGCGTGAAGATTTTCCCGGCAATGTTGAGTAGCGAGGTTCCTCTGTGGTTGTCAAAGATTTAACTGTTTCACTTTTTGTAGAGGAGGAAGATTGTGGCGTCTTTTGAAATCCCGAGGACCTGTCCTGGGCTCCACATTGCCCGGAAGAGCGCTGTGAGGTGCTTCACAGTTTGGGGGCCGCCGTGGTACCTGGAATGGAGTACTAAATTGGAGGGGAGTATACAGCGTCAAAAACTGACAGCCAATACCTTCCTTTTCAAGCCGGAGAAGACGATGTACATGCACGCCCTCGTGCGTTACTGAAAAACTATGACTCTTATCCCACGTTATTAGGGGGAGATAATCGGGATATGATAGTGACAGAGACGCTGTCTGCTGTCAGATGCTCGACAGAGCACTGAATTAACTTCGCCATAATGGGGCCCCAAGGTTAGCAACACATACAGCCTCAAAGTAACGAAGCAAGAAATCAGCTAAATACTATCATATTGGACATGGCTGAGCGCAGACTGAAAATTGGAATGAATTCAAAATTTCATCCGGGACAAATACGAGTCTCGAACGAGATCGGTGCTAAGATCAAATGAAGAAGGCTACGGAACGTTAACGATGTCACGATTCGAGAATTCTTTATAGTTGAAAGCTAGGAATAACAAGACCAGTTAAAAAATAAAGACAAAGAAATCCAACGCCTGTTGTTTTGAAAAAAAACTGCCTGCACACTTCCTCCCCTAATGAAAGGATCAACTACAACAAAGCTGCATTCTACCAATGTTGAAACCTGCTGAGACAGCATACGATAGAAATACAAACTGATTGGGTTTGGACGGCAAAGGCTCAGAGTTTTCAATGATGTGTTATAGACGCATTCACGTCAATCAAAGTGTTCTATAGCCCAAAGCCAAAGGTGAATGCAGGATTTCTGAATTCTTGTGATGCAGAAGAAGAAGTCGCAGATTCTGGACGGCTGAGCCAAGCCCTTAAATAGTGTCACCAACCACCCACATATGATAAACGACAACCAAGGACTAACAGACTTCCTCCGTGAACACCAATGCCAACCTCGATTGTTCGCCTTCGCGGTAGGAGACAATCTGGCCACTAACACACATGCATGATGAAAAATCTCCAGAAGTCGGTTCAATTCAAGCCAATAAGTAAATTTCAGATTCCAGTGAAACGGTAGAGTGATAAATTTGACCTTTTAATGAGCATTAAATGCAGGGAGGAATGTTCCACATTATAAGCACCCTTGTGGATTCGATAAAGGTATTTCCTTCATAAAAACACAATGAAATACTGAAAAATCCTAACGAAATTCGTAGTTCAGAAAAAGATTTGCGCAGAAAAGTTTGCTAACTACATGGCTGCACAGTATTGCGCGTTCTGAAGAGTTGCTTAGTCCTGGAGGTCCTCTCATTGACATTGTGAGACCGGGTTGTTTACTTGCTCCCATCCTCTTCAACCTCATTTTCTCTGTTATGCTGAACGATGCCTACGTTGACGAGTGATCTGAAATAAACATTAGCTACAGAGTTTATGGCCACTTAGTTAAAATCTGACATATTCAGGCAGAAATTGAAGTATTTTAGGTCAGGGTTAACGACGACTTATTCGCAGACGACTTCAGGTTGAAAATAATTCGACAATAATTCAGAAATACACGTTTCAGTCTCTTTACATGGTCAACTTCATGCATTTTTGGACGAGATCTGAAAAATAAAAAGTAAGGTGGTTACTTCGTCCCTGAAACACCGGTAGATTTGTGTAGGTCAATACCATGTGATACCTCAGATTAACATGGGTCTGTCATTGAGTTGCGAGCGAGCTGCGTTTTGAAAGGATTTTTACGATAAGGCAGCTATCTAGAAGATTTTGTCGGGATTCCGAGTTGACGGCGTGTTATATAAACGGTTTACTGACAGCACATTTAAAGGAGGGCATTTAAAGCGAAGCACACGAATCAGTCTTATGAAATAAGTGGTAATTATTTAACCCTTTAAATCACCTATTTATACTGTGCAATAAAATAAATTTTCATAAGGTTAGGCTTAGGATTAAAGCTCGGATTTAAGGTTAATGTAGAGTGGTGTTAACTTTACTTTTTTATTGTTTAGAGTGGGTTTGGCATTATGGTTAAGACAACGGCTTAGGTTGGGGGTAATGGTAGGAAAAGATTGCACTTTTTCCTTCCCGGAATTATGCGCGCAGGGCCCAATTTATTACGGTGTTGAGGTGTTCCTCTTCCCGTGTCCTATTCAGGGGCGGCTGGATGGGTGACGGTCAAACACGAAGTGAGTTGTCCACCGTCTATGGAAGTTCTTGGCTTCGCGATTCACTTTTGTCGGATTTGAAAATCAATATCACAAGGGTAGGAAGATTCAAAGGACATCAAAACAGGATACGACTGTTTGTGCTTGAGTGAGAATATTGACGCCGAAGTGGGATTAAAAATGCTAGACAACAAAATTGAGCAAACATCACTTTTAGAAAGCAGGTCTTTCGTATGCCTGATGGGAATCGCTATCTCGCCCTTTTGCAGCTTTATATTTTAGCGGTCATGAAGGCACTGATGGCTCATTCATGACTCCCGAACAAAGCAGGACCCCTGGCAAATTTTGAAGTGAATTTTTTTCAGCAACTTCCAACGTTCCCGTGGTATGGCATTTTGGTCTATAGAAACATTAGCATATGTGAAGCCGGCAGGCTGTGATTCCTTTATGTCCTTAATCAATAATTACAAATCATCGCAAACTGTGTCCAGTTTTGCAGAAAAAGTAACTGCGATCAATGGAATAAGAAGTTTATTGGCCTGACTTTTCAGATGTTTACTCAAATTCACCACCAGCCACAGTCGCAAAGGGTAATAGAGGCACAAGGTGCACAGGATTTATAGACCGTAACAGCCAGGTGAACACATGCGTACTAAAATTAGCAGCTATTGCGATCGACGCTGGGCGTCGTAATTGATGTGATGGTGGCTTGGCAGTCCGCATCCGAGTCGTCGATAGCCACAATTACAACATCTCTGTCGGATATCGGTGTGACAGTTACGCGGCCGTTTGACACGCTGAAATTGGAATAGCTGGTCGCTCTAAGAACGCAAGTTTTGAAATAATTTGATCACCCGAGTTATTTCAACAACATTTTCAATGGAGGTCTCATCTGACTGTATGCTATTTGATCTGATCACCAGCATCACCCTTACTCCCGCAACACGGGCATCGATCATAACGATGATCACCCCTAGCTCCAATCCCTCCACTCTCATCACCGAAGAGACCACCGACTACATGACACCTGATACCTTCTCCATCAACACCACCACCGTCCCACTACCAGCGATGGGGACTCAGTCCTCATTGCAATTGCACATTCACCTCACGCATCGGCCTGGTAGATCCCGTGTGAATCCATCCCACAGAGACTGGCGAACCAGTTACTGGAGCAGTGAAAAACGGCAGGGATTGCCCCATCCACTGCCCTCACGCATTCAATCACCTCATGGGCCCATTCGGTCACATGCACGTTCGGTCACCTCAATGTTTACAACATAGATACACCACGCTTAAAAATCCGCTCTTCAGATTCCCAATTCAACCACTACCACGAACGACGGCCATCCAGCCTCTCCCGACCTCTTTTGCCCGCACTGTGCCCGAAACTTCACTTCACGTATAGGCCTGGTTGATCACCTGCGAATCCATCGCACGGAGACCGGTGAACCAGTGCCTGAGTCTCCGACATACAGTCGCCGCACCGGTCTCCTCTATCCTCACTGCTCTGGTATATTCACACACCCCGTGGACCTGCTTGGACACATGCGTCTCCAAGATAACATATGGTAAACCACCGTAGGCAAGACCGCATCAAGGTACACTACCTCCACCAACACCTACACAACACCACTAACATCGCGTACCTGCGACAATCATGGTGTCTCGGAAATCGTGGCCTAGAAGCCTGCCAACTGATGCTTTATATCAGGCCACGTGTGTTGCACATTGAGTGGCTGACCATTGGACTGTGAGTCAGACGACGATGGCTTCTTCTTCCCCCCCCCCGTTTTCGGGAATCCTGCTGTGTACGTAAAGGGGTTCAAGTCGTGCTGTGGCGCTCGAAAATGGGTTCACCGGCCTTGTCAGCCACTGCGCCCGCGCCCGCATCGGACAAATGACTGACTCGGACGGTGGTTTGGTTGTGGGGGTGGGCAAGAGAGTGAGGCCGATGATTCAGTGCACTTTCCTCACTCTAAAGCAATCTGACGCGCTTGAAACTATCGGAGTGCTAAACGTTGTGGCTGGAAGGTTGCCAGCCGACGAGGTAACTCGAACCGCGTAGTCAGCCCAGTCTGTGTGCGGAGTGGCTGACTGGCGGACAGGAAAAGTCGGGTTGCAATGGCTCCTTCTTAATGTGGCCTTCATGGCACTCTAACTCAGCTAGGATCCAAGCCACCCCTCCCTTTATTGCTATTTTTGTCCTTGTTTGCGTTGTATCAGTGCGTGGGCCTGCGCCATCTCCCATGTCCAGCCCTCTTGACTCTATCTTGACACCAGGTCCAGGTCGAGGAGTTGAGCAGAGAGTGAGGTAGATGCCGTGCAAGTATTCTCTCATTATAATCAAGCGCAAGTCACCGTCGCTGCACCACCCTATTGTGGAGCATAGGTTGGACGTCGTCGGACTATGAAGGTCGAAGTGTTACTAAGAAACTATCAGAAATTGAAATGAGTTTTATTTTCAAAATATGGTTGCTCTTTTTAAAATGGGTAGAATTTTAACTTCAAATTTTAAAGTTCAGCTAACGTTGTACCGTTTGGTATTTCGGTTGTAAGAGAATACCGATGGTAGGACAAACCTGAAAATATGTTCAGTCGCAAAGCATAAACAAGCAAAAACATACCTTGAAACGTTTGGAGATTTTTGAAAATAAAGAAACCAATAGAGCAGCGTTCACTAACCACGGTGTAAACTATATCGACCCAGTAAGAGGAATAGAGATTCCGCTTTACGCACCTTAACTGTAAGATTATCCACAATAAGTTAGCCAATTTCGTGTAGATAAGCTCCAGAAATCGAAATACTTTTAATTTTTCCGTCCATCGAGAACTAAAACATCAGCGACCATCCGAATGGCTTTCCGCCCCTCCCTAGTCGTAAAGACCACTTCGTACTGTTGTGGCATTTTTAAATCAGATTCCAAGTTAGGCAATTTATAAGAAAAATTACTTCCAAAATTATTTAGAAATGGTATTTATTCAGTTTCAGTAGTAGAACTTAGCCGTACCCGCTTGTCCCAAGATCCTTATCGTTGGGATCGATGGCGAAAATTTCCTGGTAACTGACAACGACGATGCCCTGGATTCCAACACGTCTGTTTTGCTATCAGACAACCGATAATGTTGGTCGCCAATACTACAAGCATCTTACAAGAAAGTCAAATTAAAAATGCGTCTTATTTTTCAATAACTTATTCAAATGTGAATATGCACTGCCATAAAACAAACATTCGCCTGGAGAGGGATTCTCGCTTAATCATCGCCTTCATATTCAAGTCCTATTCAGTAAAGATTCTTTCACTCTAAGACACCATCAAAGCACCACAAAGTGAGCGTATTTGCAGCGAAAGATGAATATGATTTCGTTTATTACTGGTCCAACCTTGATTCCAAAGATACTCAAAGGTAAACCTGGCGTGATAAACGAGCTAGACAGATTGATATTTTGACCGTCATAGTCCGACGATGCCCACCATATGTTCCACAGAAGGGTGATGCAGGGACGGGTCTTGCACGTGGATTAGTTTCAAGGGATAGTAAACTGTGCTGCAGCTACCACATTCTCCCCTTTCCTCGACCTGGACTGAGTCAAGAAGACCGGAAGCGGGAGAGAGCGCAGGTGGCTGGCATAACTGAAACCGCCACTGAGCGTGCCGCCACACCCTGCTCTGGATCCCACGGAGTGTGAGTGCCATAAAGGCCACATAAAGAAGGAGCCATTGCAGCCTGGCTCTCAGTCGGCCAGGCAGCCACTCCACACAAAACACACGATAGTTCGACCGTCGATTTCGACGAGGTCCACCGTATGCTCCACGGAAGGGTGGTGTAGGGACGGTGACTTGCGCGTGAATTAGTTTTAAGTGAAAGTAGTCTTGCGCTGCAGCTACCGCACTCTCTCCTCCTCCTCCCCCACCGGAACCCGGTGTCATGACAGAGTCAAGAAGACCGGAGGCGGGAGAGGACGCAGGTGGCTGGCGCGGCCGGAGCCGCCCGTGGGCGCACCAACACACCTGGCTCGGATCTCACGAAGTGGGAGTGCCATAAAGGCCACATTAAGAAAGGAGCCACGCAGCCTGACTCTCAGTCCGCCAGTCAGCCACTCCACAAAACACACATTGGGTGACCACGTGACCGAGTTATCCCGTCAGGTGGCAACCTTCCAAGCCACGGCTTTAAGCGCACCGTGATAGTTTTCAAGCGCGTCAGATTGTTTATAGTGAGGAACATGCGCTGAGCCGTCGACCTCACTCTCTCCCCACCCC
>WEDG01000240.1:0-28559 GCA_017591395.1 Schistocephalus solidus | reverse complement strand
TTGATACTTCGTTCAGTTACGTATTGCTAGTCCGGAAGCTTGCGTAAACATCTAAGGCCTACAAGGAACGGTGGAGCGTAACAAGATACAATTTATTCTCGCAATGCGAACTGTGGTGGCAGGACTAAGTCAATAATTTAAAGGTTTAAAGGAAAAGCTATATATTAACTAGGAAACAGCATAGGAATTCACACCCTCTAAAGCGACAATGCCGGACAGACAAACTACTCGGCAGAACATAGATGAAGATGGACACTCCTGCGCAGTTGACAAAACTCGAGTGCCGATCACTGCGATCAATGAGCCTATCAGAATCCTAGGGCCATGTCTTAGGGTGACCTGATCAAGACAATGGCACGGATATGCTTTTGTATACAGTGACTGATAGGCTGCTGTTTATCAGTGTAACAACAAAAAGTTTTCAGGCAACGACGTGCACAAGAAGAATTGAAAATGCCAGAGGGATGGACAGCACACAACCCGGTTGGAGGTCTTAGACGGGATACCACCTTAATAGACGTATGGTCGACCCACTGTTCCAAGGTAAATTCACGAAATCAGTGAACCATACTAAAGGTTTACTGACATCGTGGTCGAAGACAAGATAAAAGGCTCATGAATAAAATGGAATAGTTCTAATGCATAATCGATATAGCACATCAGCGGTACTAAGGTTATTTAAAATTATTTCCAAGGATAAGACTATTTAGCTTAAAAGGTACGGTATACGAGCTCATGGTGGTAATGGGGTGCGTCCAACTCTTGAAGTGCATTAGTCGCGTCCTCGGGGTTAGTTTGGTGCACTGTCTACTTCAGAAGAGAACTTATCTGCTTCATAAGAGGCGTCGTAACGCAACTCACTTGGTGGAATGCGATGATGTATCCAGCCTGGAGTGAGCGTGACTGGTGTAAGCAAGGATTCCCGCTTTTAAGATGGCTTGCATGGCGTAGTTGACAGGAGCATCGCGCCAGAGGAACGGTTCCAAATATCTGTTCAATGGCTGTCGTTCAGTTGTCGTCGTTACGCTCCCACCCGCCGAACTTACCCGCTGCTGCTGTGTATTTGTACTCAAGGCGGCGCTACCGCCGCTGTCACGACAAAAGCGATGGGTACCGGTGGGATGCTTGAAGATGGCGAGGGTACCGCAGCGACCGGCTTTTCTCCCAAACTACCGTGGCAAAGAGTGCGGCGTGAAGTTCTTTCATACTGCTGAACGAGATTTGGGTGGCAGTATGTCATCAGCAACACCTCGAGCGATGAAGCGACCAACGTACTAAAATGGAAAATGACACTGGCTACAACTGAAATTATATACAACCTTCTAGCAGTGCCAGGTTGACATTTTTGAAGCCAAGGGTCTAACTATCAGTCACAGATTTTAGTCCACTTTATAAGTAACTAAGGCTGGAGCGACGAACGAAGACAAATATGCAAATTAGAACAAGTTTAAAATTCAATGGCGAATCAACGGCATAAGACTAGGAAGACAAAAGTTTTATGAGTTTTATAAGGAAGCCTGAGCAAATATGTAATACCTCTGGTGCCTTAGGAACATCAAGAACAATGTCTGCCAAGTCATCCAAAAGTAGGTGGAAACCTTGCTGCATGGCCGACATACTGATGACCTTGCCACACATTTCAGAGAGAAGCTCCGAAGTTAGCTCACAGTGAGACATCTTGTGCTGTAGAGCCAGATTTATTGCCATAAATGGCAAACGGCGACGTTGGAGGGGAGACAAGTTGATCTCCTTCAAAGCGTCCTAAAACGCGAAGGGAATTTTGAGATATGGACGCTAGAATACGGGTACAGGTTTGAGATGCCAGAGAAAACATAAAGTGACTTACAATGACTTCCTCTGCTTTGCAGTGGTCGTAGTACTCATGGACAAGGGAAGAGAAAAAAATTCCTCAGAAATCCTCGTCGTTGAGAACAGCATTTATGTGATCAATCGTGACTGGGACCTAGAAAAAACTAAACCGGTAAAACATGCTTACATTGTCATCTGAATCATAGTCCGGATCGCCGTGGTCCAGTTCCAACTCATCGAGCTCGTCACTGACACGGATCCAAACGTCCTTGTCAGAATCTATATCCATATAGATATAAACAGAAAATCTTACGCTTTTTCGCCTCTGGCCTGAAGCCATTTCGAGACTTCCGACTGTTTTTGCTATAAGGAACCCTAGATCTGTTTTGGAGACGTTGTACAACCGACGTCGCAGCAGAATCCTCCGTAGCAAGCGTCAGACCATTGACCCCGGCATGGCTGAAGGAATTGTAATGCATTCGCTTTTTTTTAACCAAACGAGGATTCTTCTGAACAACCATTGTCGTGGCCTCAGCGTCAAAAATGGGTTTCGGCCATGTCATCTCTCCAGCCGATTCTTCAGCACTGGCGTCACCCTCGCACCCATCGTCGACTTCAGTATGCCGATGCTCGGCTTCCGACATGGGAAGCGAATCCTACCGTGCGGGAAGAAGTAAAAAAGACCGGTAGTACTGCAAAGTAAATCGTTAAAACTAGGGGATTAAAAAGCCACACGATAGAACTGAGTATCAGCGAAAAATATGCAGGACCAGCTGTTATTGAGCGCGGCGGAGCTGCATAAAAACAACATGCTTATTCAGATCAAGCCAGTGTCTCAGAAATTTTCATGACGTACACACTAATCAGTCAATGGGCCGGTTGAATAGTTTTTCTGTTCCAAGAACTACAGTTTATGTTCACTATTAAAAAGTGATCTGAAGAAAAGAACATATTCGATAAAAGAAATATAATAAGAGGTCGAGTATGAAAACGTTAAGCGAATCAATGGGACATCACTGCAAAGAGAGAGGATGCAGACAAGTAAACAAGACAGGTATAAGTGAATTGCATATCAGTGGGGTCCGAACTTAAAAATACCAGGACAGACAAACAGAAACGGGAAACAGAGTTAAGTGAACAGCGGCTGAAAATATCGCTGAATTTTCCTGCACAGGCGCACAATCCATGTGGGAATCCGTAGCCCATCGAAAAGTTTTACAACGCTTCGTACTAATTTACATATGGGTGTAGAATAAACTTGACACAAGGGTCAGATTTAGAATTATCAGGTGCACTGATGCAATCGCAGTCAGGACGACACAAAAGTACACGAACATTTAATTATATGCAAAGGGTAAATAATATTTAATAGGACAAAAGAACTTTTAACGGATTCTATATTCAGCGCAAATAAGTGGCAGAAAATCAAATCAAGGTCAACAAAGGAAAAGTTATCAAGATTTTTACATACTTTGTACATTTTGACCGCCACGAACGACAAGGTCCACTGAGTGCACACAGATTGGACGCATGGTGGTGAATTACGCGATAAGTAATGTACTGCAAGGCCAAATATTGTTGCATCTACCACACTCTCTCTTCTTCCAGCATTTTTGTTCCGAAGGGAAAAATGTTTGGCAAGATTATCGAAGGTGGGCCCGGCGTTACATCGAATAATCTATGCGAATATGCAGAAATCAGGATGAGCACTACACGTCAGTGAAAAGAATAGAAGATTGCCGAAAGGTTTTAGAGACCCGAGGTATCCAGGTAACAATCAAATACATTATCTTAGGATCTGTCTCTACTATGCGGCTGGACTACGAATTAAAACGTATTGAGGAATTGCTCAGTATATTTTGCAATAAGATTTGGCTTTGAAGATCATGCTGAAAACTTTTTAAATTGCAAAGAAAGTGAAAGCACGATCACTAGGAAATTACGTGCATTTGCCTGAGCTCCAGGTCTCGAACAAGAGGCCATTATTGGATACTCTGAAAATGTTACAACAATGAGTGGTTTTGTCGTCAAAAGAAGGAGAGAGTAGTGGTGGAAGGGACGGTGTTCACGATAATTCGATTTCCATGCCGTCTCACAGCATCGTTACGGCATGCGTCCTTGGCTGGGAGCTAGGTCACTCCTCTTGGTCGCATGAACAAAGAGCGTGATATCAGAGGAATGAATTAACGTGCCTGTAGATAAATTTGATGTCAAGCACCCAGGCCTCCACCCGCTACTGCGTTGCGGCATTATCCGCGTGCTCATGAACCTAAATTCGTGACCTACCTTTAGGGTGTGCGTAGCGACGCGAGACAGTTGGCTGCCCCCACAATGCCCGTTTTTGCTCAATTATTCGCGAGCTGATTGGTCTTTCAGTCTGCCCTGTATACTGCTGAGAACTGGCAGTACCAGAGATTTGATAAATGACACTGTTTTACTCACCTGCTTCCGATTGGTCCTTTATTTGCATGATTCGGGTATGCATGGTATTTGTTGGTCTATTGGCGCTACCCACGCCGGATTTTGCAGCTGTACTTTCCATTGCTTCTGGCACATACTTTATATAGTATAGAGGATGCCAGGGTGTTGGTGTCTCTCCTCCGTTTGTTCCCTGTTTGGGCGTACAGAGACAACGGCGGACAACGCTCTTTGGGCTCCATTTCTCGCCAGTTGATCCTGAAGATACCGTTGTTATCATATTCGAGCCTACAGTTCACTGTAATGTTTTTTTACTCATTGGAATAGGTCGCTAGCACAGCCAAGTTTATGCGACGTCAAGTGGTTGCTATGGTATTTGAGGAACTGATTTATGTTGGTCGCCCTTCTATACACCGTGGTGCTGCGTTCTCCACTGGCTCTGCATGTGACGTTGACGTCAAGTAAAGGTAACTGTTTGGTAGTCTCTTCTTCAGTTATAAACCAAATTTCGGGGAAGATTTCGTCAAGCAGGTCTCGGAATCCTGCTGGTCTGCCGTTTTTGATTATACCGAATGTGTAGTCGGCACCAAATTCAGGTTAGTATCGAGGAAAGGCCAGTTCTGCGACGAAACTGGTTACGAAGAAACCCACCATATGTTCTACTTTTGAATTTGTAAAAGTTTCGTTGGCAGAAAGCAAAGTTTAGGATAAGATTGTCAGTTTTTAGGGGGCAACTTGTTTTTGTGAGAAAATTTTGTCGTAGATCTGCTCGAACCGTTTGTGTAGAATGTCGCACGCCAGGTCCGTTGCGATAGAGGTGAATAATAAAAAAAGGTCAAACGATACCATCATTTGATCTGGTCGAATAGTTTTTTTTTTCTAGTACGTTAGCTTAGAGGCAGAATTGATAGAGTACCTCGAGCCCTCTGGGGGAAATTTTAGTTTTCAGGCCATCCTGGCTGCCTTTCAATGCAACAATCGACCAAAGCGGAACGTACCAGAGATCGCACTTTTATCGTCTCTGCAACAAGAAGTCTAGGCTCGCATCTCCGCTTCCACTGTTTAAAGTATTCAAAAGGGGCAAAAAAATACTATAGTGTTTCCTGTAACATGTACTTTTCCGAAAGATTACCGTACTATTGGGAACAGAAAATCAGGCAAAACTAATAGGTTCAAACAAATATCAGGCCCAGTGAAACGTCACGCTATACAATTGCACGGCTATTCTTAAAGGTTTAGAACGACCGACAAGAATGCTCCCTGTCTGCTAAATGAACTTGCATATGGTATCAAGTACGGGCAAGTTGTAGTCCAATCGCAGGTGAGCCACACTATAAAAATCAATGTGATAGTTCAAACATGGTGACAAACTGTGTTCACTAATTCCACGGTCGTTAACGACGATGTCCGTCGTTAACCCAATGCAGAGCTGCGCTGGAACAGTGACTTACGCGTGAGTTGGCAAATTTTTAACGCAAGGCTTTTAGCATACTGAGATGTATTAAAGCGTCTCAGTTTGCTTATACGGAAGAATATATCGCAGTAGGCTAAGCTGATAGGGGAAGCCCTGGCAACTACGACCTGGCCCGGTTCCGTATAAGGATAAAATAAGTGGGACGCGTCCTGGGAGGCTAGTTTATACTGTACATAACTATCGCAAAAGTGGTTGGAGGAATTTGGCTGCCAGACGAGGGCACGTTCAGCCACTGTGTCTGCAACGTCCGCAAGTCTATGTGAGACTGTGTGGTCTTCACAGGGAATCCAACGTGGCTAGGAAGATGAATGACCGATGTGGACAGCCAGGATTGTCAAGGGCCAGACAATTACTGGTGCGCACGTGCATGTAGACATGAGGGGTTCAGCGGTCAGCATGGGCACAGCGTTTGGTCCCTAAGAATACGCTCGGAGCTCCGTGAAACTCAAATTCCACCTCACTTTATTTTCCCTCTTCAGAGCACCAGTCTTCTGAGCGTGTCAGTCAAGCAGGTGATGCTGGCCTCGGGTGCAGTGATTAACAAAATGGCAACAAAACAACTACGAGTGTCACACGTGATCTGCACTTCACAGAAAACACCAAGATTTCACACAAACGGGGGTTGCTGCTCGGATCCTACCTGTGGTAGTTTACTGTAGATGTGACTTTACGTAGCAGCCCAGGCGCGCGCATCGCATGCACGTGCGAGGTATCTATTTGGTGTCTGCACTTGAGGGATATTAAACTGGTTCTTGGGTGATGTGTGTACCCTGTAAAATCCTGCATAAGACAACTGACCGTCTCGGACGGTGGTCTGTGTGTGGGTGGGGGAGGAGTAAGGTCGATAATTTAGTGCATTTTACTTACTATAAACAATCTGAAGCACTTGAAATTATCACGGTGCACTAAAAATCGTGACTTAGAAGGTTGACAACTGGCGGGATAACTTGGACCGTGGGGTCAGGCAAATGTGTTTTTTTATGTAGAGTGACAGACTGGCAGTTTGAGAATAAGGATGTGACGGTTCATTCTTAATGTGGCCTCTATGGTACTCCCACTCCCAGGATCCAAACGAGGTGTGGATGCACGCTTACGGGTGTCTATGACCGCACCAGATGCAATGGGTGGGCCTGTGCATCTTCCTGTCTCCAGTAATCTTGACTCTGTCACGACAGCAGGCTCGTGTGGTGTGCGGTAGCTACAGCGAAAGTCTAATACCACTTAAACTAATCGAGTGCTCCATTCTCCAAAACTATCCAAGCCTCTACAACAGGCAAATAACCCTCACCATTTTTAACCAATATACTAGACCCGATTTCCCAGTGTTTAAATCCTATAGCCACCTGTCCTCTCCCGTCAGCGTCTGTATTCCGTCTAGCTTCCCCATTCCGTTTAAACTACCAGCAGGCATATCCCGGTCTTAACTCATAGGGTGCTTGAATATCGGAAATTTATATTCCTACACCTTTTATACACCCCTCTCAGCCTTTTGTTACGGACATTTGTTATACCATTATTTCTGGTGCAGTTGGCAGTTACTTTTCCATTTTTTCTAAAATAATGATAATCCTAATTTGGGTGCTCTGACTACACTACATGTCATCAAGGTCAAGGGCACGCGGACCGATTTTTAAAGATAAGTCAACGGTTTATTTTTACCATATAACGCTCTCCCTCCCTTAGATCGATCTTATGCCACTCGTAATTCCTCTATGTTAATTTCACCACCCCTTAGCTCCACCTCTAACCACTCTCAGTTTTTACCTCCAAATATGCTTTCATCTGAAATAATCTTCCACTCGAAATTATCTTGTAGTCTACATTAGCAGTGTTCTAAGGGCACAACTGCTACTCCACCAATGGCCGTACCTAACCATACAAAACGACATCATGTTCCTCCGCGATCCCTCCTCTCACCATCTACGCCCCGTCGTTCCTGGATGTTTAATAGAGACTGTGCTTAACGATCTCCATAATCAGTTGGGGCATTGTGGCCAACGGCGCACCGAACAAGCCACCCGTAACCGTTTTTGGTGGCCACAATTACGGTCGTCAACGCACCTTTTTTGCCAAGCGTGTCCAACATGCGCTTCCTTTAAATCACCCACCCCATCCCCCCACGCACCACTACAACCCATGACCACCGGTTTCCCCGGGGAACGCGTCGGCCTAGATATAATCGGACCTCTGCCGATCTCAGTCCGAGGACACGAATTCATCCTCGTGATGATTGAATATTTTACGAAGTGGACAGAGGCCATACCCCTACTCCACCAAGACGCAGCATCCGTAGCAAACACCATCAAACGTACATGGATCAGTCGCTGGGGCTCACCCCTATCGTTTCATTCAGACTGCGGTAGTAATTTCGAGTCTCAACTGATGCAGGAAGTCTGCGAACTGTTAGACGTACGGAAAACCCACACTACCCCCTATCACCCTGGTAGAACGAACCAACCGCACGATCCACAACATCCTACTCGCGTTTACCAAGGACGAGCACCAACACGACTGGGATGTCCACCTACCCTTTTGCCTCCTGGCTTACCGCGGAACGACCCACTCCTCTACCAGATTCACACCCCATTACTTATGGACAGGCCGTGAACTTCGTCTACCAGTTGACCTCCGCTACCACTTACGATCACCAGAGCAAACCATACCCCAAATCTTCGCCACCAAACTCCGCGAGGTGATACGGTCCGCACACAATTCTGCACGCATAACCCTAGGAAACGCCTCCACCATCCAAAACGGCACTTCGACCAACACATCGCTGGCACTGGGTTCCAAATCGGGGACCTCGCAATGCATCACTACCCTATACCACCCCGCGGTACCTCAGCGAAACTCCACCACCCTTGGCGTGGACCATTTGCTGTGCTCGATGTCCTAGCCCCAACCAGCTTCCTCCTACGCGACGCCATCCGCGCCTAGTCACTCCCCTTCACGGCCCATTTTTCTAAGCTGAAACCCTACCGTGGCCGCCTCCGCCTGCACAACCGATTCTCTACCCATCCTACCCGCAGACCAGGTACCCCCAGTAGCCATAGAAGTAACTATACCCCACATCGTGCGATCCCCCCAGCACTGAGGACAGTGCTGCATCTTAGAGGGGGGCTGTGTAACGGACCCGAACTACCCGTGTTGTTTTAATCAGACCCTCTTCCGTTTTTGTAGACGGGCTGTAAAATCGACACGCGCCAACCCTCGGATACGCCACCGCCGCTCGATAAGTCGTTTCTATCTATCGCCCCTTCGTCGTTTAAACTACAATCGCTTTCTATTTATCGTATTATTTACATTAATTGTATCGAGATTATTCGTTCACATATACTGTACACTTCGCCTTAACTTATCCCATATATACCATCGTTATATTGATAACTGGGTTATTTATCGTTCGCATTATTATGTCGGAAATGTCCGGGTCTTCAGAGGACACAGTGTCGAAGGATACTCTCGTGAAGAAAGATATCGAACTATACCCGCAACCCAGTAGTCCCGCTTCATCCCCATCGCCGAACCGGCCGGACGCTACAGGGTCTGCCGACTAATTAGACTTAGTTGACTGATTACTAAAAAAGGTGAAAAAGATTAGGAGCAGGAAGAGTTCAACGGTAAAAAACTTTCAATGCAGTCCAACAGTTTCATATTTGTATTATATAACATAGTGTTGAATTATGTTTGATCTAGCTGTATGAAACAGCTAGTACAATTCGTTTCATAAAGCTATATCAAAACCTAGGCGTGCGGCTCGTTGAGCATTCGAATTACGTAGAGCATTAATGATGTTAAAACCGGAATATAAAAATATAATAAGTTTTGCAGGTTAGTTTTTACGCAAATTGTTTAACAATCATAAAATTATATATAAAAATAAAGACGCTATCCAAAAACATTTAAAATATAAAATTATCATAAATTTTTTAATAAGTATTAACAAATGGAAAAAAAGCTGCTTTTTAGATAATGGGTATATAAATCATTAAATTGAGAGCCCTTGCGCATAGCCAGAGGATAGGTATTTATGAGTCTAGTAGGTCACTAACCACCAGCTATAGCTTGCCCATAACCAGATGGTGTACCACATAACCAGATGATTAAATTCTTGATCTCTATGTGCATTGCAGGTCGTCGTAAGATGTTCATAAAAGGACGTAAAAGCTACTCGTGGGAGCTTCTGGCCTGAAATGGCTATCGCCGCAAAGTACGTTTGGATTTGCTTGACTTCTAGATGCACATACGGCAGCTCATTGGGAGAACTCAGAATTGAAGTAGCTTTCGCCGATAGTAACCACCACGTTGTAAAACGCGTGATTCCCGAAGTTGGCGTTATCAGAGCCCTTTCGGCCCGAATTCTATGTTGAAGAACTGAGTTGAAAAATGTCCTATCTTATTCAAAAATAGATGTGTGGTATTATTTAACAGATGTTGTTTGATTTTTATTTTAAATTCTAGTAGGGTTCGACTATTTCTGATAGAACTTGGTAGGGCATTCCATATTGTCGCGTATCTTATGGAATAGAAGTTGGATCGTTGGGCATTTTTGAATTTAGGAATTTTTATAATATTTTCATAATTTCTAGTGTCTCGGGGGCCGTTTTGATTTTTAGTATATTCATTCTGAGAATATCTTGGTCGTGTGTGATTTTGAATAGAAAAGTGAGACCATTTTTGAGTTCTTCTGATCCAGACGGGTTGAAGACCATATTTAATGTAAAGTTCCATGTATGAGCCTTGAATGCCATGACCTTTGGATAAATATCTGGTAAAGCATATTTGAATGGCTTCTATTTACTTTCGGCCCTTTGATGGCATTATGCCAAAGATAATTGAGCAGTAATCCAGGAGAGGTTAAACGTACACTTTATAGAGTCCTGTCTTTAGGGCAGGTGAGGAGAAATTTATACAAATGAATCCGCATAGTCTAGTGGCTTTTGGTGATATTTGTTTAACGTGGGGAGATAAATCAAGAGCACTTGTATAGCTAAGACCTAAGTCTTTTATTGATGTTGTCTCGGTTATTTCCTGATTATTGAAAATTATGGGTGGAAGTTTTTGTGGACCAAAAATCAGGAGATGACATTTACTTGGAGAAAATGGCATTTGCCATAGAGTACTCCATTCGCTTAGTTTTTTAAGATAATTTTCAATCGTTCTATGCATACTGGCTACTGTATGCTTGTTATATGCATATGCAAGTTTTAAGTCGTCCGCATATAAAAATGTTTTAGCTGACGTTGATATAGAGGATAAGTCGTGAATGTATATAAGAAATAGGAGGGGACCAAGGATAGTCCCCTGAAGTACTCCACTACTAATAGGAGATGGTTCTGAGACCACGTTTCGAATTTGTACTACCTGATATCGGTTTTGAAGGTAAGATTTTAGAAAGTCGAGAAGAGGAGACCCGATCCCATGACTTATTAGCTTCACTAGAAACCTTTGATGGGGGACTTTATCGAACGCTTTTTTTAGGTCAAAGTATATCGTAGCTACCGTGTTTCCGTCATCTCTGTTACTTGAAACGAATTCAAGGAAGGTGAGATGGCAGGACTGACATGACTTTTTAGGTAAGAAAGCGTGTTGAGAGTAAGGTATGAGGTTAGCGTTCGTTAGATAATTTAGCATTTGGTTCGAAATTATTTTTTTCTAGGATTTTGCTATAACCGCTGTTCGGTGAATACCACGATAGCTTTGTGTATGAGATCGGTTCCCGTTTTTATAGATTGGTGTAATGCTAGAGTATTTCCAGATTTCTGGATACATACCATTCTATTGGAGTAGGGAGAATAGCCTAGACAGCAGTATTGGAGCATATATCATATGGTTCAGTATGCAAGGTGGGATTTTATCCGTTCCATAAGAGGTGGAATTAGACAGTTGTCTGATAGATTTTTTGACGGTTTCTTCGCTAAAACAGATCTCATTGAGGGTAAATGCTGTCATGTATGTTGGTTGGGGTATCGGCTGCTCCTCAACTGAATAGTTGGCTGAGAAGTACTTATTGAATAAATTTGCTATTTGTTTATCGTTCGTTATTACTTGTCCTGCGTCATCAATCATGAGTTGGGGACCTGGTTTTCGATATGTGTGCATTTGTTTCCGAAAGATCTGGGCTGTTTTTTCGGAGGAATCTATGGCCCGGCGTTCCGCTGCTATGTTTTTGTTTGCTTCCATTTTTCAACTAGATCATGAATTTCTCTAATTCGTCTGAGTGTGGATAAATAACTAACTGAGGGATCATGAAGTTGTTTTTTTTTAGTTTTTTTAGTCTGTTGGAAGGGAAGTTAGGAATTTGTGACTTATACGGTAATGTCTCATCTATTAAGGTATCTCGAAATATAAAAAGGGTAGAGGATAAAAGGTTTACAGCTTCCGTCGCGGAGGTCGTTAGGAGATATGAACTCCAGTCTAGTGACCTTACATGGCTGTTCATAAAGTCAATGTCGAGTTTTTTTTGGATTTATGGAAATGTAATTAGAATCTGATGTTTCTTTTATGTTAAGAGGGAGCATTGTTATTATTGCCTTATGATAACTTTCAAAGGTTATGCTGTCGTAATGCGTATGTAGGGGCCAGATATCATTTGTGAGAATAATGTCTAGTATGTTGTTCCTTCGGGTTGGTTTATTGATTATTTGTATCCAGTTATGGAACACAATTGATGATAGCAGTTCATCATGGTCAGTACCGAGTCAATTGACCGACATAAGAGAAGTTTCAATTTTCTTTTAAAAAAACGTCCCCAAGAGTAAAATCCCCATCGAAGTTGCATTTCATTTCCTTTACTCCTGCGGCTTTAAACTTGTAGGTATTTGTATAATTTACATCTTTGTATCTTTCTTGGTCACCTGAATCTTTATGATCGCTTGTTTTAATGTGCTAAATAAAAACACAACATCCAGCTTCAACCGGCATGTTGGACGTCTTCTGTTTTCGCTGCTGCATGTCACCGCTGCTATCTTGATTGTACTGATCTCTCTCAATAACTTTCAGTCAATTGCAATGATTGATCTTCATTTCTCGATTGCATTCTACTGATCGCCGTCTCAATTGAACTCCTGACTCTGCTCTTCATCCTTGATGTATAGCTTTCTGGATCTAGCTCAGAGTTCATTACAATCCTCAACAACACTCGCTATCTAGAAGCTGCGTTTTTCGTGAGTCTGCATTCTAACAATCCTCTGACATTTTTGCCGTCCTTTTGTCGTTTGTAGTTTAGACGCAATTCTCCACTTAGCGTTAATTTATTTGGTACACATCGGTTCTTAGCAGTTTCGAACCTCGTCTACACTACAAAATTGGTGACCCCGCTTTTCTATCATTACGCACCATATCACTTACTATGACGGACAATGAGACTAACGCAGACTCTCTTGACGTCCATAGCCTCTCTTTCAAATTGCCCGCATTTACGCCAAGCAACCCTCGCGTATGGTTTAGGCAGATCGAGGCAGTTTTCTCGACTCGCCGTATCACCAGTGAACGCACGCGTTATTCATACGTAGTGCAATCACTTCCTTTCGATGTTGCCGTTGACGTCGAGGACCTCCTTGATCCTATCCCTGCTGAGGAGCCATACACCCAGTTGAAGGATGCTGTAATTAATCGTGTGGCCAAGTCGGCCAACCGAATGCTGCGTGAGCTTTTCACGCAAGTCGAACTTGGCGATCAAACACCTTCCCAACTTATGCGACACATGCGTTCTTTGCTTGCTGGTCGTCGTATGGATGATGCAATTTTCCGACAGATCTGGCTTGATAAGCTTCCCCTGCCCATGCAGCAGGTATTGGCTATGCTCGACACGAGCACCTCATTGGATAAACTAGCCACTCATGCAGACAGAATCATGGAATGCTATCCAAGCGGTACCGCATGTTCTAGTCTTCAACAGACATCGGTGTCCACTTCCAGATCTGATAATATTGACACTCCTGCTCATCAAGGCACTCCAAAGTCAGAACGTGACCCTCCCTATGTGACGTTATCATCGTGCTATAGTGCCTATTCACGGGCCGCACCATCATCTGACCTTTCGCAAGCCTCAAATATCGTGCGTATCAGTGATTATGAAGATTTAAAGGATACCGTACGCCTTTTATGCACGCAAGTCAGCAACATGTGTTCTATCATCAACAATCTCCAGTCAAATAGTCGTCAACCATATCAACGTCGACGGTCCAAATCACGGGAATGGCAGCCACAGACCGTGTGCTGGTACCATCGTACCTATGGCGTGAAAGCACGCAAGTGTATTCCGCCGTGCAAATTCCCACAAAAGCCGCAACAGTTAAACGACAACGCCAGCCAGTAATGGCGACGACTGCTGCTGGCCAACCGCGACCCAGTCGCCTCTTCTACATCACCGATAAGTCGAGTGGTCTCCGTTTTCTTGTAGATACCGGTGCTGAGATTAGTGTTATCCCGCCTCCTAGGCGTCACCACCTCAAGCCTTCGCAGTTCTCATTGCAGGCTGCTAACAACACCGTCATCCACACATTCGGACAACAGTCCCTAACTCTTAACATTGGTCTAAGGCGATGTTTCCAATGGGTCTTTATCCTAGCCGACGTCCAGTCACCGATTATTGGAGCCGATTTCCTCTCACATTTCGGCCTTTCAGTTGATTTGAAGCATCGTCGACTGATTGATACTACAACTAGACTTTTCGCCGTCGGTACGGTCACCTCTGAACCTTCGGTTGGCATACACTTAACTATACCAAGTTCGCCATTTGCTGACATTTTGAAGGACTATCCGTCCCTCACTAAACCTTGTCAGTTTACCGAAAAAGTTCAGCACACAGTCCGGCATCACATAGTTACCACAGGACAACCCGTTCATGCCCACCCACGCAGACTTCATCCAGAAAAGTTGCGGGTGGCTAGAAGTGAGTTCGAACACATGCTAAATTTGGGGATTATTCGCCCTTCTTCCAGTCCATGGGCCTCTCCTCTGCACATGGTCCCCAAGAAATCAGCCGATGATTGGAGGCCATGTGGGGATTATCGTGCTTTGAACAGAGCAACTGTCCCCGATCGGTATCCCATTCCTCATATTCACGATTTTTCTCACATGTTGGCTGGAAAGACTATTTTCTCCAAGATCGACCTTGTGAGAGCATATCATCAAATACCGGTCGCTGAGGAAGACATCCCCAAGACCGCCATCACAACGCCTTTTGGCTTGTTCGAATTTCTCCGCATGCCTTTCGGTTTGCGTAACGCCGCCCAATCCTTCCAGCGGTTTATTGATGAGGTCTTGCGCGGTCTTTCGTTTACCTTTGTCTATATTGATGACATACTCGTCGCAAGTTCTTCGCCAGCGGAACATGCATCACACTTGCGTCAAGTGTTTGATCGTTTCCAGCAACATGGTTTGCAATTAAACGTCGACAAATGTCTTTTTGGCGTTCCTTCTCTTGATTTCCTTGGTCATCACGTCGATCAGCATGGAATCACACCACTTTCAGAGAAGGTGCAAAGCGTTTTATCTTTTCCGTCTCCGAAGACCCTCACACAACTGCGACGTTTCATTGGACTTGTCAATTATTACCGACGTTTCATTCCCAACTGTGCGGCAATACTGGCTCCATTGACTGATCTTTTGAAGTCGAAAGGCAAGCCGATTGAACTTTCACCGGCAGCTCACTCAGCTTTTGAGGCAGCCAAGAAGGCACTCGCTGATGCGACCATGCTGCACCACCTCAACTCTGACGCTTCTACGCAGTTGATTTTGACCACTGACGCTTCCAACAGTGCTGTCGGCGCAGTCTTACATCAACAGGTGAATAACCAGTTGCAGCCATTGGCTTTCTTTTCACAGAAGCTACAACCGGCGCAGACTCGCTACAGTACTTTCTCTCGCGAGCTCCTGGCTATATACCTGGCTATTCGTCATTTTCGCCACCTATTAGAGGGAAGAGATTTTCGGGTTCATACCGACCACAAACCTCTTACTTACGCCCTCAAGGCCAAACCAGATAGGTACTCGCCCAGAGAAGTGCGTCACCTTGACTTTATTTCGCAGTTTACTGCTGATATCCGCTACGTCCGAGGCAGCGACAATGTCGTTGCTGATGCATTATCGAGACCGGACATCAACACCTTGTCATCCAAATTCGACCTGGCGAAGCTTGCAGACCTCCAACTAGAAGACGAGTCCATTGCTGATCTGCGTAAATCTAGTACTCTGCAGCTTCGAGATGCACCACTTCCAGCATCACCAGGTACGATTTTATGCGACTGGTCCACAGGCACCCCCAGACCTGTTGTTCCACTATCCTACCGTAAGGTAGTGTTTAACCATTTTCACTCTCTGTCGCATCCTGGCATCCGCGCCTGTCGCAAACTTATTGCTGCTCGCTTTGTCTGGCCAAAGATGAACTCCGACATCGCCCTTTGGACTAGGCAATGTTTCGCGTGCCAGAAAAACAAAGTTCATCGCCATACCTTTTCCTCCAAGCACATTTGCTGTTCCGGACGTTCGATTCCATCACGTTCACTTAGACTTAGTTGGGCCGTTACCACCTTCACGTGGGTACACACATATTTTCACAGCAGTCGACCGTTTCACACGATGGCCAATTGCAATTCCGATATCGGATACCTCGGCAGAAAATATTGCCATGGTCTTCCTACATCACTGGATTGCCAATTTCGGTGTGCCAGCCACCATTACCACTGACCGCGGAAGTCAATTTCAATCTACTCTCTTCCGTGAGTTCACTAAACTTCTCGGGTGTGCGCACATCACGACAACGGCATATCACCCTGCTTCTAACGGCCTCGTGGAACGACTGCATCGTCAACTTAAGACAGCACTGATGTCTCACTCAGACACAACTGCATGGAGTGACAACTTACCCCTCGTCCTTTTGGGTATTCGATCAGCTGTCAAAGAGGACATTCAGTGTACTACGGCAGAACTTGTATACGGTACACCTCTCCGCCTTCCCGGCGAATTCGTGCAGCCTATCACCGTAGACACTAGCTTGTCGAATGCTTTTCGTTCAACAATTGAAACAGCGCATGGCTCAATTGCGTCCAACTCCCACTCGCCTGACATCCAAACGCGTTTTTGTGCAAGACGACCTTAAATCTGCTCCATTCGTTTTCGTCCGGCACGACGCAGTTCGCAAGCCTCTTTGTTCCCCTTATGATGGCCCTTACAAGGTGCTTCAACGGATGGACAAGTATTACGTCATACAGAAGGCTGACAAGACTGACACAGTCTCCATCGACAGACTCAAGCCAGCTTATATTGAGTGCGTCCCACCGCCCGTTGCTCCATCTAATTACTCCGCACCGTCACCATCCATTCCACCTATGTCAATCCCTTCCACTCAACCTTCACACTCGACCACCCCACCCACACGTTTTGCTACTTCTTCTTCACCACAACGCATTTCCTCTCGTTCTGGTAGACATATCCATTTTCCTGCCAATCTTAAGGACTTTGTCGTATAATTTTTTGCCTTTTTTTAATCGAGCGTTTTTTTTGTACAACAAACGCTCTGGTGGGGGAGTTGTGTAGGTATTTGTATAATTTACATCTTTGTATCTTTCTTGGTCACCTGAATCTTTATGATCACTTGTTTTAATGTGCTAAATAAAAACACAACATCCAGCTTCAACCGGCATGTTGGACGTCTTCTGTTTTCGCTGCTGCATGTCACCGCTGCTATCTTGATTGTACTGATCTCTCTCAATAACTTTCAGTCAATTGCAATGATTGATCTTCATTTCTCGATTGCATTCTACTGATCGCCGTCTCAATTGAACTCCTGACTCTGCTCTTCATCCTTGATGTATAGCTTTCTGGATCTAGATCAGAGTTCCTTACAATCCTCAACAACACTCGCTATCTAGAAGCTGCGTTTTTCGTGAGTCTGCATTCTAACAATCCTCTGAAATTTTCGCCGTCCTTTTGTCGTTTGTAGTTTAGACGCAATTCTCCACTTAGCGTTAATTTATTTGGTACACATCGGTTCTTAGCAGTTTCGAACCTCGTCTACACTACAAACTTTAAAGTCGCTGAATCTAAAAGGTTGTCTTCCCGTAGCAAAAACTCACCAGTTCTGGTCAAATTTTTTTCAGCGATTGAAGTTGACCTTATTTTCTCTAAGCATGAGCACTCAGCTCAATATTTGAAAAAAACAAGTTGTTTATCTGTAGGGATAAAACCCCAATGAAACGTCGGGTTTCACCCTCATTAGCAAACAAGAAGCCTTCGTCTACACCTTCAATATCAAAAGTTATCTCAGAGGTTTGTCCTGTAGCTAATGCAAGCCCACGGCCCTCCGGATCGACAGGAATTTCGATTCCAGCTGAATATTCACCCGTTAACCTTGTTCCTGGTTTGAGTGAAATTGTGTCAAAGCCACTTCTTTCTCATCCCAAGCAAACTATGCCTGCTATAGCTGCCAAATCTTCTAAACCTAAGCAAACTCCTAGTAAATCTGAATCATTGGCTAATCCAGGCATTAAAATCAGTAATGTCATTACCGATGGGAAACCTGCTAATCCCTGAGCATCTACAACAGCTGCGAACGCTAATGTTAGCATCCTTCCCAACCCAAAAAGGTGGCCGAAATCCCCAAATAATTAACGCTTCTAATTATGTTACCAGTTTTTTTCGAAATCATTTATTCCTTTTTTTCAAATGCACGTTTTCCGCCAATTTATGCGAACTTCCCTCAAAAATCTCATTTCTATGTCACCTCCTATCTTTCAAAATGCCACAATATAGCCTTCCTTTTCCAAGGTTTTCATCCAAATATGCCGCTGTACAATAATCTCAGTTCTCTTAACAGTAACATTTCGACAAATTGTAGACCAGAGCAATTTTGTTTCCCACCTTTCGTTTCTTCATTCCAGTTTTCTTCTTTGCCACCAAATTATCCTTTTTTATAAATACTGATGAGTGTAACCTGGAGCTCAGGAATACGCCCAGCTTCGTTTCACTCAATGCGAGATCAGTTGTAAATAAGATGGCTGAGCTTAGAACAGTAGCCTTTGAGCTTGATCCAGATGTGCTGTGCATCACTGAATCCTGGGCTCACTCTCTTATTTCTGACTCAACGCTTGCTATAGATAATTTTAATTTGTACCGACAAGACCGCGCTGAAAAACGTGGTGGTGGTTGCCTCCTTTATATTAAGTCATCCTTTGTACATTTCCCGTTTCAGCTTAGCATTTCGTCCTTTTCTGGAAATGTATGCTTTGCTTCAGTCATCCTCCTTCACAATAAAAAAAGCGTTAATTGGCTGTGTCTATAATCCTACGTGTTATTCTGACAATGAAAGCGAGCTCTGTGAACTATTTGAAAAAGTTGCAGACACTCAATTTGATGTCAAAATAATCGTCGGCGATTTTAATCTGCCAGACATTGACTGGCAGGCCAATTCCTCTCCGCCTAAACATCAGAAATTGGTCGATACTATTAACTTTTCAAACATGTCCCAACTGGTCAGATCAGTTACTGAAATGAAAACATTTTAGATTTAATTTTTACAAATTATGTCCACCCTCTCTTTATGAATTTTCATCATGATCTTTTTCACAAGTGATCACACAATAATTCACTGTTGTTTTCCAGTCCCCCTTCTTACGAAGCCTGAAGTTAAATGCAATAACCTCGACTTTGCTAACACAAACCATGAAATGATACATAATTTCGTTAGCACTCTAGATTGGCATAGCATATTCACAATCAACGATCCAAACTTTTTCCGTGAGCTATTGCAGAGCCCCACAGAACAAATCCAGGCTTTAATCCGTTTAAGATATTTAATTCAAATACAGTTTCTTCTACTGTTCCGCATTTTCTCCAGAACAGACTTAAAAAAATTACGAAAAACAACTTCAAGATTAATCTAAAAGCTCTTTGTCAGTTCATTTAAGGATTGCACAAATATTTGAATTAGCATCGAAAATTAGGCTTGCGAGAGATAAGCGTAGGGAGTCTCGGGCACTAAGTGATGGCAATTCATCCAAATCTGTTGCTCTTATCTTCCATGTTCGGTCATCGGCTAAGCGTCTGAATGTAACTCCGCCCTTACTCGACTGTAACAAAAAACTTGTTACAGAAGATTTGGGCAAAGCAGAGTTGTTAAATTCGTTTTTTGCCAACAACTTTACCACTGAAACTAGCCCCACTCCCACAATTCCTCTGCTTTCAAATTCGCTTCTATCAACCATTAACTTCTCGCCTAGATGTATTCAAAAGGAAATAGCTCACCTAACAAATTCACATTCGGTTGGAACTGATAACATTCCAACTTCACTTATTAAACAGTTAAGGGATTTTCCACCTTTACTAAGCAAGTTATTCTCAGTATTCCTCGAAATGGTTTCTTCCCCGATTACTGGAAAATTCTAGTATAATACCAGTTTGTAAATCTGGTTCCCGCGCAGACATTCATATTTATCGTGGTGTTCATAAAACGCCCTCTCTTGCTAAACTCTTCGAAAAACTAATTGCAAAAACAAATCACAGATTTTTTGCATAAGCAATCAAATTATCAACTTTTTACCAACACGGCTTCTTACCGGACCGCTCTTGTGAAACCTGCCACATGTCTTTTCTAAATCTACTAACCTCTCTTCGTAATGATCATCTCTCTGTGGTAGTTATCTATTTTGATCTCAGTAAGGCATTCGATAAAGTTCCTCATAAACGACTTCAAGCTAAACTAGAAGCTATAGGATGTCGTAGTCCCCTTACTGACTTTATTAGATCATACCTAAATGATCGAAAACAAAAAGTTTTAGTGGGGTCCTCATACTCAAGTGCTACCCCGATTGTGAGTGGCGTCCTTTAAGGTACCGTATTAGGTCCTCTGTTGTTCTTACTGTATATAAAATGATATTTCATCGATAGTTAAACATTCTCAATCTTTTATTTATGCTGATGACCTCAAATGCGTGTATTCCTTCTCTAACTCTACGACCGAACAATGCCTTGAACAAATTCATTTGGACTTAGACGCTCTTTCGGCGTGGAGCTCCACATGGCTAATGGAGTTCTCACTTTCTAAGTGTCGCTACATGAGTTTTGGGCCTGTAAGGCTGCCGCATCCTCTTATTTTTAAAGGTTGCCCTATGATTGAATGTTCCTCCATCAAGGACTTGGGCTTAAGCTACACCAATAAATTAGATCTTTAGCCTCATGCCGATAGAATTACGGCCAAAGCTGCTCAGATTTGTGGCTTTATTTCTTATAATTTCTACCTTCCTGAAATTAAATTAAGACTTTATCGTATGTTTGTACTTCCTATTCTTGAATTTTGCTGTCCTTTCTTCGGTTTAATTAACGAATCTAGCCGTTCAAAAATTGAAAATGTCCAAAGACATTTCACAAAAAAACTCCTATTTCCTACTCTTTCAACTACTTCCTACTCAACAAGATGCCAGCTAATGAAGCTCAAATTTCTTTTGGGTCAGGAGACTTGAAGCAGGCTTTTTGTCTCCTTTTTCCGACTAAATAATAGTTCAACTCTCCCCAAACTTTCTGTCATTACCCCCGTTAGTCTTCCTTATAACCTAAGAAATTCTGCACTAATTATACCTCCCCCTGCATCCTCCACGTAAAAACGCTCTCTCTTCTTTGCTTCTAGGTATAATTTTCTTTGGAATAACTTGCCAATTGAAATTAGGTCGTTAAGTAGTCTATCTGCATTCAAGCGAGGACTGCACATTTATCTTAACACTGATTCTATTAACCTTTTATTTTCCTCATCTTTTCCCAGTAGCTTTCCCCATGATTCGGAGAAAGGACCATCGGGAATTTAAATGATCCTCTTGAAACTATATTTTCGCCAGGCAGCTTGGTCTGTCCAAACGCGTGCGTTAAAGTCCTCAAGGACAATCAACTTATCCACCTTCTGTACAGTCGCCAGGAGGACCTGCAGTTCCTCGTAAAATTTGTCCTTTGCCAAATCAGTGCTCGTCATGGGGGGGGGACGTAGGCGCTGATGATGGTAGCGAACATGTATCCCCAAAGAAGCAGGTGGATCATTGATGCCCTGCGACTTAAAGAGCAGACAGCCCAAGATGTCGTTCCGGATGGTGACGGATACTGTGAGAAGTGAGGATGCGTGTGTAAAATGTGTTAGATTTGTTGGAAGATATCGCTTTTGTGGAAGCGCATGCGACCGAGTAGGCCCATGTGGTGAAGGAATGGGCAGGGTCGGTGAAATAATTGGAGGTAATGAGCTCTACTGTGTTTTGGCGCTCAGGGTACTGGTTCGCCAGTGACCGACCAGGCCCATGTGTGAAGGGAATGTTCGATCACAATGAGGACAGGTTAGTATGGAGCCTCCATCGCTGGTACTGGGGCAATGGTGATGGTGGAGGTAGCAGGTGGCAGGTAGTCAGAGGTGGCCACTGAGGTGGTGAGAGTGGGGCAGGTAGTGTTCGTCGACGTGATCAGCGCAAGGGGTGGGGGAGTGAGGATGGTATCGATGATCGGGGTTGGCAGGGCATTGATGAAGTGAGTATCAGTGGTTGGGGTCATCATCCTCTAGGTGTTTGAGGCAGGTGTGGCAGAAGTTAATGTTGTGGGATTTTTGTTGCAATGAGTTCTAAGATGTCTGACCAGGCCGATTCGCAAGCAGAATGTGCGTTGGCATTATTGACACGTTGGCAGGGCATGGTCATTGACAATGTTAATCCAGAACGCTTGTTATTCACGATCAACCCTTTTGGCCTTAGCAGTGGTGATCCGGTTGGCTTCATAAGTTGCTGCACCAGTCTTCACGGGTCTTCTCCATGCTTTGTATTCAGGGTGAGGTCCTTTCAGGCCTCCGGGTCGATTTGTAGTGTCTTCAGAGAGTTCTTCAGAGTTTCCTTGTAGCCTCATTTTGGTCCTCCTTGTCTGCGAACACACGAAGTGAAATTGCCGTAGAAAAGTCATTTGGGTAGTCGCTTTTCATCCATTCTCATCAGGTGGCTGCTTTATCGCAGTTGCCGTTGCCTCAGAATGGCGTGGATGCTGAGGATTCCGGTGCACTTCAGGGCTTCCGTGTCCGGGATCCTGTCTTGCCATCTCAGCTTCAGTATTCAGCGGAGGCAGCTGAGATGGAAGTGATTCAGCTTCCTGGCTTGGTTCAAGTAGATGGTCCAGGTCTCCGCTCCATACAGGAGGGTCGTCAAGACGATATGCTTGTACATCTTCAGTTTGGTGTTCAGGTGAACACCGTGGCAATTCCGTTTGGAGGTATGCTGCTGGCCGAAGGCCTGGCATGCCAGATAAGCAAAGTTTTACCAATTTTTGCGTTAAGTACCATTCACATTGATTCAGGGAGCATTGTATTCTGCGCTGGGTGGCGGTTTGTGCATCACCAACATTTTGGCTGTATGGATTGTTACTCAACGTTGGCGCAGCCCGCGGCGAAGAGGTTCATGCTCCTTTGCATGTCCTCCTCCGCCCGCGTTTGGACAGACCAAGCTGCCTGGCAGGCAGTGCTGGGTCCTCACGTTCTCGGTGGTTGTAACGAGAACGGCCTCCTTCTTCTGCGAACCTGTGCGGAACACCGTCTCCTGCTGAACAACACCGTCTCCGGCTAACCAACACCTTCTTCCGCCTTCCGACGCGGGAGAAAGTCACGTGATTGCATTCTCGATGGCAGCGCTCGCAGTTGCTTGACTACTTTCTCGTCCAGAGGCGAGATAAAGAGGACGTTCTGGGGACCAAGGTAATCCGCTATACGAATGGTCGGACTGATCACCTTTTCGTCCTCTCCAAGATGAAACTCCGAATTTAAACCCGTCAAAGGCCCCAAGATAAGTGACAGTCAGGTAAGTTAAATACTCTTTTGTGAAATTGCCTGCTCACTGTTTTGATTTCAGCAACCAATGTACCCAGAAACTGGAGGATCTGCCTGCTCCAAATGGGAAATCCACCTTAGAGACATGATGGTGTCAACGGCAGAGTGTCATTCAGTCCACCGCCCTCGAAGTCCTCTGATTCGCACGCTGTCAACGCCAGTATCATTGCGATCAGTATCATTGTCATAAGACAATTATACTGACCTCAGCAACCTACTCGCGAAGAAAAATCGACTACACAAAGCCTGCATGGACCTTCGGAATGATACCACATAAGCAGCCTTCTATAGATGCCGCTTCCTTGTACCACAACGGCTGCGGGGGATGGATGACGCCTGGATTGTCCGCAAGGCTGAGGAAATCCAAGCGTATACGAACCCCAATGAAATGAAAAACATCTACAAAGCCAACAAAACCATATATCGCACTGTATCAAGGGAGCCGCACTGCTTTTTAACTCTGACGGCACAACACATCCGATGCTGAAATCCAAAATTCTCAAGCACGGGGCCGAGCACTTCAGAAGGGGTCTTAATTGTTCATCGGCCATCTATGATGCTGCCATTGATCGGCTCCTTTAAATGGACACAAACTAATAACATTCCAAACTCAATTATTAAACAGTTAAGAGATTTTCCACCTTTAATAAGCAAATTATTCTCAGTATTTCTCGACAACGATTTCTTCCCCGATTATTGGAAAACTTCTATTGTAATACTAGTCTTTAAATCTGGTTCCCACTCTGATATTCATAACTATGGTGGTGTTCATAAAACGCCCTCTCTTGCTATAATCTTCAAAAAAACTAATTGCAAAAAAAGTACCGATTTTTTATAAGTAATAAAATTCTTAACTCCTCCCAACATTGCTTTTTACCAGAACGCTCTGGTTAAACCTGCCAAATGTCTATTATAAATCAACTAAACTCTCTTCGTATTGAGCATCTATAATTCAGTTTATATAAGGGAGATAGGCAGAGTCTTTGAAAACCCTATTTACAGATAGACGCTAGCAAAACAAGCATATGTTACATTGCGATAGTCGTTTTAGCATATCGATCATTGCTGTCAACTCAATATATATCCATCAAGTAAAAATGCATCAAGTCTTCTTTTAAACATTTCAACGCTTTCAGCCTGAACAACCGAAGCTGGCAGTTTGTTACATTCTTCAATCACCCTTTGGGAAAAGTAGTTGGCCCGCACTTCAAGTTTGGCGTGTTTTCTTTTCAGTTTGTATGGGTGTCCTCGGAGACTTTTCATGTTTGCCAATTCAAAAAAGTTGGCCATCTGAAGAGCACAATCAACTCCTCTGACCAGTTTGAAGACTAAGATCATATCCCCTCTGTATTGCCTATAAGATAGAGGAAAAATTTTAAGTCTTTCTAGGCTGCCCTCGTAGGGTAGGCATTCCAATCCGCTGATTAGTTTCGTTGCCCTCCGTTGAACCTTCTCCAGCAGAGCGTAGTCATGTTTCGTCCAAGGGCGCCACGCCTGAACGCAATATTCCAACACCGGCCGGATAAATGTTCCAAACACGCGCCCAAAAAGCTCTCCGTCAAAATTAATGAAGGACCTCCTAATTGCGCCTAAGATACACATAGCTTTTTTTGCGATATTCGCACAGTGCGAAGATGGTTTGAGAGTTGGTGTTATCCATATGCTCAAGTCCTTTAGAATATTTACCTCCTGGAGTTGGTGACCACTGATGAAGTACTGGTATTCAAACCTAATCATCCTTCTGGAACTTGACCGCAGTCGGATTATTTGGCATTTGTTAAGATAAAGGTTCAGCAGCCATTAATCCCACCATGTTTGCAAGCGATCCAAGTTCTGTTGTAATTTCTGCGCATCCTCCGGTTTTTCAATCGAGTTCCATAACTTCAGATCGTCAGCTAACATTACCTTCCGCATGTCAGACAATCCAAGCAGTCGTTCACGTATATCAGAAACAAAATGGGACCCAGAAATCTGCCCTGCGGAAATCTACTGTGAACGGTTTCCAGGTGAGACTTGGCATCTCCAATACAAACACGCTGGTGCCTGTCTGTGAGAAAGTCGGCCAACCATTTGAGTAGGTTGCCAGACACACCCATTTGACAGAGCTTAAAGATCAGACGTGTTTGTGGAACCCTGTCAAAGGCTTTGCTAAAGTCAATGTAGACCGCATCGACTGACAAACCCATTTCTAATGATTTTGTCCAACTTTCCATGGATGTGAGCAGGTTTGTGAGGCAGGATCGACCACTTCGAAATTTATGTTGATATGAACTTAGCAAGTTATTCTCTTCAAGATGCCTCATCAGTTCCATTTTGATTATCTTCTCCATCATTTTGCAACAGATACTTGTGAGGCTGACTGGTCGGAAACTGTTTGGGGGGGGGTTATATTGGTTATCTTCCACTCGGTAGGCAGTGCACCCGCCTATCTGTAGAAGTTATCTATATTGATCTTAGTATGGCATTTGATAAAGTGGCTCATAGATGACTTCTAGCTAAATTAGAAAGTATAGGATTTTGTAGTCCCCTTACTGATCCGACAAAAAGAGTTTAAGTAGGGTCCTTATATTCAAGTGCTAACCCGATCGTGATTGGTGTCCTTCAAGGTACCGTATTAGGTCCTGTGTTGTTCTTACTGTATATAAATGATATGTCATCGATAGTTAAACATTCTGAATCTTATATTTATGCTGATGACCTTAAATTCTATTTTTCCTATGCTAACTCTTCGGTCGAACGATGTCTAGAAAAAATTCATTCGAACTTAGACCCTCTTTCGGCGTGGAGCTCCACATGGCTAATAGATTTCTTACCTTCTAGGTGTCGCTACATGAGTTTTGGGCCTGTAAGGCTGCCGCAACCTCTTATTTTTGAAGGTTACCCTATGATTGAATTTTCCTCCATCAAGGACCTGGCTTAAGCTTCACAAATAAATAAGATCTTTCGCCTCATGCCGATAGAATTACGGCTAAAGCTGCTCAGATTTGCGGCTTTATTTCTTATAATTTCTACCTTCCTGAAATTAAATTAAGACTTTATCGTATGTTTGTTTTTTTTCCATTCTTGGAGTTTGCTGTCCTTTCTTCGGTTTACTGAACGAAGCAAGCCGTTCAAAAATTAAAAATGTCCAAAGACATTTCACAAAAAATCCGGTATCCGACTCTTTCAAATACTTTCTACTCAACCAGATGCCAACTGACGAAGCTAAAATTTCTTTGGTTCAGGGGACTAGATGCAGGTTTTTTGTCTCTCTTTTCGACTAAATAACAGCTCTAATGTCCCCAAGCTTTCTGTCATTACCCCCGTTAGTCTTCATTATAACCGAAGAAATTCTGCACTAATTAAACCTCCTCCTGCATCCTCCACGTATAAACGCTCTCTATTATTTGCTTCTAGGTATAGCTTTCTTTGGAATAACTTGCCTATTGAAATAAGGTCATTAACTGGTCTTTCTGCATTCAAGTGAAGACTGCACATTTGTTTTAACACTGATTCTATTGACCTTTAATTTTTCTCATCTTTTCCGAGCAGCTTTCTCTGGGACTCAGAGAAAGGACCATCGGGAATTTAAATGGCCCTCTTGAAACTTTTTTTCCCTACCTCGAATTCCCCATGAACCATCAAAAGATGAAGTCATTCGGACGTTCACATCCGGATGTACACAGTCTAAAGTGCTGTCGTTTCGTTGGATAATTATCATCCTCAGAATTCAATTCTGGATCCAAAGATTTATTTATTTATTTAGTTTATTTAGAATTTATATTTGGTTAGCACCGGCAAGGCACTGTCTAAGATGCTGAGGCCTCAAGTTTACTGACGCCTTTTCGTGAAGTTTCGTTTCATGTGCCATTGTGATCAAGAACTAACCATATCGAGGTTTCAATATTTCATTCTGAAATGCTACTGCAAAAGTACCCTACTCTACTTCCTTACTTTATTTTCCTAAGTAGTGTTTTTCTCCTACCCTATATTTGAAAATGTCGGCCTATTGAACACAGCCTTCATTTTTAAGGTAGGATTTTTCCACTGCCTATTTTCTTGTTTGACATTAATTTCAAAACATCGCGAACTGTCGACCTAACAGGACAATTTCTGCCTATATTATTAAATATTTGTACATTTTATCTGCACACATTGTCATAATTTTATTTCGTTACTAATTTTTTGTTTAGACAATGCCTTGCCGGCTCTAACCAAATATAAATTCGAAACAAATGCCCTGGATCTACCGCCTTCTCTACCGGGAACAACTGGGGTTGTGCAACAGATTTCCACTGGGAAAGTACCGGAATCCGACGCACTCACACTGGATTTCTACAAGCACGGCGGGTCCCGGCTGATGGTGGGACCCACAACAATATTCCAGGCAATGTGGCGCCAAAAACACGTTCCTCAAAATTTACAAGACATCATAACTGTCTATCTCTACAAGTCGAAGTGGAACCAGTATCTCTGTGAAAACCATCGAGGAATCTCACTGCTCAACATCGCTGGGGAGTTCTTCTCCCGTATCTTTATACATTTTCTGAATGGCAACATAAAGCATGGACTGCTCCCGGAAAGCCAATGTGGCTTCCGACGACACCGCGGAACAAATTATATTATTTTCGCCAATCGCCAGCGACAAGAGAAATGACAAGAGATGTCAATCCATCTCGACACTACCTTCTGGGATCTGCCAAAAGCCTTTAGCATGGTGAATTACGACGTACTGTCAAAAATAACGCAGAAATTCGGCTATCACGAGTGGTTCACGCACATGGTGTGTCAGCTTCACGATGGGTTGATGGCACGCGTTACTGACAACGGTACGGTATCTGAAGCATTCGCAGTGACAAACGGAGTGAAGCACGGCTGCGTACTGACCCCCACCCTCTTCAGTTTCCTGTTCCCTGCTAAGCTGATAGACGCCTACCGTGATGAGTGCCCTGAGCTCTGCATTGCCTATAGAACTGATCGGCACCTTCTCAATAGGTCATCGTTTCTCATAACAGGAATAGGGTTCCCTGTTACGTGTGCTTT
>WEDG01000239.1:0-17638 GCA_017591395.1 Schistocephalus solidus | reverse complement strand
CTTTGTTGAAACTATTTATGTTAATTTGAAATTTTAAAGGCCAGTATACACAGACGACATAACGTTCAGTAAAAACGTTTACATCAAACGTGTTATGGCACGATACACATTAATTGAAATCATGAAGTAAAGCTAATGGTTGGCTGAAGATAGTCCTGCAGGGAGAGTCATTGGTTACCAATATTAAAGCGCTCTATCTGTCGTTTGAATAAATCTAGTGTATTCGAAGTTATTATTTTTCTTGGAAGTTAGTTCCATGATCGAGCCACTCGCTGAGTGAAAGAAACTTTTCATTTATCTAGGCGCATACATTCGCCTTTGACCTTTTATGGATGACCGCGCTGTGATTCATGTCTGTAAACTCAAAGAAATCCTCGGAGTTCAGCTAACATGCCTGTCCGTGAATGATTTGGAATATCCATTACAGGTCACATCTCATTTGGCTACAGGATAAAGGAAACATGTTAAGCTTGGTAAGTCTTTCTGGATATGACAGAGTCCTTTGAACATCCACCGAGTTTGTTGCCCGTTTTCGCACCTGCTCGATGAGATCACGGTCTTTCTTCATCCAGGACATCCAAGTTGGCATTATGTGTTCCAAATGCAGTCTTACGAAAGTATGAAAATCCGTGAAAACATTTCGGGAGGAAAGTTCGCCTTATCCAGTGCATGATGCTCGTCACCTTATGGACACTTCGTGTAGAGTGTTCGGAGGGCATTAGGTTGAAAGCTATCCAGATACCTAGATCTTTGTGCGTATCTATTTCTTTTAGTGGAATTACGTTCAGGTAGTACTTGTATTTGGGGAAACGTCTTCTACATGATTCCAAGCGTAAGACTACACATTCGTATATTTGACGTTAGAAGACACTTGCTGGACCATTCAGCCAATTTGCCAAGGTTTACTTGTTGTTGCTGCGCGTCGTCAACAGAGATAATGGTTTTCCAGATTTTGGAATATCATCGAAACCGGATCAATTCTCGAAGGGCATGTGGTTGAATTCTATCCGGGCCGGGTGATTTGGCAGGCTTCAGGCGGAGTTATTCCCTATCCTTATCATTGTGGGCGAAGTAAACATTATTTTTATAGTGCAAACGTTTCCGACTGTTGTAGATGCCCTGTGTAATCTAGCAGAGGAGGATTTGTTTCATGATTGAATACTGACTGAATGAAGCTAGGGAGGATTAAGGGCTTTCGCTTGGTCATCTGTTTCCAGTTCTCCGTTTTCGGATCACAGCCATTGCATTGGGTCAGTATTTATTTGGTTATTGCGTATGTAACCGTTTAGGATCTTGGGATATGCCAAAGAGTTCTGTAGTATGATTAGCTCATAGATCCTTCGGAGTCGGTTTGTCTCACGAATACAGCCACCCCATTGTCGTTTGTATTCCTGCAAGTGTTCAACGCTCCCCGTTAGTTGAAATCGCTTCCACATTTTACTTCTTCGTTTAAAGGATATGTGATGTTTATCCACAATGGACGATTATTTGTTTTCTTTCGTTTTAGGGGACAATTAGGATTAATAATGCTTTCAAGCAACGAGCTGAAAGTTCTCCAGCATTCGTCCAAAGTTCCCCGTCATCTGGTTGTCCACCTTATTGCTGAGATTTGCGTGCGCCTGCTGGAAAAATCTCCCTTCCAGATGTTTGTTTCCAGTGGCTTAAGTGAGTCAGGATATGAGAACATGGAATACTCAAAGAGTATTACAACGTGGTCGCTACAACCCATTGGCGGTAGATCTTGTAAATTCAGCACATTATCCTCGTTTCGGGTGAACACGAGTTCTAGACAATTGGAACGTTGCCCTTCCCTAAAGGTATGAGCAAAACGTTTTTTGATGTAGCATTGCTTTCCTGACATACAATTGCATATACTCATACTACTTTTAATATGATAGTAGTACTTTATGTATACCCGTTGTTATAACCTGTGGTGCTCGTCCTCTCCTACAGGTGGGAACTTAAGTGTACACTTTTCCCCCTACATAGCCTCATTTTTTAGCCAGGTGCATCTATTATACCAAGAAGTTCCCTTAAGCACGTATATAAGTCATAAGTTAAAATTTTGGAAAAACATTTAATTTCCAACAGTAAATTTTCTGCAGTAACCGCTGTTACTGTTGACTTACCAACTGGCAGAAAATCTTGATTGCAGCGCTCACCCTGAGCAGACTTATTGTTAGTTTCATTCTTCAATTTGATTTTTTGCCTATACAAATTCCAATTTTCGTCTTTTATTTAAGAAATATCCTCTTTTTTGAAAATAAGTGTAAGAAATTACATAAAACGAATTGTTCAGGAAAAAATTCCTTCAGCATTTGCTTTCCGTGAGCACCGATCTAGTCTGTTTGGAATATCATTTATCCTTTCCCTTTTGAGTTTTGCTAGTTTTTGCCTGCTGATTGCTCAATTGAATCCTGCAATTCGTATTTGTGCATCCTAACGTCCTCAAGCGGTTTATCTTTTGACAAACATTAAATTATCGCTGAAGTTCGATCGCAACATCTGCTAGATTGTCGCAGAAAATCATTTGCCTGATTTTTTGAAGTTTAAAAAAATATAGCCTCCTCCAAGCAAAAATTAGAGTGAAGATCTCGGATCGTTGCATGCTTTCATTAGTTGAGCCGAAGCGTTGCTTGGTTGCATCTAGTAGTCACCGCAGTGCTTTTCGTATGCAACCAGTTGTTAAAGCTAAGCAGCTGGATTTGTCTGCTTTACAAAATTGTAATGACATTATGTTAAAATTGGGATCAGTTCTCTCTATACTGGGGAGCTTATTCGATGGGCACCTGTCTGCTATTCCCTCTCGGGAATGTCAGCGTCAGGACTCCCTCGTCCGTTTGGTTGCCAGTGAAACATTAGACCGACAGAAAAGAAATTATTATTTTCGTTCAATAAAAGCTTCCTGAGACAGACGACCTACTGACGTTGCCGTAGCCTGCCTGAACTCGTGCGGGTCCAACTACAAAATAGCAGAAGCCAAACGCCTCTTCTTACGCAGCAAATATCGACCTTTATTAGTCACTCATTTTTCACCAATCGAGGTGGACTCCATCTTTGCACAACGAGGTCACATTTCTCGTTCTATGCAAGTTGCAAAATTTTCCTCGGTCAGGATCTTACACCGATGGAGCGCGGAAATGTGTCTTCCCTCTTGCACAGGTCTTCGGCCTTTGAGTCTATTATCCATAAGTCTGGTCATGACTATGCAAACCACATCGAGATGCTGCTGTGGTCTACTCTGGTTTCTGAGTCAAAAACCCCTTAACTTCACTTCCCACTTTTCTTCCAACGAATCATATAACGCCTTCTACCTCACAAATTGGAATTTCAAACTCAGTAGCACTCAACCATGTCATAAGCCCACATTTAATGTCAGTGACTCCACCTAAAGTGCCAAGACTGACTGCTTCTCCATTTCAAAGTAGTTTTGTTGCATTCCTACTGTTGACTTAGTCCAAAAAACTGGGTCAAGTCTGCCTTGTTCCCACTCCACGCTATCCACTCCGGTCTCAGCTGTTCAATCTTCTACACTTATTAATAACTTGGGCAAGTCTAAGTATGCTTCTTATTTAAGTTCGAAAAAGAAAAAAACGTCATTACAGTTTGGAAACCTCTTAACCCTCCAGCATCTACGATACATACACAAAAATTTCCTTCGCAATTATCCCAGCCAAACAACTACTTAAGCTTCCCAAGTAATTAACTCTACGCCCCTATGGTAACAGTTTTCCAAAAAACAATTTGTTCCATTTAAAAATCTAATTCTCCCCATATTATTTCAAGTTTCCTCAAAAATCCTATTTTCAGGCTTTCTCATATTTTCGCTAACGCACAAAAATAGCCATCCTCTCGATGGATACCACCCAAATATGTTTCTCTACAACAATCCTAATTTGGTTAACAGTTACAGCTTAGCAAACTGTAGACCACAACAATTTTACTTTCCGCCCGCACCTTCATCTATATAGTTTACTTCCCCACCACCAAGTCTTCCTTTTGTATAAACCCTTATGAGCGTATCCCGCGTTCCACAAATACGCTCCGTATAGTTTCAATCAACGTGAGATCAGTCGTGAAAAACATGACTGAGCTAAGAACCGTAGCTTTTGAGTTTGACCAAGATAATATGTGCATCACAGAATCTTGGGTTCATGCTCTTATTTCAGACTCAAAGCTCTCTTTAGATTATTTTAGATTTTAGTGACATGATCGCGTTGAAACACGTGGTGGTGGTTGTTTTCTTCTTTATTTTTAATCGTCTCTTGTACATTCCACTGACGATCTTATCATTTTGATTTCAGGAAATACTTGTTCCGTTTCATTCATCCACCTGCACAAGAAAAGAGCCATAAGAAGCTGTGTCTATAATCTTCCTTGTTATTCCGGCAATGAAAGTGGGTTCTGTGAACTCTTTGAAAAAGGTACAGAAACTCCGTTTGATGTCAAATGAATCGTGGGAGATTTCACTTTGCCAGAAATCGACTGGCATGCATATACTTCTCCGCCAAAATTTAAGAAATTGTTGAACACGATTTATTTTCAAACATGTCTCAATTGGTCTACTCAGTGACTATAAAAGATCGTATTTTAGATTTAACTTTTACTAATTTCGTCCATCCTTTGCTTATAAATTTTTATCAAAATTTTTTCCAAGTGATCACGCATTAATTCGCTGTTGTTTTCCAGTCTCCTCCTCTGTAAAGCCAGAAATAAAACGCACCTTTTTCGACTTTGTTCATATTAACAAAGAATTATTTGATAAATTTACAAGCAGGCTGGATTGGCCAAGGTTTTTTAAATAATTATCCACTTAAGTTCCCACGATACATTGTAAGACCTAACAGAATGCCTCCTCAATGTCATTCCACAAAATACCTTTATATCAAATGCTGCTTCTTCCACGGTGCAAACATTTCTTTAAAATCGACTTACAAAAATTACGAAAGCAGCTTAAGGATCCGTCCATAAGTTCGTTATCGGTCCACTTAAGGATCTCACAAATATTTTAATTAGCTTTAATAAGCCTGAAACCAATCCTATCTCTTCGGTTCTCCTGACATCTCATGATTTGCTCACTAAAATTGATTTCGTTCCCGGAAATATTCACAAACTGATAAGCCAACTTTATCAATCACACTCATTTGGAACCGACAACATCACAAATTCCCTTATTAAGCATTCAAAATATTTTTCCTCTCTGCTAAGCAAAGTTTTCTATGTTCTTCTCGAGAACAGTTTCTTTCCTGATTTAATCATGCCTACGCTCGGTTGTCAACAATTTTTGTGGTGTTCACAAAACCCATCTCTTGCTAGGCTCTTAGAAAAAATAATTACCCTACAAATTTCAGTTTTATATATAACCAATCAACTTCTTAGCTCTTCACAACATGGCTTCCTACCCGATCGCTCTTGTGAAACATGTCACCTGTCGTTTCTTAGTCTATATACATCACTTTGTAATGATCATCTTACTGTGGTCGTTTTCTATCTTGATCTTAGCAAGGCCTTGGAAAAAGTGCCTCATATTGGACGCCTATTGTAAGCGGTGTCCTTCAAGGAACCGTGCTAGGTCCTCATTTATTTTGCTTTACCTTAATGATATTTCGTCAGCAGTTAAACACGCTCAGATTTTTATTTATAAGGATGATCTTAAATGCGTATATTCCCTTAACACAGCGAAAACTAGTCAAATCTCTAAAAAGCCGGCGTTGTCTGAAGAAAACCTGCTTGAGCTAGCTCCATTGCATAGTTCTATATTCTTTTCGGATGCAGATGTTATCTGGCGTTGCAGACCTTTAGGTTTAGTTGTAATGGTGGGTGCAAATACATGGATAGTTTTGCCTAAAATAGTCCACTTAGTTGTTTGGAATGTCTTGGTTAATATACCCTTACGGTTGAATGTGAAATCCGTGGCTTTCTGCGTTTTAGGTACGATCGGACTTCTAGTTGACTCGAGTTGGCAGGAGAACCCGGTGACGCAATCGTACTTTGATGTCTGGGATCTCGCTGTAGGATTTCCTTTACGTTGCTTAGGCATCTTCTTCATTTTCTTTGACCTGGATTTTCTCTGTTCTTTTAAGAGCTGGATGGTTGATTGAAGTCATATTTTAAGATTGGCCATCTGACTTTCCAGGTACAGGAGTTTTGGCAGGAGAGTTAAACAACCCGCACTGCCTTCATATTCAAATGTCACGTTTTAAGCAGCTACTAAACTTTCTGTTCGCTTAGCTACAGCTGATGACGAAAATGTTTCTCGTACAGATTGTAACATTTCCAACGAAGGCACACACTGTATAGACCTCGTTCTTTCGTAAGACAATAAAGGCAGATTTACTTAGGTCCATCGCACCACTCGGCAGTAGTGAACATATCATGTTGTTGTGGTAATTTGCTTGTACACTTAGCAACTGGAGATCACGAAAGTCAAGTTAAATTACTGTCATTGTTATTTCTCCGTGACGAGAAGCGAATTATCGGTGCTAAACTGATAGGAAATTCTTAGCTGAAGCCCGGAAGTCGATTGAACAATTCTCAAAATACTTATAAACGGCGTTATGCATCGTAACTGTCGAATGATAAAGTTCAAAAGGTCAGTCACCCTGTTTGTATAATGCGGGATATGGAGAGACAGATGAACGAGAAGACAACACTGCGGAAGGGGACTTAGTAAAAGTTAGAAACTTGCATTACGAATAATTATGCCCCAAGCAACACGAGACAAGGTCAAGTGTGCGCAGATCGCAGAAGGAGCATGAAGCGAAAATTATACAATGAGTCGTATAAAGGCACACATTTCTCTTGAGCTACATCAACTTGCAGACTTGCAAGCTCTTTCCGCGTGGAGCTCAACGTGGCAAATGTAATTCTCCCCTTCAAAGTGTTATTGCAGGTGTTTTGGGCTTGAAAAGCTACCAAACCTAGTTATTTTTCAAGGAACCCCTATGATCGAATGTTCCATCACCAAGGACTTAGATTTGAGTTATACAAATAAAGTAAATTTCTCGCCTCATGACGATAGAATTACGGCGAAAGATGCCCAAACTTATGACTTTATTTATCATTATTTCGCTGTTCCTGAAATTAAAGGAAAGCATTATCGAATTTTCGTCCTTCCCGTACTTGAACATTGCTGCCCATTTTTTGGTTTAATGACCGAGTCTAGCCGTTCTAAAATTAAAAAGGTCCAAAAACATTTAACTTGGAAACTCTGACCTCCGACACTTTCAACTACTTCCTTTTCTACCATGTGCCAGCTAACTTACCTAAACTTTCTATGGGTTCGGAGACTGGAAGCTGGCTTCTGCTTCCTTTATTGTTTTAATAATACTTCAAATATTCCCCGAATTCCAGCCCTTACCCCCGTTAGTCGTCCGTACAACCTACGTACTTTTTCACTGATTATACCTCCTACTTTATCCTCCACTTCTAAACGCTCTCTGTTCTTTGCTTCCAGGTATTGCTTTCTTTGGAATAGCCTGCCAATCGATATAAGGTTATCAAATAACCTGTCTTCTTTTAAGCAAAGACTGTACATTTATCTTACGACTAATTAAATTAACCTTTTTATTTTCCTCTTCGTTCTCGAGCAGCGTTCTCAATCACCCCGACAAAAGACCACCGGGAATTTAGAAGTCTGACTGCAAATTATGTCTTTCATTCATTGTTTTCCCACGAACTATGATGTCTGCGTAACACATGCCTCCACGAAATAATCGCCGAACAATTGTGTTATATTGCGCGCTCGTTATAAAAGTACCTCCGTTTCAAAATGAAGGTAACTATAATCATAATTACAGTCTGAATACTGAGCTGTGCAGTCCTCAGATTCATAATCGATTTTCCTTCCAATTAGCACCACTGAGTGCATTAGGTTGATTCTTCTTACTCAATTACCGGACTTCCGATTATCTTTTCTTACTACGCTCAGAAGCAACCTACCTTCATATGGCCTCATGGAGAAGTTTCGCTATGTCGACCCTTCACGGACTGTTAACGATCGTTTCGGGCTCCTGTGTTGGTGGACTGAGAAATCAGCAATGAGAGTATCTTGATCGCTTCTCTGGCAATTCTACCATGACCATTAAGATCTGTACGGTCCTTTTATAGTTCGACCCTACGCGTACGGATGATGCCTGCGAAGGTTTACCCTGTCTAGCATCCTTGACAGTTATGCTTGTAGCCAATCGATAAACATTGGGATCACACCTGCAGTGCTGATTAGAAGCCCCTGTATTAACATGATTTCTCCCATGATGAGTAGCGTTTCGAACCCTCAGACGCTCCCATCAGCATGTCGGTCCTACCTTACGCGTATATTTTTCATCCAGAAGCGACAATATTTTTCTCCTTAAAATCATACAAACCCAATTCAAGATATGCCTTTTCCATAAAAATCCAAAGGAGATTTTTCACTGTTTGTTCTGTTATATAGTTTTTTGACCACACTGATTTGTGTCAATTGTCATCGCCAATAGCTGGCCTACTATTCACAACTTAACTGTACACGATTTTGCACTCGTTTAAATTTATTTTTATTCAATGGAAGCACCCTTCTGGGTTCTCAAATAAAACATCTATCTATTCTGAGAGTGGTATGAATTATAATGAGAGATCAGACAAGTTAGTAAGCAGAATTCAGTATAGTGTCTTTAGTAGCACTTTTTCGCAGTTCATTGGCAATGAAGGTGAGGTTTTGACATTTCAGTAGCCAGATATGAATTTTGCTGACAAGTATTGGCAAAAATCGGAGATTTTCAGGATGTGTGAACCAATATGACCCAATTATTTGCCAATTTTTGACTGAAAGATGCGTTAAGGAGACATCTTAGTTCATAGGAGAGATGATTCATAAAAACATAACTTAGAGACGGTCTTCTAAATGTCTGATGGTCTTTTTTTCAGTTCCATGGAAAAGGCTGCTGGGAAAGGATGAGAAAAATAAATGGTTAATTAAAATAATTGCCCTACAATCGATGCGCAGTCCTTGATTGAAAGTCTGTAGGTTACTTGTAAACATTATATTGATTGGCAGGTTATTTCAAACAAAACAATATCTGTAAGCAAAGAACAAAGGGCGTTTAAAGTGGGTGATTAATGAGAGGTTATAATATGTGAAGAAGTACGTAGGTTTTGCGGACGACTAACGGGGGTTAGGGCTGGAATTCGGGGAATATTTGAACTATTATTAAGGCAATAAAGGAGGCAGAAGCCAGCTTTTAGTCTCCGAAACCAATAGAAATTTTATGGTAGTCAGTTGGCACGTGGTAGAAAAGGAAGAAGTTGAAATTGTCGGAGTTAAGAGTTTCCAAGTTAAATGTTTTTGGACCTTTTCAATTTTAGAACGGCTAGACTCGGTCATTAAACCAAAGAATAGGCAGCAAATTTCAAGTACGGGAAGGCCAAAAATTTGATAATGCTTTCCTTTAATTTCAGGAACAGAGAAATAATGATAAATAAAGTCATAAGTTTGGGCATCTTTCGCCGTAATTCTATCGTCATGAGGTGAGAAATCTACTTGATTGGTATTACTCAAATCGAAGTCCTTGAAGATGGAACATTCGCTCATAGGGGTTCCTTGAAAAATAACTAGGTTTGGTAGCTTTTCAAGCCCAAAACACCTGCAATAACACTTTGAAGGGGAGAATTACATTTGCCACGTTGAGCTCCACGCGGAAAGAGCTTGCAAGTCTGCAAGTTGATGTATCTCAAGAGAAATGTGTGCCTTTATACGACTCATTGTATAATTTTCGCTTCATGCTCCTTCTGCGATCTGCGCACACTTGACCTTGTCTCGTGTTGCTTGGGGCATAATTATTAGTAATGCAAGTTTCTAACTTTTACTTAGTCCCCTTCCGCAGTGTTGTCTTCTCGTTCATCTGTCTCTCCATATCCCGCATTATACAAACAGGGCGACTGACCTTTTGAACTTGATCATTCGACAGTTACGATGCATAACGCCGTTTAGAAGTATTTTGAGAATTGTTCAATCGACTTCCGGGCTTCAGCTAAGAATTTCCTATCAGTTTATTACCAATACTTTGCTTCTCGTCACGGAGAAATAACAATGACAGTAATTTAACTTGACTTTCGTGATCTCCAGTTTCTTAGTGTACAAGCAAATCCCCACAACAGCATGATATCTTCACTACTGCCGAGTGGTGCGATGGACCTAAGTAAATCTGCATTTATTGTCTTACGAAAGAACGAGGTCTATACAGTGTGTGCCTTCGTTGGAAATGTTACAATTTGTACGAGAAACATTTTCGTCATCAGCTGTAGCTAAGCGAACAGAAAGTTTAGTAGCTGCTTAAAACGTGACATTTGAATATGAAGGCGGTGCGGGTTGTTTAACTCTCCACTTCTAAACGCCATTTGTTCTTTGCTTACAGATATTGTTTTTGGAATAACCTGCCAATCAATATAAGGTTTACAAGTAACCTACAGACTGACAATTGAAGACTGCGCATCGATTGTAGGGCAATTATTTTAATTAACCATTTATTTTTCTCATCCTTTCCCAGCAGCCTTTTCCATGGAACTGAAAAAAAGACCATCAGACATTTAGAAGACCGTCTCTAAGTTATGTTTTTATGAATCATCTCTCCTATGAACTAAGATGTCTCCTTAACGCATCTTTCAGTCAAAAATTGGCAAATAATTGGGTCATATTGGTGCACACATCCTAAAAATCTCCGATTTTTGCCAATACTTGTCAGCAGAATTCATATCTGGCTACTGAAATGTCAAAACCTCACCTTCATTGCCAATGCTCTGCGAAAAAGTGCTACTTAAGACACATTATTGAATTCTGCTTACTCACTTGTCTGATCTCTCATTGCTGATTTCTCAGACCACCAACAGAGAAGCCCGAAACGACCGTTAACAGTCCGTGAAGGGTCGACATAGCGAAACTGCTCCATGAGGCCATATGAAGGAAGGTTGCTTCTGAGCGTAGTAAAAAAAGATACTCGGAAGTCAAGTAATTGAGTAAGAAGAATCAACCTAATGCACTCAGTGGTGCTAATTGGCAGGAAAATCGTTTATGAATCTGAGGACTGATCACCCCAGTATTCGGACTGTAATTATGATTATAGTTACCGGCATTTGAAACGGAGGTATTTTATAACGAGCGCGCAATATAACACAATTGTTCGGTGATTATTTCGTGGAGGCATGTGTTACACAGACATCATAATTCGTGGGAAAACAATGAATGAAAGACATAATTTGGAGTCAGACTTCTAAATTCCCGGTGGTCTTTTGTCGGGGTGATTGAAAACGCTGCACAGGAACGAAGCGGAAAATAAAAAGGTTAATTTAATTAGTGTTAAGATTAATGTACAGTCTTCGCTTAAAAGTAGACAGGTTATTTGGTAACCTTATATCGATTGGCAGGCTATTCCAAAGAAAGCAATACCTGGAAGCAAAGAACAGAGAGCGTTTAGAAGTGGAGGATAAAGAAGAAGGTATAATCAGTGAAGAAGTACGTAGGTTGTACGGACGACTAACGGGGGTAAAGGCTGGAATTCGGGGAATATTTGAAGTATTATTAAAACAATAAAGGAAGCAGAAGCCAGCGTCCAGTCTCCGAACCCATAGAAAGTTTAGGTTAGTTAGCTGGCACATGGCAGAAAATGAAGTTGTTGAAAGTTTCGGAGGTAAGATTATACGAACAAAATAACTTTGGATGTTTTCAATTTTAGACTCGGTCATTTAAACAAAAAATAGACAGCAATGTTTTAAGAATGGAAAGGACAAAAATTTGATAGTCTTAATTTAATTTCAGGGAGAATGAAATTATAACAGATAAAGCCACAAATCTGGGCAGCTTTGGCCGTAATTCTATCGTCATGAGGGGAGAGATTTTCATTGTTGTTATTACTCAAACCTATGTCCTTGATGGTGGAACATTCGGTCATAAGGGGTGCCTTGAAAAATAACTGGATGTGGTAGCTTGTCAAGCCCAAATCACGTGCAAAGACATTTAGAAGGTGAGAATTCCATTTGCCACGTTAACTCCACGCGGATTGAAGAAGTTTGCATGGATTTCTTCTAAGCATCCTTGGGCCAAATATTTAGAGAAGGAATATACGCATTTAAGATCATCCACATAAATAAAAATCTGAGCGTGTTTAACTGCTGACGAAATATCATTAAGGTAAAGCAAATCAAATGAGGACCTAGCACGGTTCCTTGAAGGACACCGCTTACAATAGGTGTCCAATATGACGCACGTTTTCCAAGGCCTTGCTAAGATCAAGATAGAAAACGACCACAGTAAGATGATCATTACAAAGTGATGTATAAAGACTAAGAAACCACAGGTGACATGTTTCACAAGAGCGATCGGGTAGGAAGCGTAGGCAAGATTAAATCAGGAAAGAAACTGTTCTCGAGAAGAACTTAGAAAACTTTGCTTAGCAGAGAGGAAATATTTTGAATGCTTAATAAGGGAATTTGTGATGTTGTCGGTTCCAACTGAGTGTGATTGATAAAGTTGGCTTATCAGTTTGTGAATATTTCTGGGAACGTTATCAATTTTAGTGAGCAAATCATGAGATGTCAGGGGAAACGAAGAGATAGGATTGGTTTCAGGCTTATTAAAGCTAATTAAAATATTTGTGAGATCCTTAAGTGGACCAATAACGAACTTATGGACGGATCCTTAAGCTGCTTGCGTAATTTTTCTAAGTCGATTTTAAAGAAATGTTTGCACCGTGGAAGAAGCAGCATTTGATATAAAGGTATTTTGTGGAATGACATTGAGGAGGCATTCTGTTAGGTCTTACAATGTATCGTATGAACTTAAGTGGATAATTATTTAAAAAACCTTGGCCAATCCAGCCAGCTTGTAAATTTATTAAATAATTCTTTGTTAATATGAACAAAGTCGAAAAAGGTGCGTTTTATTTCTGGCTTTACAGAGTGGGAGACTGGAAAACAACAGCGAATTAATGCGTGATCACTTGGAAAAAATTTTGATAAAAATTTATAAGCAAAGGATGGACGAAATTAGTAAAAGTTAAATCTAAAATACGATCTTTTATAGTCACTGAGCGGACCAATTGAGACATGTTTGAAAATAAATCGTGTTCAACAAGTTCTCAAATTTTGGCGGAGAAGTATATGCATGCCAGTCGATTTCTGGCAAAGTGAAATCTCCCACGATTCCTTTGACATCAAACGGAGTTTCTGTGCCTTTTTCAAAAAGTTCACAGAACCCACTTTCATTGCCGGAATAACAAGGACGATTATAGACACAGCTTCTTATGGCTCTTTTCTTGTGCGGGTGGATGAATGAAACGGAACAAGTATTTCCTGAAATCAAAATGATAAGATCGTCAGTGGAATGTACAAGAGACGATTAAAAATAAAGAAGAAATCCACCACCACCACGTGTTTCAACGCGATCATGTCACTAAAATCTAAAATAATCTAAAGCGAGCTTTGAGTCTTAAATAAGAGCATGAACCCAAGATGCTATGATGCACATATTATCTTGGTCAAACTCAAAAGCTACGGTTCTTAGCTCAGTCATGTTTTTCACGACTGATCTCACGTTGATTGAAACTATACGGAGCGTATTTGTGGAACGCGGGATACGCTCATAAGTGTTTATACAAAAGGAAGACTTGGTGGTGGGGAAGTAAACTATATAGATGAAGGTGCGGGCGGAAAGTAAAATTGTTGTGGTCTACAGTTTGCTAAGATGTAACTGTTAACCAAATTAGGATTGTTGTAGAGAAACATATTTGGGTGGTATCCATCGAGAGGATGGCTATTTTGTGCGTTAGCGAAAATATGAGAAAGCCTGAAAATAGGATTTTGAGGAAACTTGAAATAATATGGGGGAGAATTAGATTTTTAAATTGAACAAATTGTTTTGGAAAACTGTTACCATAGGGCGTAGAGTTAATTACTTGGGAAGCTTGAGTAGTTGTTTGACTGGGATAATTGCGAAGGAAATTTTGTGTATGTATCGTAGATGCTGGAGGGTTAAGAGGTTTCCAAACTGTAATGACGTTTTTCTTTTTCGAACTTAAATAAGAAGCATACTTAGACTTGCCCAAGTTATTAATAAGTGTAGAAGATTGAACAGCTGAGACCGGAGTGGATAGCGTGGAGTGGGAACAAGGCAGACTTGACCCAGTTTTTGGACTAAGTCAACAGTAGGAATGCAACAAAACTACTTTGAAATGGAGAAGCAGTCAGTCTTGGCACTTTAGGCGGAGTCACTGACATTAAATGTGGGCTTACGACATGGTTGAGTGCTACTGAGTTTGAAATTCCAAATTGTGAGGTAGAAGGCGTTATATGATTCGTTGGAAGAAAAGTGGGAAGTGAAGTTAAGGGGTTTTTGACTCAGAAACCAGAGAAAACCACTGCACCATCTCGATGTGGTTTGCATAGTCATGACCAGACTTATGCATAAAAGACTCAAAGGCCAAAGACCTGTGCAAGAGGGAAGACACATTTCCGCGCTCCATCGGTGTAAGATCCTGACCGAGGAAAATTTTGCAACTTGCATGGAACGAGAAATGTGACCTCATTGTGCAAAGATGTAGTCCACCTCGATTGGTGAAAAATGAGTGACTAATAAAGGTCGATATTTGCTGCGTAAGAAGAGGCGTTTGGCTTCTGCTATTTTGTAGTTGGAGCCGCACGAGTTCAGGCAGGTTACGACAACGTCAATAGGTCGTCTGTCTCAGGAAGCTTTTATTTGAAGAAAATAATAATTTCTTTTCTGTCGGTCTAATGTTTCACTGGCAACCAAACGGACGAGGGAGTCCGGACGCTGACATTCCCGAGAGGGAATAGCAGACAGGTGCCCATCGAATAAGCTCCCCAGTATAGAGAGAACTGATCCCAATTTTAACATAATGTCATTAGAATTTTGTAAAACAGACAAATCAAGCTGCTTAGCTCTAACAACTGGTTGCATATGAAAAGCACTGCGGTGACTACTAGATGCAACCAAGCAAAGCTTCGGCTCAACGAATGAAAGCATGCAACGATCCGAGATCTTCGTTCTAATTTTTGCTTGGAGGAGGCCATATTTTTTTAAACTTTAAAAAAATCAGGCAAACGATTTTCTGCGACAATCTAGCAGATGTTGCGATCGAACTTCAGCGATAATTTAATGTTTGTCAAAAGATAAACCGCTTGAGGACGTTAGGATGCACAAATACGAATTGCAGGATTCAATTGAGCAATCAGCAGGCAAAAACTAGCAAAACTCAAAAGGGAAAGGACAAATGATATTCCAAACAGACTAGGTCAGTGCTCACGGAAAGCAAATGCTGAAGGAATTTTTTCCTGAACAATTCGTTTTATGTAATTTCTTACACTTATTTTCAAATAAGAGGATATTTCTTAAATAAAAGACGAAAATTGGAATTTGTATAGGCAAAAAATCAAATTGAAGAATAAAACAAACAATAAGTCTGCTCAGGGTGAGCGCTGCAATCAAGATTTTCTGCCAGTTGGTAAGTCGACAGTAACAGCGGTTACTGCAGAAAATTTACTGTTGGAAATTAAATGTTTTCCCAAAATTTTAACTTATGACTTATATACGTGCTTAAGGGAACTTCTTGGTATAATAGATGCACCTGGCTAAAAAATGAGGCTATGTACGGGGAAAAGTGTACACTTAAGTTCCCACCTGTAGGAGAGGACGAGCACCACAGGTATAAGCAAGTTATAACAACGGGTATACATAAATTACTACTATCATATTAAAAGTAGTATGAGTAGATGCAATTGTATGTCAGGAAAGCAATGCTACATCAAAAAACGTTTTGCTCATACCTTTAGGGAAGGGCAACGTTCCAATTGTCTAGAACTCGTGTTCACCCGAAACTAGGATAATGTGCTGAATTTACAAGATCTACCGCCAATGGGTTGTAGCGACCACGTTGTAATACTCTTTGAGTATTCCATGTTCTCACATCCTGACTCAATAAGCCACTGGAAACAAACATCTGGCGCACGCAAATCTCTGCAATAAGGTAGACAACCAGATTACGGGGAACTTTGGATGAATGCTGGAGAACTTTCAGCTCGTTGCTTGAAACCATTATTAATCCTAATTGTCCCCTAAAACGAAAGAAAACAAATAATCGTCCATTGTGGATAAACCGCGAACATCACATATCCTTTAAACGAAGAAGTAAAATGTGGAAGCGGTTTAAACTAACGGGGAGCATCGAACACTTGCAGGAATACAAACGACAATGGGGTGGCTGTATTCGTGAGACAAACCGACTCCGAAGGATCTATGAGCTAATCATACTACAGAACTCTTTGGCATATCCCAAGATCCTAAACGGTTACATACGCAATAACCAAATAAATACTGACCCAATGCGAGGGGCTGTGGTCCGAAAACGGAGAACTGGAAATGGATGACCAAGCGAAAGCCCTTAATCCTCCCTAGCTTCATTCAGTCAGTATTCAATCATGAAACAAATCCTCCTCTGCTAGATTACACAGGGCATCTACAACAGTCGGAAACGTTTGCACTATAAAATAATGTTTACTTCTCGCCCACAATGATAAGGATAGAATAACTCCACCTGAAGCCTGCCAAATCACCCGGCCCAGATAGAATTCAACCACATGCCCTTCGAGAATTGATCCGGTTTCGATGATATTCCAAAATCTGGAAAACCATTATCTCTGTTGACGATGCGCAGCAACAACAAGTAAACCTTGGCAAATTGGCTGAATGGTCCAGCAAGTGTCTTCTAACGTTAAATATACCCGAATGTGTAGTCTTACGCTTGGAATCATGTAGAAGACGTTTCCCCAAATACAAGTACTACCTGAACGTAATTCCATTAAAAGAAATAGATACGCACAAAGATCTAGGTATCTGGATAGCTTTCAACCTAATGCCCTCCGAACACTCTAAACGAAGTGTCCATAAGGTGACGAGCATCATGCACTGGATAAGGCGAACTTTGCTCCCGAAATGTTTTTCACGGATTTTCTATACTTTCGTAAGACTGCATTTGGAACACAGAATGCCAACATGGATGTCCTGGATGAAGAAAGACCGTGATCTCATCGAGCAGGTGCGAAAACGGGCAACAAACTCGGTGGATGTTCAAAGGACTCTGTCATATCCAGAAAGACTTACCAAGCTTAACATGTTTCCTTTATCCTGTAGCCAAATGAGATGTGACCTGTAATGGATATTCCAAATCATTCACGGACATGCATGTTAGCTGAACTCCGAGGATTTCTTTTGAGTTTACAGACATGAATCACAGCGCGGTCATCCATAAAGGTCAAAGGCGAATGTATGCGCCTAGATAAATGAAAAGTTTCTTTCACTCAGCGAGTGGCTCGATCATGGAACTAACTTCCAAGAAAAATAATAACTTCGAATACACTAGATTTATTCAAACGACAGATAGAGCGCTTTAATATTGGTAACCAACGACTCCCCCTGCAGGACTATCTTCAGCCAACCATTAGCTTTACTTCATGATTTCAATTAATGTATCGTGCCATAACACGTTTGATGTAAACTTTTTACTGTACGTTATGTCGTCTGTGTATACTGGCCTTTAAAATTTCGATTTTTACATAAATAGTTTCAACAAGGGCTCCGTCCTGGGCCCTATCCTCT
>WEDG01000238.1:0-52593 GCA_017591395.1 Schistocephalus solidus | reverse complement strand
GGACTGTTGGGTTGTATGATTGGTGTACAGCGAACGTTGAACGGTGAGAGTAACAGTGAGAAAGAAACCCTTGTACGAGAACATGAGGGAAGGTTACCGTCTGACGCAGTCTTCAAAATCATTATCACGTCTGTGATACGCTTGGGAGACTCCACGATGTTGTTTTTTAGCATACGGTGGACATCGTCAAAAACGATAATCGAACTAGCGGGTTTTGTGCCTGAAAAGCTAACACAACCAGTAATTGTTCAAGGTTCTTCCATGACTGAATGTTCCCACACCAAGGACGTACGTTATAGTTTACACCAATAATTTAGGTCTGTCGCCTCATTCCTATCGATATACGGTCAAAGCTGTCCATATCTGTGACTTTATTGTTTATGATTTTAATCTGCCTAAAATAAAATGAAGACTGTACCGAATTTTCGGCCTTCTTATTCTTGAATATTACTGCCCATACTTTGGTTAAATGAACGAGTCTGGCCGATATAGTATTGAAAATGTCCAAAGGCATTTCAATAGGAAACTCTTACATCCAAAATTTTCTATTACCTCCTACTCAAATAGGTGTCAGCTAACTAGTCCAAAATTCCTATGGGTTCAGAGACTGGAAGCTGGATTCTGTCTCCTTTAACGCCTTCATAATAATTTAGATATTGCCCAGATTTCAGCTCTCTACACCGTTAGTATCGTACAACCTTCATTCGTCTTCCCTGATCATATATCATAGCATATTCTCAACTTCTAAACGCCCTCTAATTCTTGCTGCCAGGTATAGCTTTCTTTGGGATAACCTGTCAATCGATATAAAGTTATCAAACAGTCTCTCTTCTTTCAAGCGAAGACTACACACTTATCTTAACTGACTGTATCCAGCTTTTATTTTCTTCATCTTTTTCAGCAGCTTTATACATGGCCCTAAAAAAGGAACCACCGGAAATTTAGGAGACTATCTCTAAATTTATGCTTCCATGAATCATGACCTTCACGAACTACGATGCTTACATGATCCATCCCTCTGTAAAATAATAGGGAATCATATTGACCCATGCGTTTTAAACAACCGCCAGTTCGTTTTCAGATAATCATGTCTAGAATTCCATTCTGGCTCCAAATATGTTAAGGTATCACCTTTATTGTCGATGCTCGTGCGAAAGAGCAACTCTTCGCACATTTATTGACTTTTTCTTAGCAAATCGCTGGATATCCCATTATCCTTTCATAGTCTGCTCAAAAGCAAACTAACAAGCTGTTTCATATCCCTTCACGAAGCTGTTCTTTTGTTTTGTTTTGATAGGCGCTCACCGCTCATGTAAGGGTCACACTCGTTTCGCTCTGACTTGGGGCTCTCTCTCCAATGTGCTGCTTGCAGCCGCATAGCGGCTAGTAGTATAAGCAGTAAAACATTACCGACAAAGACCTATACAGCATGTCCATATTTCCGATCAAAACTGGCAATGACTCAATGGTTAGAGCGTTGGCCTTCTAATCAACTGATCGCGGGTTCAAACCCCGCGTGGGGCCCAACCTGAGGTTGGGTATGGTGCCTAATGAGCCATAAATGTCTTTTCCATTCTCTCTGGTCTTAGCCGTAGTGTCCTAATGCCTATACTCTCAGCCACTGGGCGGATGCGGGCAGCGTGGGACGAGTATATCCTGTAACTGGTCAGTGAGCACATATTCAAGAAAACAAAAGATAAGAATTTTTAAAGAAACATTATGAGCTCAGAACAAAGCAGTAAAAAATCTCCTGCAAAAAAAGAGGCGAACGGTTTAGGGAACGCTTACTTTCAAAAAGGGCAGGAGAGAAGAATTGCTTCGTAAAGATATCCTTAAACATTTCCAATGCTAGTTTGGCTAGACTCGTTCATTAAACCAAGCAATGGGGGCAGCAGTATTTAAGAATTGGAAGGACAAACGTTCGCTCTAGTCTTAATTACCTTTCGTGCAGATGGAATTTATAAACAATAAAGCCACAAATCCGGCAGCTTTGGCCTTAAGTCTCTCGGCGTGAGGAGGCAAACCTGAATTCTACTGCTGTTGACTGCCACCAAACTGACACTTCAACATTGCTAGCTTGTAAGATTGGACTGATGAGTTCTTTTCCTCTAGACCCTTTACATTTAGTTTATCTTGGTGCAAACGGGGACATAGGTTAACAAGTCGGCTTGAAATGCCTGGGCGTACTTAATGGAGAATCACCCGAGGCTGTTGGTATGGTCACCAAGTCTAACTGGAATAGGCTGCATGTTGCATGCACCTCTGAGCTGTAAATAGGTACCGATCTGATTGGGTTTAATGCTTCACATAACGGATTGCACGTCAGTTACTTAAGTACGGTTGAGTCAGTTTTAAAGGTTTCCTGCAGGCCTACTTAAAATATTATTGTTATAATGATAGTTCAGTTACTTAAGTAAGTTGCATAAGTTACCTCGGTTAAGTACTGTTGTGTTGGTGGTAGAGGCATCTGACAAGCCTACATTAAGACCGATTTCTGGAATTTTAACAGACTAACTTTTGAACAGTTGAGTTATGTGCAGGTAACTTACATTGCATTACATGGAGTTACCCTTAGTACCCAAATAGTGAATGCTGCCTTTTATAAATTTTAGAGGCAACATGGCAAGCGAGAATCAACAGCCGGCCACTTCACCCCTACTATGAAAAGCTCTTGTAAACATTTATTTGCTTAAAATTTAACTTTTATGTGCAGATATCAACCACATTTTTGCATTTATTTTATTTTATTTATTTTATTTTATTTATTTATTGCCAGTTTACAGGCAAGGTCAAAAAATATACAGTAGAGGGTCAAGCTGACAGTGAAAAAACTCCTGATCGTTGTTTCAGGTGTTTTCAGGAGAAAAAAACTGCAGCTTATTGAGTAATTAAAGTTCTGGACAGGGACGCGTTAACACAGGTGCCCGGTGAAGAACCTCTCCATTCAGTGTTACGGGCCCGAATTTCTACACCAGCAGGTATTTCGGCGAGCGGCTGTTCGCTGTCGACTGAGAAATAAGCCGATTGAGGTCTGCAGAGCCAGTAATATTGCCCTCAGCATGAAGACCGGCACAGGATTCAGAGTAAATGAACGCCATCAGAACCGAAGAGAGCTTTAACAGAGTCAGCACCCAAAAGTTTTGGAAGGTTTCCTGAATGTAGAAAACTAGTGACAGTTCGCGTAAACAAGGGATAGCTTTGCTGAATTTTGATACTTCTAGGTAACTTATTCCAGATTGCTATAGCGTTTACCGAAAAAAACTGTCGGTATCTAACTGTGCGTGCCAAAGGAAGAAATAAAAATACATCTCGATGACTGGTGCGCCGAGAGTGGTCGAGGTGCCTCAGAGATATAAGGGGGTTAAATGTACGACTGTTTAGTAGTTTAAACAGTAAAAATAGTCCCTTCTGTAATCTGGGAAGCCACAGCGGGTCAAGGCTTGTAAGCTCACAGCGTTGGTGATAGGACAGGTTTCGGTGATCTGAATAGCAAACTCTTTTTGTAAAGAAGTGCTGGACTGATTCTATCTTCTTTCGTTCACTAGCGTGCAGAAGACTAAATATAAACGAGCAATATTCCAGACTAGGCCTGACATACATTTTATAGAGGCTGATTCTAATTTTGACGGTTTTGAAATTTCTGAGAATAAACCCAGTAGTTTGGCGTGCTTTCGAGACAATCAGGGCGCAGTGCTCTGACAGATTAAAATTACTAGATTATGATATGCCCAGATCCTTTATAACTCCGGGCACGTTTAGATCGTGACCGTCTATGCTTAGGTGGGGCTGATGGTTGTCGCCAATAACCATAACGGAGCACTTTTGCCAAGAAAGTGAGAGGCACCATGTGCGACACCACTGAGCAAAGGCCTGAAGATCCGTTTTTAAGAGCTCAAGCACGATGTTGCGATCAACCGGTTTATATCGATAGGCAACTTTTAAATCGTCATTTTTAATTACTATTTTTAATAAAGAAAAAATACACCCACATATGACATTTTCCCCAAGTTGCCTTCTACTAGATTGGAGTAGGGTTGGGGCAGGAGGTTTGTTCTACAGGAAATAGGGTGGTGTCTGATCAGTTCAGTTCAGTGTATTTGAGGAAAATAGGCTTACGCCTTTGAAATCCCTATTTGTTACATAAAAGTAGCAAGAATAAGAAGCAAATTAAAGAAGTAACAGTCAAGTGAATGCAGGCAGGTTTACGTGGTACACTGATATTGTGAAGGTGAAGTAGTCACAAAGTCTTCTTGGTGCTGTAACATATAAATGTCAAGCCGACTTTTGAATGTATACACAGACTGGGACATAAAAATCGCCTAAGGTAGGTTATTCCACATTTCCACGACACGGTTGGTGAAAAAATACTTCCTTACATCCAATCTTACTCTGGGCACACTTAGTTTGAATGGATGACCTCGGAGATTTTTCGTAGTGGCAAGTTGGAAAAAGTCATCACATAGAAGTGCGCAATCCATGCCACGCACGATACGGAAGGTTTGTATCAAGTCTCAGCGCAACTGCCTATAACTCAGAGGATAGAGCTTTTAGGGTATTTAGACGAATCTCATATGGCAGTTCAGCTTGACCTCTTACTAATTTTGTGGCTCGCTGCTGCACCCTTACGAGCATGTTGTAGTCCTGTTGGGTCCACGGTCGCCAGGCTTGGATCGCATATTCAAGATGTGGCCTTACAAACGTACCAAAGACTTTAGAAAAGCAGTCTTCATCAAAAACGTTAAATGCCCGCTTGATAGCGTACAGTATTGAATTGGCGGATTTAGCTGCCTTGGAACATTGTCTTTCCATCCAAACTCCAAGATCCTTCTGTGTGTGTGCTTCACGGAGTGGCAAACCATTCAAATAGTAGGGTCGCATATCAGTGACCTGATTTCGATTTCCCAGACGTAGCAGGGTGCATTTGTTTGAGTTGAAGGACAAGAGCCATTTGCGGGACCACTCGTCCAATCGACGAAGATTTTCTTGGAAATTGTCTGCATCAGCAGCATTGTGGATAACTTTCCAGATTTTTATATCGTCCGAAAACATAGCAAAGTTACAGTCCAATTCCTGTACACAATCATAAATGAACAAGAGAAATAAGATCAGTCCGAGCGCTGAACCTTGTGGGACTCCACTCCTGATGACTGCACGCTTTGATCGCGATCCGCCTACACAGACCGCTTGGGAACGACCGACGAGAAAATTCTTGATCGACGTAAGAAGTTTGCCGCCAATACCGAACATTCTCAACTTGTGAAGGAGACGCTGGTGTGGAACACTATCGAAGGCCTTCTGGAAATCAATGTAGGCCACATGCACAGTGTCTTTTGCATCGAGTGCTTTTGTCCAGCTTTGCAACGTATAAAGTAAGTTCGTAACACACGATCTTCCCCAACGAAAGCCGTATTAGGCAGTCGATAAGAGGTTACGGGTTTCTAAATAAATTATCAATTCCTTTTTGACAACCTTCTCCATAACCTTGCAACAGATTTAGGTCAGGCTGACAGGCCTGTAATTTGTAGCAAATGCACGACTACCACTTTTGTGAAGCGGTGCAAAGTGGGCTGTTTTCCAGTCGGTAGGAAGAATTCCCGTATCGAACGATTTCTGGCACAGCAACGATAGCGGTTTCGCCAGCTCTCGAGCAAGTTCGAGGAGTAGCTTTGCTGGAATCTCGTCGGGGCCAGGGGATTTGCATGCCTTCAGACTTTTTAGTTCTTCAAAGACCACCGCTTCTTGAAAGAGCATATCCTGAATAAGTGGCAGTCCTGTAGTCTCGTAACTTGATGGAATAAAAACAGCTTCTCTAGTGAAAACCGACTGAAAGAACTGGGAAAAGTGTTCAGCTTTGTTTTTATTTTCTGATATCTCGAAACCATCATCGTTTCTCATAACAGGAATCGGGTTCCTGTTACGTGTGCTTTTTCTTACATAGCTGTAGAGTAATTTGGGATTGTGAACGGCCCTCTGGAGCAAAATCCCTCTCGTAATCCCATCGGCTTTGGAAGATCAAGCTTTTAACCTTGTTCATTTTGAGTTTTTGTATGCTTGCAAGGCTAAATTTTTCATTGGATCGGCAAAATTTCTTCCAAAGCCTTCCTTTCCTGTTAATCTCTCTTTTTAGATCCCTTGTTAACCACTGTGGTCTGTTAGATATCCTAAATTGTGATGGCGGACAATGGCATTTTATTAGATTCAACAAATACTCCTTAAATAAATTCCTGTCCTCAGTGACATTCTCGGAGAAGAGAAGATCCCAGTCTATTCGTGATGCCTCAGCTCTCATCTTGCATAAGTCCCCTCGCCATAGATTGGGCCTGGTTTCATTTATTGCAGATGGCACAGAATATAAACCATACTCCCATGAAAGTACCGCATGATCACTTCGACCAAGTGGAGGTAGGCAGTGTACCTCGTCTATACTGTCAGGATCTTTAGTGAAGACGAAATCTAAACAACTAGCCTGTTGTCCTCCACGCGCTCTCGTTGGAACAAATACATGTTGGGTGAAAAGAGCCTCAAGTGTTGTCTTTAGCAGACGATGATCGAAGGAAAACTTTGAGCTCTGTGCCTGCAGATCGTTCCATCGAATGCTGGGTGCATTGAAGTCACCCATGAGAACAACATCAGGTCGACTGTTAATCTCCTTTATGTTCTCCAACAAACAAGTATCAGCGTCAGTGTCTGTCCCCGGTGGTGGGTAGAGAGTTGTGACTTCAAGGGACTGCGAGCCCCGCGTCTTTATTTTCAGCCAAATAGCGTCAATACCATTGCTATTTTCGAGTTCACCGTATATGCCAACGATTGTTGACTTTTGTTTTAAAAATGGCAAATCTTTTTGAATCGGATATGTTTACCATACTACTCATTTCTGCTGTTCAAATGGATGCTCACATAGTGCAGCAATTATCCACTTTGTATTTATTTAAACCATGGTACTAAGTTTGTAATGATGGGACCCTCTGGGCCTTAAATATACAATTTATTTATTTATTTATTTAATCTTCTCCGTCATTTCACACACTGTGAAATTGCTATAATATCGGGAGACAGAATGGCTACCAGAATTCTCAGTTCGTCGAGTTTCGAAAACAGACTTTGGGCGTTGATATACAGAAATTTCAGTGTGCAGCAGTCAGTAGAGCCAAATTCCATTTGTCTCGAGTTTGCCAATGCTAATTTGCCGATGCCATCATGAGCATTGGCTGGTTCCAGAGCAATGTTGCGTTTCTCTGTATCACGCGTTCCCTGTAAATCACCAGATTGTTCTCTCCAGCTGCAAGTCTCCTCTTCATTTCTATCACTAATTTGTGGCGTTTCAGACGTTCTGCTGGAGAGTAGTCCAGCTGAAAAAACCTGTTTATGAGAGTTTCGAAGGTTTGATTTTCTCGAGAGAAGTAGCTTAACCTCTTCCTTGTTGTCCAAGACAATTTTGATAGGCCAAAGTTTCACATTTTGGGACTGTTCAATATCCTTTTTTCTAAGCCTGAAGGCAGCGCGAACGGTTATCGTCTCTCCTGAATGAAGTATATCATTCAGCAGGTGCTGAAACATAGCAAGATCAGCGGATATCCGTTCCTCTGAGGTGTGTGCATTTGATTCAGGTAAGCCCTGGATAACAACGCAGTTGTCTCGGTCTAGGGCGTCTTTTGATTCACTGCCGATCATATTTTCCTCTGAATGACCAAAGGGATTCATTAGGTTTGTTTTCAACTTTATAATCGTTCTATGTTGTTTCCCAATGCTATCTTGCCACTCATTGGTTGAAAAATTAGATTCGAATTTCTCAGCGTGGATTCTAAGCCGAGTCCGGGTTCCGATTCATATCAGCATCGTGTGACAAACTCGGCATAGAATCGGCGTAGAGTATCCTGGACCTCTGATAAGATTCAGCCTAAATTCGAATCCGAATTGTTTTTAAGGCGGATTACCCATGGCTACGTTGCCTCACCAGGTCCAGAGGATTTCTACGAGTTAACATGTAAAGCGCATCTGCGCGGTTATCCATACAAGGTCAAAAGCGAACCTACGCAATTACACCTCAGAATGTTTTAAGCAGAAAACTGGTGTTACGACCATAGAATTGGCAACCAAGTGAGATGGTAACCTCTGACACAATTTTTCATTTTATAAGGCTGGGTGGAATACTATTTGACAAAAGATACCTGTAACAGCAGACAATTTACAGTCAGGCTTGTGACATTATTCTCGCGCTCTTTATCTTTTCAACTCTTTCGCATTGAATAACAATAACACGTTTAAAATTATATTGCGTTCTGACTAGAACACATTCAAAATTTCAACAACTTTTTCTTGACTTTAAATATAGGAAAGTCAGTTTGCATTAATAGGACAATCAAGGGCACTGCCAATAAACCTTCAAATATACCATGCAAAGAGAACCTTTCGATTGTATGAGAATATTGTGTGTTTAAATAGAAAAAACATTGTCAGTAGGTAGCATGTACTGGAGGGAAGATGGAAGGAAGATAGAAGAAGGTGGAAGTGGGCAGCTGAATTACAGGTAAATATGCCGTGGCCTCATCCAAACCTACCAGATTGTCAGAGGCCCCGAGTGTGCTCTGGAATTTGCTGACTTCTTCGAATTGGCTGGGATGGAACGTCTGCGGGGTCATCCCTTTAAACTGCAGAGGAAGCTGGTCCACACGGACGTCCGTCGGGACACCTTTTTACAGAGGGTCGTTGGAGCATGGAGCAGAATTCGTGACAAGATGGTCCTTTCAGAACATGTTGACACATTTAAATGCAAACTAGATACTCATTTTCTGAGAAACTATTGTACATATACTGAAGATTGTGTCAGTAGCGGCAGCTTGCGCCTGGCCCACACAAATCGATGTCCTTAAATTTTAATTTGTCAGATGTACTGTTCTGAACGCTTATTCTGATACCATTTTTCAATGTTAATGGGGAGCTAAAAAGCGAAGGCTTGATTCAATAATTAAAGTGACTTAAATAAGCAATTGGAATCCTGACCAATAATCGACGTTAAAGTAGTTTGGTGATTCACACGGCCAGGATAAAGGATAGGCATTTGGTATCCAGTGTGCCAAAAAGTTGATTAATTTTAGAATTGCACCTTTGAGGTTTTTACGTGAATTTGGTTGCAAAGGTTTTATAAATCGAAAAGCAGGCCGTGGTTCACTAATCATAAATAAGACGCAATTCATTTGGGCTTAGGTCAGATACAGTTTATCGCTTATGCTCCTCCTACAGAAAGACTGCGATGATTTATCATGAAATCATGGCTTAAAACGTTAAAGTAGAGAAGCTTTCAGTCGAAATAATTTAGAAGTGCAATCACCAGAACCAATCAAGAAATAAGTTTATGCTTTTAGTACATTGGTACAAAGGAAGTGCTCTCCATGGCATGTCATTCAATCTAAGGAAAGGCTATTAAAAATTGTCCTAGATTTTATATGGGAAATTATTTTCCGGCGTTATGACTCTGTATACGTGTCAGCATCTTCCAGTGTCGATGAGTCTCACATTGAGTGAGATAGGGTTGCTCGCATAAATCTGCTGTCTTAAGTAACCCATCAACAAATTATGGCAAAATTTTATCTTCTTTTCCAATCTACGAGTATGAAGATCATTTTTTAAGGAACACAATATGTCTGCCTTTTGTGCTTCTGTTACCTGTTATCAGTTTACCAACTGACCTGTCCATAACTGCACTTAATACAGTAAAATTCAGTATATATAAGGGAGATAGGCAGAGCCTTTGAAAACCCTTTGTACAGATAGAAGGTAGAAAAACAAGCAAATGTTACATTGCGATAGCGTTTAAAGCATATCGATCATTGCTGTCGACTCAATATATGTCCATCAAGTAAAAATGCATCAAGTCTTATTTTAAACATTTCAACGCTTTCAGCCTGAACAACCGAAGCTGGCAGTTTGTTCCATTCTTCAATAACCCGTTATAAAAAGAAGCTGGCCCGCACTTCAAGTTTGGCGTGTTTTCTTTTCAGTTTGTATGGGTGTCCTCGGAGACTTGTCATGTTTGCCAATTCAAAATAGTTGGCCATCTGAAGAACACAATCAACTCCTCTGACCAGTTTGAAGACTAAGATCATATCCCCTCTGTATTGCCTTTAATAATAATAATAATAATAGTTGTATTTAATACCGGTTTACAGGCATTGTCAGGTGAAATATTCAGTGGGTAGAGGCTGGCAGTGAAAAAAACTCCTGAATACATATCATTATATGTGTTTTTCCTATTTTCATGTTATTCAGGAGAAAAAAACTGCCGCCTGTAAGGATGATAGCAATTCAGATCAGGGAAGGGCTAACACAATTGCAGTCTGTATGCAGTCTCTCTGTCTTTGCTAGGAACCGGGATTCTGCCTCAGGCAAGAAAGCATCCGTGTACGGTCGCTCACTGTCTGCCGAAGAAGTCAACGGGTGCAGGCTGCAGAGACGGTGCCGTATCCCTCAAGGTAACACCTGGGATCGAGTTCAGATGCCGCGCACTCCGTCGAACAGGAAAACAGATTCTACCGTGTCGGCGCCCAGAATTCTTGGATACTGTTCTGAATGCAAAAAACTAGTAATGGTAATCTTAAACAAAGAATAACTCCGTTGAACTTTTATATTATGGGGAAGTTTATTCCACATGGCCATGGCGTTTATCGAAAGAGAGAGGAAAAACTTTAAGTCTTGCTAGGCGGCCCTCATAGGGTAGGCATTCCAATCCTTTGACTAGTTTCGTTGCCCTCCGTTGAACTTTCTCCAGCAGAGCGTAGTCATGTTTCGTCCAAGGGCGCCACGCCTGAACGCAATATTCAAACACAGGCCGGATAAATGTTCCAAACACGCGCCCGAAAAGCTCTCCGTCAAAATTAACGAAGGACCTCCTGATCGCGCCTAAGATACACATAGCTTTTTTGCGATATTCGCACAGTGCGACGATGATTTGAGAGTTGGTGTTATCCATATACCCAAGTCCTTTAGAATATTTACCTCCATGAGTTGGTGACCACTGATGAAGTACTGGTATTCAAACCTTATCATCCTTCTGGAACTTGACCGCAGTCATATTTTTGACATTTTTTAATATTAAGGTTCAGCAGTCACTCATCACACCATGTTTGCAAGCGATCTAAGATTTTGTTGTAATTTCTGCACATCCTCCGGTTTTTAAATCGATTTCGATTACTTCGGATCGTCAGCGAACATTACCTTCTCGCATGTTAGACAATCCAAGCAGTTGTTCACGTATATAAGAAACAAAATGGAACCCTGAACGCTGCCCTGTGGAACGCCACTGTGAACGGTTTCGAGGTGAGACTTGGAATCTCGAATACAAACACGCTGGCGCCTGTCTGTGAGAAAGTCGACCAATCATTTGAGAAGGTTGCCAGTCACACCCATTTGACGGAGCTTAAAGATCAGACGTTTGTGTGGAACCCTGTCAAAGGCTTTGCTAAAGTCAATGTAGACCGCATCGACTAACAAACCCATTTCAAATGATTTTATCCAACTTTCCATAGATTTTAGCAGGTTTGTGAGGCAGGATCGACCACTTTGAAATCCATGCTGATATGAACTTAGCAAATTATTCTCTTCAAGATGCCTCATCAGTTCCGTTTTGATTATCTTCGCCATCATTTTGAAACAGATACTTGTGAGGCTGACTGGTCAGAAACTGTTTAATGATGTCCTCTCTCCTCCTTTATAGATGGGGGTTATGTTGGCTATCTTCCACTCGGTAGGCAGAGCCCCCACCTCCATCGAACTTTCAAATATCTTGGAAAGTGGAGAGGCCAGCTGGTCTGTGAGTTCATTGAGAACTTTTGCGGAAATACCATCTGGCCAGGGTGATTTAGTGGGCCAGGGGATTTAGCTGTTTCAGAGTTTTTCTAACTGTGTCCATTGGGAACGACACCGTGCTTATTTTGTTTGTAGATATGGCAGTACTGTAGTATTTGCCCTCATTAAAAGGGGGTTCCTCGGTATACACGTGCATAAAGAAATGGGAAAAGAAGCTGGTCTTATCAGAGTTATCAGTTAACCTGTTTCCCTGATTGTCTTTAAGACAAGGAATGCAGTCGCGATTTCCTTTTGCCTTATTAACGTAAGCATAAAACCTTTTCGAATTTCTTGGTATGTCATTGACTTTTCTGATTCAAAGGCTGATCTTTCTTTTCTCAGAAGATTCCGACACCGATTTCGCTGTTTCTTAAAAGCGGAAACCTTTTCGGGTTGTTGATATCTGGCTTATGATCTCCACAGTCTTCTTTTCTTCTTGAGATTCCTTTTTGAGTTCCGATGTCACCCACTTGCGTCGGGAGACGTACGATCGCCTTTTAAGTGGGCAGAATTTGTCTACCAACTGCTGAATCAATTCAATAATGAAAAACCAGGCAGCGTTTTGGTCAGGTACATGTGCAGGGCTCCAGTCTATCCCATTCAGTAATTCTTTCATTTTGGGATAATCCCCTTTCCATACATTTCTCTCCCTAACTGCACGACGATTGGGTACAGAAAAATGACTGTACTCCCAAGCAAGAAATCAATGATCACTTTGTCCAAGCGGCACGTAAGAACTTAATGCAAGGATGCAATTGTCATCTTTACTTATAACTAGAATCAAACAGCTTGACTGCTGCTGATTTCGGTACCGCGTATCCATTGTGACATTTTGGAGAAGAAACTCGTCATTTAACAACTGAAGTAATTTCCGTTCGAATAAATTTTCCGATCGCGAGCAGTACATTGACACCCAATCGATATCGGGAGCGTTGTAAATCTCCAAGTATTAATAAGTGTTTGCTACGTCAGATTTGCTTTACCTCTGTGAGGAGTGCTTCGTCCGTGTCCGTTCGCTGTCCTGGGGATCGATGTACCACGGCAATATGGAGGTCTGGTTGGTTTGGGACTTTCAGTTCGCAACAAAGTATTTCGCAAGACGAGATCCTATTTGGCGAGGGCCCATCCTGAATGAAGTCAATGACTTCTCGTATGAACATTGCGATTCCACCACCCCTACGTCCGTTTCTATTCATGCGGAGAAGCTGAAAACCATCTATTCTGACTTCTATGTCTGCGATTTTTTCATTTAACAATGTTTCAGTTAGAGATATGAAGTCAGGTTGTAAATGGTCCACGACCAGTTTAATTTCATCTATTTTGTTATATAGACTCTGCACATTTGTGTACATCATTTTAATCTTGTTTTCTTTCCTCGTATTCTGGAGATTTTTAGTTCATTCTTCCAAATGGCAATTTTTTTCTGGATATTTCACAAGATATATCCAGTCTCCTGTCCGGGTTCAAATCTATAGGCATTTGGTAGGGCTTTAGACCGGCGTGGTTGCCGTCAATTTCACCAGATGCTCCCATAAAAACGAGCGCACCGTTTTGACGATTTTGTTGCATACAAATTTTCAAGTTTTTCCCCCCTCGTATTGACGTCTTTTCAATTCTGCTACCAGTGTCCTCATTTTAATCCGATCGATGGGAGTGTAATCCGGCTGAAAAAATCTCCGCGATGATTCTTTCGTAGTCGGGACTTTCGAGAGAGCAATAGATCTAACTGCTGGTTGCTCCCCAAGACGACTTTTAACGATATTGGTCAAACTTCATGCGTTTCATTTGTAACGAGAGGCCCCAATCAAAAGATCTTTTTGATTTCGTCTGTCACAACAGTTTCTTGCGTATCATTCAATAAATTTTGAAATGTCAGCAGATCCTGTTTTACCCTTTCTTTGGCGTTTCCCCAGTAGCCTCTGAGACTCCCTGAACTACCAGACAAAACGATCTGTCAGAAAAAAACTCGTTTCTGCATCCTGCTTTCTTTTAGTGATGGAATGTTGAATCATGCCCTTTGTTACAGTCTTTAATACTGTGTTCAAATTGGTCTTCATCGGTGAGACGTTTGGTTCATTTGCAGACATCTCTATGAACCTTTCAAACAGCGTGAGTTCTCCTGACAATGCTTATGCTCGAATAGCATCCGAATAACCTGAATTTTGGTTTGTTGCATCAAGGTCTGTCGATAAGTCGCAGGCCACTTTTCGGCCATTAATTTGCTGGCTACCATGCCCTGCTTCATTGTAGTTCGAGGAAAATCTAAAGAGCATGCTGTTGTCGCTCGTCCGTGGCATTAAAGATAACTTACGATTACTGTTTTTCGACTTTTCAGAGACCGTCGATCGCTGATATACTTTTGTGCAGTCGGATTCTATGTGCACCAGATCTCCCGAACCTGCCTTGTTGCTGATCAGTCTTTTGTTTTTCTCAGTTTCCAAACAAACCACGGAAAATTATGTGGAATATTTATTGATTTCTGATTTCGCATTGAGCTCCTTAGATTTCAACGTCGGTTGACTGAACTTTAACAGATTTGACTATGCAGAAATTAAGGCGCGTATAACAAGTTGCCGCGTTGTCTTATGCAAATCTTCGTCGCATTTAGTTCGTTCCGTTGTAAGCAATGTCACATAACAGACGACCAGAGCATACCGGCCCACCAGAAATCGTAAGCCCTTATAAAATCTACACATTTGGACATAGTTTTATAATGAAGTTGAAGCCTCGAAGTACACATCCAAGTACACATTTTCATTTTTATCATTAAAATATGCAGCTCGCATATAATTAATGTGCAAACTAAACTTTCTGAGAGAGCTTTGGAATTACTATCTCTTCCAGAAAATGAGCCTGCCATCCTTTTAGACATCGGGTAGGTCCCATTGGAGATTTGATTAGTATTCAGATGTGGCTCCTGTCTTAGTGGCGAGGTTTTGACGGAAAATGGACATACATGGATTGGGATTGATATAAGTGCTGCTATGCTCAATATAGCCCGCGAACGAAATTGTGAAGGTGATTTGATTATGGGTGACATTGGTGCCCCCATGCCTTTCCGAAATGGTTTGTTTGATGGCGCTATCAGCATCTCAGCCGTCCAGTGGCTTTTCAATTCGGACAGAGCAGACCACAATCCATTTCGCCGAATAAGGACTTTCTTCGCATCATTGTATGCATGTCTTTCACGTGGCGCACGTGCAGTTATTCAATGTTACCCCGAAAGTAGCCAGCAGCTTGACCTCCTTCAGACTGAAGCGGTGCGTGCAGGCTTTACGGGTGGTCTTGTCGTCGATTTTCCTAACAGCACGCGAGCCAAAAAGTGAGTACATATGTCTATAGAAGTGATTAAGATGCAGTCCCAACGTTTGTGATTTTGACGATCGAAAAAAACTAGAAGACGTTATTTTTCGTACATATTATCCTTCCATAACACCATGTGCATGTGTTTTCTTCGAACTTCGTTAAGCACAAGTTAGGTGAACTATTTTAATTGCCTAAGGAACTCCTATCTCGTAAGCTGATATTTGACGACATTTCAGGATATCCCATTGTTTGTTTATGAACACTCACCGATCGGTAACGGGACTCACTCGTCCCGTCCCGACTTGGAGCTCATTCCTGAGTCACGCCAGCCGCCACACAGCGGCTAGTAGTACAGGCAGACGAACAATGCTGACAAAGGCGATTGAGACTGGTAATTTATACCCAATCTCAGGTGATGCCCCACCCGAGGCTCGAACCCGCGGCCTGTTGATTAGGAATCTAAAGTTCCAACCATTGAGCCACGGGCTCATCGTCTCGCCGGTCTTTGTCGGCAATGTTCGTCTGCATATCACGTTATCTCAAAACTCGATTCCGACTGAAGTTTATCGACTTTCATTAAGTCAACCAATATAACACATTTTAAACAACTAACTCCAACTCCGGTGGGACCTCACATGCGCCTAAAGCTGTAGTCTGATGACTGACAAATTTCACCCCAAAAAATAGAAAGATAAACGCAGTCTCTGAATAAATTTTCTTGTTGTCATAGTGGATGCCGTCCCTGGCAGCCTGCACTAATAGCCAAATCCCGTTTCATTTATTGCTACTCTCCTATTCACAGTGCTTTATTCGGTGTTAAGATCCTTGTTGAATCGTGCACATGACGATCCTTTTCGCCCTTGAGCAACTGAATTCTATATAGTTTTAAATTTTATGACCCTCACTGTTCCATTTTGAACAGGCTTGACTTGTAGTTTCCTTTCGGTATATTTATAACAACATCGTGACTACCGAAAATCGTGATTTTTACCACCATTGATCCCGTATTGAACTCTTGTTTTATATGATATTCAACTAGGACAGGTTTGAGCTCTCAGCATGCCTTCATCGTGTAACTCGGTTCAACGCATCTCTGACCTCTCATTTTAAGGATAGACATATGCTGCCTGAAAATAGGGCTGACCACAATTTTCACTGTTATATTTCTTAGTTTATCCACCAATTATTTACTGAAAACCACAAACAACCGGAGCTTTTTGGTGTTAGTCATACATAACAATAAGTTTGGAGCCTCGACTTTCAACCAGCTTTTCTTGGGTGATTATTCATCCGCTTGATCTTCAAATCAGCGAAATCCTACTGCTCGCAGTCGGTGGTTGAAAGACACCGCAATGGCCTTGAGCTGACGCGCTGTTAGTTAGAGATCGTTATAACCAGGAATGACAATTTATTGAAAAACGTCTCCCGCAGACAGAACAACTTACCTGTGCGAAGCTCAAGATCACGCACAAGCCTCCTTCGATCGCTAACGAAAAGCTAATCTGTAAATTTAAGACGGTCGGACAGATTGCCAACGTCTTTCCTGCACAGTCGTTCTGTTGTTCACAATCTCACTAATTACCCATCGTTTTCCTCTCCCTATCAAATTACACCAATCTTAATTTAAACGTAATGTTCGAAAGATGGTTTAACGGCTAAAGCGGCTCATAAAGCTTTCAATTCGTACTCTGCAGGGCAAAGACATTGCATTCGACTAAATACACACCCATACACACAATATATATTCGCATATGCTATTATACCTTGGCCGATTTCGGCCTGGTTATATGGTGAATAAATAAATAAATATATGAGATGTAAAAGATCGACTGACTTGAATTTATAGTGCATTAGCCGCACAACACTTAAATCACAGGAAAAAGGTCTAGATATTCTTTAGTGGAAAATTAACTACTTTGACGGCACACTTCTCTCCGCACGGTATCTACCCAATTGATCGAGTCCGAGGTTCTCTTACAGTTGCATACCTCAATGCAAACTGCCTATTTTTGAGCAGACCGAATTTGGTTGGATTTTGGATCTCGCTTATAGGTACTTTTTCGTTCTCGACGTCGGTCCAGGACGCAATGTGCCACAGGGCTTGTCCGATGAATCGGCGTCGAACAGCATCAACATAGTTTCCCGAGGTCGGTTAGAGGTCCTCCGTGAGGTGCGCGCTTCCAAACGTCCACCGAAAAAAAGCACCGCGTGGATAAAGCACAAGAAAGAAGTTGCTCGACAGCGTATGAAGGAAGTGGCCAACGACTCACGCTACACGGGACGCAAACGACGCCCCAAATTTTGAGTGTTATTTTTTTTCTAAAAATGTATACAACTTTCTACGCATATTTTTAACTTCTTTATTGAAAAATACAAAGTCTGACATACGCTGAGCAAAGATTTTGCGTTCATCCTAGTTTTGAAGTGCCAGTCTTGATGATTCGGACCTTACACAAGAAAAGCCGATTTTGTGAATGCCTCAGCAATGTGGGGCCCGGAATATTTCTGCCTAATGCAATCAAACGGACACCAGGCTATCTTCGATAAATATTACCCCAATTGCCCTGAATATCGCAATTGACCGTACCGACAATAGTAAGAATGCAGCATCACATAGGTCACGCATAATATATGCCAGTGAAGAGGCCGCCCCAAGGCGTGAGAAAAATTAAACCGGATGTGATAAGATGGTTACATGATAGATCAGAACGATTGCAACAGCGTGGACCGCGGCCAAATTAGGAAAGGTCAAGCCCTGTCACCAATTTTCTTCGTTAGTTTCAGGCGCAGTGAATTATCACACCCTCAATAACGCAGCTGCATTTTTTCTTCTATAGTACGTTCCGAACTCTCCAAACATTTTTGCTATTAGTGGTTCAATTGGAAGATCTATGTGTTTCAGCATCAGTCGAATATAGGAAAAAAATTGACGAACAACGGAAGAAACCCTTTTTTTAAAAAAGTTTATTCTGAAATAACTAGCAGTAAGTAATTTAGAGCACCAACAGGTAGTCTCTTGCAAAATTAATGTCATAACTATGTAAAAATGAAAACTGTACAAACTGTCAGCTATGTACAATCTCTCTTGAGAATATGTTACAGTGAGTGGAATTGGGTCACGTCTGCTGTGAACGCGAGTCGTCCTCATCACTCCCTATGAAAAATTCGACTCGAGACTGCGCGCGAGAATAGTTGTAATCTGGTGACCCAAAACCGTCGTTTGCCTGTTCATTATCGAGTGCAGGCTACAATAAGAAAGGAGGTAGTTGATAGTTTTGTAAGCCCGTGTCGTAGACACGCGAGTGGTAGTTCATTAAAAACGACGAAACTACCACTGTCCAGGGACGCGGTGGCGACTATCAAGGCACTTACGTCACCACCCAAGCCCTTAATTCTGCAATGGCATCACTTCTTAACGTGCAACGCATATTAGGTCCTCAACACTGAGCTGGCACCTGACAGAAGGATCTTAGATATCCGATGCATAGCAGGATAGGGACGATTTTTCGCCCCAGATAACTATCTTATAAACCCTGACTCTTTGGTAATCTCTTTTGGTTGATTACAATACAGGAACAAAACATCGGATCGACTTAAAATCCGGTGGCAGATCCGAATCTGGTCGACGGCAGAGGGGATAGGGCGCGCTGACCGATGTGAAGTCCCCATCTGCGTGTGTCATAGGAATGGAGAATATGCGGGGCAATATATAAAACAGATTCATAACGAATCCGCGGGTCTATCCTCAACCTCGACAGGATGCAGCAGCGCTCATTTAGGCCGTTAAAGAATGAAAAACGGGTAGAGTTACTTGCCGTGAAAGCGGAGCGGTTGCCCCTAGCATCATTTTGGGCGTCAAAGTCGGCGTCTGCGCAGAGTTCACCACCCTGTTCGGACAGACTAGCGCTGCAGTCAGAGTCGGTCAACTGAAGGTCCTGCGCCACCAGAGTGTCGGAGAGTTCTTTTCCGTCGAAAGTTATAGTATCGACAGGGACTTCAGTTGCGGAAAGCTGCAAGGAAGACATAAATGAAGTGCCCCTCGCCAACAGAACCAACTTTTATGTTAAAGAACTTGACAAAGATGGATAACAGAAATAAGAAGCCAGGAGTCGACTGAACAGACCAAAAACCCACCCGGGGTCGTTCATCCATGAAGGCTTGACTAGAGTAGTCCATATCATTTATTGAAATTCGAGAACCAACCCGACTACTTAAGGGTGAACGTGCGGCTTCATGGTTTCCCGAAAGTTGAGATTCATCTTGTGATAGGATATCTTCGTCCAAGAAATCATTGGTAGCGGATGCTGCCTCAGGGGTAAGATCGCCCGCAGCGTTGAGGTACATGTCTGAACTCAAAAGAACATATTTGCGAAAAATAACTAGATTCAGGATTAAACAAGCTGGAGTTTTAATGCAAAATCCAAGAAAATAACTTACCCTCCTTGCTGGTCCTCCGGCGCTTGGATTCTGACCCGGAGAACCTATGAGAAGTGGCTTCTTCACCGATTTCTATTTCGTCCTCTTCTGTGTCATTTGGCGAACCTCTGCGCTTGCCTCTAAACTCACCGGTTTGTTGCTTGTTTAAACTGTCCTCATCGTCACTGTAGAGGTCGGCGCCATACCAAACACCAGTGCTGCATTGTCGCGCTGAACGTGATAGGTCAGCGGGATGCAGCGATTCTGCTGTTGCGGTTGGTGACACGTACGGTGTCTGCTCCGGCCGTGGGCCAGATTTAGTTTCCTGACAGACAGCAGGAGCGACGGGAGGCGTTCTTCGACGGGATGAGGAAGCCTTACTTGTGCTGGCCGTTTCCAAATTTGGCAGCGAGGCGCCATGTTGTGACTGAGAGTCGGCAACAGAGACATCGTCGAGGCGCCTTGAGGACAAGAAATATTGGTTGAAAAGTAGTAAATAACACCATTCGAGATCAGCGAGGAAGTAAGAAGGGTTCTTTATTCAAGAGGTCACACTTGAAAAGTGTACGCGGGGATATAAGCGCTTGCCGGTTGTGAGCAAATGATCAGCGGTCTGGGTAAAACAGAGCCGCAGCTTATCGCACAGCCAACGAAATTCAAAAGGACAGCACTGGAGAAGGGAAGGCAACTAATAGTAACGCCAGGCGAGGCTGTGCAAAGAATGAGTTGTAAGACCTACGGGACCTAGAACTTGTCCCTCCCAGATAAGGGAATACCGAGGCTTAAGTGGAGTGCGCTCAGAACTCGGAGTAATTTGAAATTAAGAGCACCGATCAAAGTCGGTTCTGCGCAGAAACTGTCAGGCTGGACCGAGGGAACAGCTGCAGTAGCATGTAAAATTCGAATTATAGGAACGGCAGACAACCATCCAAATGCCATAACAAGTTTAAGGAAGTCCGCGTATAAGTTGTTCAGAAAAAGGCTGCCAGCGAGGGTAACTAGGGCAGTTATGTTTGGCATTCAGGCACGAATAAAAGGCCAGGTGTTAATGGTTGAAAATTCAACTGTATGGCCTTATTGGTTAGCCAAAAGCCAAGCTTTGTAAATTAAATCCTAGGAGAACGGCAGTTTTTGAAGGGGTCATTGTTGACGAACTGAATAATAGCAAGGAGGGTCTACTGACGATATCGCGCTGGTAGCCTCAGGCAGACCAGGGAATGTAGCCTTGGGTCTCTAAATTAGTCTACACATACATACACACAGTACAAACCGAAGAATGCTTGGGCTTCATCGCTGATCAACAGGAGGAATCCCTCGTAGCTAGTGGGTATAAGCACGCATAAGCAGCTTCAAATATATAGAGCACAAACGGACAGAACAAGGACGGCACAATAGTCGCAACAGATGGGACCATCGGTATTTGGAAAGTCTTTGCTGAGGTATATCAACTGTCAAAATGATCTTCGTGTACAGAGGATCAATCCAGTGAATTTCGGACTCCACGCAGAATAAACTAGCCTGCAATATCGCGAAGATATTCTGGGCCATCCAAAAAGGATGGCTGTGGTTTTGGAACATCCTTCGTTCAGCACAATAAGTCTAAGGCATATACGGTCGCATGACCGAAGGCAGAAGGAGTTGAAAGGAAAAAATCGAAATCTTGTTCAAAACAGCCCTTAAAGACATTAAGAATCTCCAGTTGCCGTTGATCCTCGGTAGTGGACATCTATTGCGACCTCGCTGAAGCCAGTAAAATTAGACATGATCACAAAGGAAAGAGATACGAGGGGACCCGTTAAGCACTGACCATACCGTCCCTAAACATCCATCATACTCAAGGCAGGACTAGGTCGAGAGGACTGTAGATGAACCTCAACTTGGTTACTGGTCAGGCATTCTCCCCACCTGTACTGGTCCCTCAACCCACACGGTTCAGACTTCGATCCCGATTATCAATACCCTGCTGGTTGGCAAACAAGGCTCCCAATAAAGGAAAGAGGGAACTAGCTTACTGTCTGATGTTCTCTTCAATGGTCTCCAGAGTGTCAGCATCTGCCTCGAGTTGAGCGCGAGCCGTGCTCAGCATCTTTGTCGCAATCTTAGTCAGTACACTTTCCTGTCCGTTGTACTTTATGCAGTTTTGTAACAGCAAGTCTGCATCAGCAAAGAACTCTTCCCGACTGTGGTACCGATGTTCCTTCACCAGCCGTTCCAGTGTGGACAAGTCCATCGGGTGGGGAATGGTCTTGTAGTAGTCCTACCAACAGGAAAGAATAAGGTTGTAGCATAAAAATGAGCTACTAGCAAGGCAGAAGGAAAACTCTTTCAAAAAGTCAGCAGCGCACAGGGTAACGGCGTTTATCCACGGGAAAGTGAAATGCGCGACTGTTCTCCACTCCTCTCATTGCCTCAACAGCTTTTTGTAGCAGGAAGTTGAGGCTGACCAGGTCGTCCTCATCTAACAAGGGGTTGACCAGCGATTCCAGACGCATTAGCTTGGCCTCTTTGTGACAAAATTCCTCCATCACATACGAGCACATTTTTTTTGCCGTTTCCGTGTATGCACTGTGTGGCCCTAGAAGGCAATGTGACAGAAAGTTATAGATTGCTAAATTGAGGAGCAATACGAGAATAAAACTTAGATAAGGCTAAGTCCTCGTGGGCATATCGACAGCACAGATGGCAAGGTACGCCGTTCAGTTACCATAATCAGGACGTATTCTGTCTTTATATTAAGACAGAACAGAAGATAAGTATCCTGAATGGCGACCGCCCGAACGTGAAGCTCAAATTCAGATTCAGTAACAAGTAGAAGGTAAATTTAAACATCGCGTGCTAGCGGCCTGGCGTTGCGGTACGAGTGATCGACAGCGGCGAACAAGCCTGAAAAAGACCGCTCTGGTCTCCCCGATCTGGTCAGCGATGTTTCAAGAAATAGATTTCCTTAACGAGACCTATAACACCAGAACAAATCCTGGTGGTCGGTGGATCATTTCGACTCAATTTTAGATTTTGCAGGGTGGACTAGTCGGGCTACGGAAACGATAAACTTGCAAACCCGCAGGTAGACACATCAATTTAATCGGAGATAAAACGCGCTAGCAGAGCCTGACGGAGACTACAGACGAAGCAAAAGTGAGGCTTTGATGGACATTTCACGCTTATTGGCTGTCCTCAGTCAAACTTACCCAACTCTAAGTCTTTGAGAAGCGTTCTTTTGGTTAATGGTCCAACGCCCTAATCGTTGTCCTGTCGGTTACGATCGGGTATACATATTGTGGAAGAGGGCGCCCACCGATCGCCGATGCAATACTGAGGACATGAAAAAAAGACATACGAAGGAAAACATTCTCGCTGATTTCTAAGTTATGGGCCGACACTTATGCTCTGGCTCCACGAGGAACCAGCGTGGGAATATGAGCTCGTTTATGGGGTCTGAGATGTGGCCATTCCAGCTTCCGATTTTAGGAAGGGATATAAGACGGAGGGCGCAAAGTACCGCAGCATAACTCTAGTAGACGTCATCATTGTCATTTTGAGTCGAATTTGGAGTGTGTGCAACTTTAGAATGTTAACCAACCAAGCCGGATTCTGAGTTGAGCATGCATGCATCGACCGAATACTTGCATGCGGCAAATTCTTTGACTCTGCCATGGCTACCAGTGACTGAGGGCTGTCTGCTTTGTTGAATTTGCTGTAACATTCCACTCCGTCCATCGGAAGACCCTGTAGACAGTATGCTGACAAAAATCAGCAGCATAAGCAGAACTTATAAGTGCTCCACCACTACGCGCGTTCTGTTACAGAACATTTTCACCAAGAATTCTGCAACCTATTCTATTCAACTAATTCATTGACTGGATTCTCGGAAGGGCGCTCTACGGTTTCAACTGCGCTGAATTCACATCCAAGCGCCGGCCAAATGACCTGGACTGCGCTAACGCGTCAAGCTATGGTGATCATAAAATATTCGTATTGCCGACGACTTAGGTCGCCACATCAGTCGGTTTATCCATTTTTGATGCGAAGACCAAGTGTTTCGAGCTGCACCCTTGATCAGGAGGCATCCGTTCGAAATAGAAGCCGTCAGTTCGAAGAAGCGGACAATTACAGATGCCTCGGGGCGAGGCTGTTACCGAATGGACAGAGAAAGGACGATATCGTACCTCGAATGGCTATTTATCTCAGAGTTTTGTAAGCTCTGAAGTACGTATAATTGGACCCACCGCGATATCTCCATCATCAGAAGGGTTCGCGTGCACTGTACATTCGTCGTGTAAGTCACCCTGCATAGTTGTGAATGTCAGGCGGTGCGACGAGTGACTGCTGTTAGCTGAGAAGTATCCTTCTAGGTAAATACATTCATTTATCACATATGAAACTGTCCACACTTGCTGCGACGATATCTAAGTCGGTCCAAAAAGAGGATTAGGGTTATTTCGGCACGTTCTTCATCACCCGCTCCATGGGCTTGGGCTGTTGCGCTGTTCGCTCAGAGACGTAGAAAGGTAAGTCAGCTAAAAAACCCAGCCTAACACAATCCTTTAGGACGTAGAGGTAGTTCTTTGACCACCGGTCTCCGCGGTAGGAGAGGAGAGTAAGTCGACCTATGCGACTCGTTGCCGTAGATTATTATGCCGCATCCGCGATAGCCCGCCCGGTCAGTCATTTCTAAGTGAGCACACCAAATAGAAGCACAAGAAGAATGTAGAAAATTTAGTGGAGGCAACAAAAAATGAAACCAATAAGACAGGAAAACAGAACCAACCGTTGAATTTGCGCGAGTTGTCGTGAATCAGTCGAATGTCCCTAAGAAACTCCTCACGCGTCGAGTACTCATTGGTGTTAATTTTCATGCGAATCTGAGACAGATCCATTGGGTTCTCAATCTCAGAGTAGTAGTTTGGAAAGTCCTTCTCTTTAACCGGTTGCATAAATATCTTGTAGCCGGGAACCTGGGAAAGTCCCTGAAGATATGAAGGCAAATTTCACCGAATGACGCCATGAATAGGGGAGCTTACTTGGATTTTTAGATAAGTGTGTTTCGACAGCGGTAGGTTATGTGAATTTGGTAAACTTTTGCATTCAGAAAGCGAGAAACGTGACGAAAGATGAGACATAAATAAAATCCACTCCAAGCTCAAGACGACAGAAAAGGGAAACCCCAGTGGCAAAAGGCTCTGCAGAATAACCGCTTATGCTCAAAATTAGGTAGAAGTTTAGGCGTTTTTCCTGTCTCGTTCAAGCGGGGAAGGACTGCACCAAACCCTCACTGCCACATAACCAATTGTCTCTTATCGCCACCACCCTCCCCTATTAACACGACTCACTGGTATGACGAGACGAACATTTGTGATCATATGTCTTAGCTTGTACTCCGTTCTCAATCTACTGACCCGATAAGAATTTATCGAAAGCACGCGTATGCTTGCCAACTAGTCTTCTGCATCTTATTTCATTTCTCAACGCTAGAGATTTTTTGATGTATGGAGTCTGCCTTGTATCACTTATTTTTCAGACAAGTTTTTGCTTTATTAGAAAAATTACAAGGTGCATCATTTGCATGCTCCCTCCTGCTGACCATGTTCAATGGCAAACTGAAATGGTAGTTTAAAACGGCCGGGCGCCTTGCTGGTCCAGTTTTCCAAGAAGTGTTTCTCTCCGCGCATTCTGGCCGTGAAGCCAATACCCAAAGTTTCGAGGAATATAGATAGAACAAGGTCTCTGGTACCGAATTATTCTGAAGTGAGCAGCAATGTCGATGACTATAACAGACCGCCCTATTAAAAGTGATGGCAAGGTATGTTTGATCATAATAATTGACACAAAAAGATTGCATGTGTAGCTTTCATTTAATCACATGGTCACCTGAATTTCTTTTCCGCTCGAGGTCAGCTTAGGCAGAGTTAAACTTTTATTTGGACAAAAGAGGGCACGATCTGAATGTAAGATAGATTCTACTTTCGGAGAGCCAATATAACTATCAAATCGAACTTTGCAGCAAAATCCAGCTGCTCTTCTTCATGGCAATGCATCCCAGAGGAAGCGAAAACTACTCGCAAAACTTATCGTGGTTGCATTTATTAAGCTGCTGCTATCGCAGTCGCGGCATTATGACAAGAGCAGAGAGTCAAATGCGCGTTTAGTGAGTTTCATTTTACTTTAACGCAGGCGCAAGTGAAAGACCTGACGGGCGCTTCGATAACACATCTCCCTACCATCAGGCGGAATAAGTGGACTAGGCGGTTGACGGACGTAATATGGACGCATGCTATAATGTGCAAACGAGTACACTGCAAGGTTTTGCAGACCAGATAAGATAGGAAGAGGGTGAGGATTGAACAACATGTCGGTGCTTACCTTGTAAATGCCTTCAAAAACGTGGTTGATAGCTACCCGGGGATCGATGCGTCGTCGATTGCCGCGGTGTTTCATAGTTGATGTGGGATAGTCGTCATCAGCGGCACTAGCCATGCTGCCCTTGCGTCGTTGGCCTCCACCACCACGCTGGAAGTTGCGCTGAGCCAAAAGACGACGTTGCGCTGCCGCGGCGGCATCGGCCTCAGCAACTACCTTGCTCGCCTCGTCCAGCTTTTCCAGCAGGGGCCGATTAATGGTCATCTTCAAGTCCTGACGCTTTTTCGCTTCCAGATATCGTATCAGGTTAGGATGTAATTTCAGCTTGGTGCCCTCCACCTATGCACGCGCACATGAGAGAGAGAGAGAGAGGTAACGTTAAAAGAACGAGTCAGGAAGCATTTTTCAAAGGCGAGCGACAGTCGTGAGCTTCGTCCGTTAAGTGACTTATGAAATGGTGCTACTATTCAAGTCATTGTCCGACCAGAAAGAGTCAAAATAATGGGATATAGGAATGTCGGGAGGCTGGGTATCAGCTGGAAATGTTATGACTAAACAAAACAAGGGCATAGAAACTTCCCCAGCCCCACGCGAAGGAGCCTTGCGCTAATTTCTAGGGAGATAAGGGTTATTGTTAGGTTTAGGGCCATGGTTAAATTTAGCATTGAGGTTAGGTTGGAATTAGGGTTTAGGCTAGGGTTAGTGTTGGGGTTGTGACTCGATAATATTTATCCATACTGGAATGAGTGCAAGGCCATGTGTATCTCCGTTGGCAGGAGGTTCCTATTTCCGAAGAAGTTCGCAGAAGTTCACGAATTATGACGCGAAAAGTTATCAGTTAACTTTAATCTTAAACCAACCGACCGGTCAATTTCCCCTTCTAACCGGATTAGGGTTGAAACAGGCGGACAGTACGCTTCCACGTTGACGATGGTAAGTTTCAGCCAAAAGGTCTGAACATCGCCCACTAGGGGTAGAAGAAAATTGCAAATTTCATCGTCGTTGAACTCAAATGTCAACGGGAAAGCCTAGTTTTCTTGAAAAAGTGTGAACGCTGCCAGTAGACGATGCAGCAAATTGCCACGAATAAACCGAGAAAATGCGTGCTCAACTGACCAGGTGGTCATTTGACACAGGAGAATCATCGTTTATGAACTGAAAAGGCAGTTAAATTCGAAAACCCCGTTAAAAAATCAGAAAGCTTCCCTAAATTGTTGTTATTAGAAAAATCGGCAGTTGTTGCCAGTCCTGTCTGACCAAATCAAATCAGTAGTGCTGTACGAGCATGGATATCGCAATTAGAGGAAATCGAGAATGTCTGCAACATATGGGCAACAAATTGTGATTTAAAGTCGGGGCAGCAACCCTGCTTGGTGGTTCAATTTGGACGAAGCACCGAGAATAAGATCAGAAAAGATATGAGCGGGTTACCCATTGATTGCCTGCATTACTTACTGTCGTAAGCGATGACTATTGGGGTAAAGCTAAAGCAAAATCCGAGACTAGGAGGGGATCCGATTTATGAGTTCGTACAGCGCGCCGGAGATAAGAGTCAAGAAATACACAACATTAATATTATGTACATGACCAGAGAGGGCTTAAAATACGAGAGTTCGGGTATTCTGCCAGTGCAGTCTGAAGACGGCAGGCAACAGTAAAATTATGGATGTAAATCATACAAACGGCGGTTCGCTGATCCATTCTGCTGGCAGAAAGGAAAGGAGTATTTCCCCTTTGTCTTCACAGTCCTTCGATATACCTACTGACCTAGGAGCTAATGCTGGCCAACTGCGATAATAAAGGCTCGGTGTACTGGAACCACAGAGTCCAGGAAGCAATAGGTAGCAAATAAAGGGCATACAACATAGTATCAAATGCCTTATGGCTGCTAAGAGCCCGTTGTAATAAATGCCAGACAGTCGCGCCAACTCACTGTAGTAGCATTCTCTTCCAGTTCTGGGAGGAAGCTGTCGGCGCGGTCTTGGTCATCACCGCCCTTGGTTGAGTCATCAGAGAGATGGCCATCAGCGCGAGAACCGCCACCATGGTGATGGTGGTGATCAGCGGCATCGGTACCGACACCACCCTCCTCACCTTCCCCAGCACCACCCGAAGAGGCCCAGGCCGATTCAGCCAGTAATTCGGCAACTGACTTTGAAATGAGCTCCTGGGCGGCGGCTACTGTCTCCCGCTCAATGTTATCACCCAAGTGCGAACGCGAAGCAGTACCACGGGCACCAACACTAGCGACACTGCCACCGGGTCGACGTTCGGCGGATACACCGCCTGACGGCAAACCCTCGCTTCTTCCGTACATTGGGCACTCCTTATTGGTACGCATGTGACCTAAAACAGAGGAAAAATAGGACTTATTAAAGATTACTGACGGTTCAGATTCGGCTTACTCGTAGAAGGAAACCCGACACTTAAGTCAGCGGCAAAAAAAATTGGGTGTGCTTTTGCAGTCCTCCAGATAAAAAAAACAGAGGTAGTTATCATCCAACAGTAAAAGGGACTTTCCAGACGAAAATGCCTCCCAACGGGGACGTCCTGAGTAAGTCACAACAGGCAGGGCTAAATACATGATACCAGCCATGGAAAGTCACATAGAATTGCACACAAGGGAAGCCTGCAGGTCGCGAACTAACCTGTCTGGCCACAGGCTCCACAACGCATTTTTAGTACTAGGCTCGATGGTTTATGTCGCCGTCGCGAAGAGATACCGACTCGGTTTGCGCCAAGGAGGCGGCCACTGGCATCGCGCAGGGGACCCGAAGCGCCAGCCCTCGAGCGTATAAGGTCCTGCTGCTTGCGTACACGGCGAAGTTGATCCTGCAGGGGAAGAAAAACGGCAGTTTAACACTAGCATAGTGGTGTGCATTTAAGTAGATAGATTCGAAAAGAGTGTGGTAACAAACCACGCCTTCGAGCAGCCATTTAATTATCCCAGACATAAATTGTATCAACCCGATCCGTCTCTTTGCAGTCGTTTGCAAGACACAGCATGACACGTAATACCAAGATGCAATAGAGGCACACCGATATGACTGGTAACGCAGAGCAAACCAGATCAGCCCTATCGTGACAAAGGCCGTGTACAGACGAATATCAAGCAGGTTTAAAAAGAGCCATGTAAACAACATCAGTGATGGATAAGTATTATCGACATTGACAAGACATATCACAGTGGCCATTTCTCGCTTATTTGCCGTCGTCAGTCAGAAATGTTCCAGTCGCAGGCTGCGTAAACCTTAGGTTTAGAATCTGGTTCGAGTGGCGCACTGAGCCCCAGCATTTGAGCCGAGGACTCACGCTCCGTCACGATCGGGAATATTCAAAGTACCATGACAGTGAGGCTCAACCGTATAAAATACGAGGAGTTACCCAAAAACGAGGAGCACTCGTTCTGGAAAAAAAGATAGATCAAGGGGGTAAGTTGCATAAAATTCTCGCAGTTGTGAAAAGCCTGGCGTCTGCAAAAAAATAATGGTCCTCTTGACCGTTGCAAATAACGTGTCAGTAGTTTGAAATCCTTGCTGCATGATTAGTCGAGCAAGCATCGAAACTAAATGGTACTTGTGGTCCGGCAAACAGTTATTCTTTTACCAATCTACCATGGGAAGACGAAGGAGGAAAACTACACAAGCAGCGGTGTCACTCATAGTGCCTTCGAAATTCTGAACATCAGAATTTTGAGGCAGTTCCGTGGTGCACGTAGAACAAGTAAAAGACCAAACGAGGCGGGGTGTCTGGTTACACGTCGGTGAGATGGCCAAACGTCTACAAATTTCGCGTGTACTCTATTTACACCGAGGCTGCCAAATTTCGCGTATCGTCGGTTTACTTGACTGCTCTGCAGTACGTCGCTCCCATGGCAGTAAGACGATGCAATAACTGAACCTTTCGCCGCAATGTAGAACTAAATTTCGCTGTGATTTAATCCATGTTCTTGTCTTTAACCTCCTCTCAATACAGTTCATGAGTCAGGTAGACTCGAAAGATGAGCGGAGGGCTTCAACCAGTCACTTGAGGACAGTTATTTTAGCGAAGTGCACAGACATTGCCTTAAATAAGACAGTCCTAGCAGAGAAGTATTATTCACAAAACGGAATGGCCAATACTGGCTTCTTTGCATTTTAAGCCAATAACAGTTCGAACATCGATTCCGAAGATGTCAACCCACATTAAAGTGGGTGCAGGGATGGTAACTCACGTGTGAATTAGTTTTCAGTAAAAGTAGACTTGCGAAGCATCTACTGCAAACTCTACTCGCCCACCAACCCGGGTCTGATGTCATGACAGATCCAAAAAAGCGGAGGCGGCAGTAGGCGCCTGTAGCTGACACTGTGTGAACCCGCAGCTAGGCGTGCCGCCACGCCCATCGTCCACAAGTAAAGAACCAGGACTCAACACAACAAGGAAGGGGGGTGGTCTCGGATCCCACGGAGTAGGAGTGTCATAAAACCAATAATATACCAATCTAGGGCCAGCTAGACCTAAAGTTGGAGCAGCCGATTCGCTACACCTGACGGGAATTTGAAGGTACCATAGAGTGCCCGTATTTCATCCTCTGATTGTGCGCGCTACTTTCAGGTTTCTTCATACGTCCTATTGAGAAATGCAAGAGAGACCTATAATGTTTCAAGAAGGAGGTTAAAGTAGTTTGGGCACAGTTTGGGCGCAACGGACCGAGGATGATCTGGGCGCATATTTATGCTTTGAAATCACTCGGCGGACTCTGCAAACAGCAAGGGAGTGTCTGGCTGCATCTTCCGCACTTCTGTGATGATCCAGGTGACCTGCGCGATGCCTCCCATTGGACATCCCCCCTCCAAGGAAGACAGTTTTTTTCTCCTGGGAGTTTTTTTACAGTCCGCTCTTTTTTTAACTATGTTCCACCCAGTTGGCTCATATCAATTGGCCTCGTCAACATCCCGAGATACTATTTATTTCATACCACAACTCACATGTACAAATAAGGAATTCAAAGGTAACTCGCCTATATCTCGCTCAAATACACTGATACTGATACTGAATATTCTCGGGTGTCTACCAAGTGAGCTTAGTTGTAGGGCAGAAGATAAGAGACCCTTGTCACCGGATTTGACGGACAGAAGATCAAGTCGAAAGTTGACTCAGCTAAATCTGTCGCAATAACGTGGATTTTGCCAACTCTGAACATTTAGTCGTCACTGCTAGAAAAGAGATGAAGCTCAAAGGATCCGCTGCCTCATCGCCACGCATGAGCAGGAGGGAGCGGTTAGATCGGTCGTTATCACAACCATGTCGAGTAGGCGCAGATACAAGGTTCGTGCAGAATAAGCAGAGGCCAGCAATCGGAGTGACTGTTGCATAAATAGTAGTTACAAAGCAACTAGGATGTACTTGCTGATGTGTTTAATCAAAAAGGTCTGTACATTTTACCACAATGATCCTTTCTCTCTCCAAAATGTCTTATCAAAAGGAGCTAACCTGCAGTCGACGTTTCTCCCTACGTTGCTGTTCCCTGAACTGATCGTCAGAACCGATGAAATTGTGGATGAACTCAGTGTCCCGCGTTTGCCGGATTTTGAGATATATTTCAACGACCGGAGACCAGGGCACCAGTTCTGTACGTGTGTACTGCTGTCCGCCTGTCGAATAGGTGCGCACAATACGAAGCACCTTTTTCTGCGCCGAGGGGAACAGTGGCGGTAGGTCGAGGATTTCGCCCGCTGATGTGGAGTTTGCCTCGTAAACAGTGGATGTTGCGGCAGCAGATGTGGTCGAGGTTGCTGCAACTGGCGTGGGTTCGTCTGTTTTGACCGGGTCCGTTGGCTTGCGATTACGCTTTAAAGTCCTCTGCAGTAAGGGAAGAGCAGAAAAACTCCGTCTAAGTACTGACAAACAAAAAAATTTGGGAAAGAGATGTGATCACCAAAACAGCAGTTTTATTCGCTTTACGTTTCGGATTCACATTGAAAGCCATCATCCAAAACTGCATCAGAAAAGGGTCACGTTTGAGCTACTTAACTAACAGCCACAGTCCAACAACTGCATCCTATAAACACCGCAACACATTGTCATAATTTGATACAGTCTCTGACGATGTATTCGAGTGTGAATCCAAGACCTCAGGCGAATGGGACTCGGTTTAGCGATTACTTCTACTTCTTACCAACTTCTTCCTGGAACTCGCATAGATTGAAATAAGTGATGACCAGATCCAAGTTAGAGCACTTACTCCAAGTTCAACACTTCGCTTAAGGTCTTCCCACTCAGCTTCCTCCTGACGATGCTTTAACTCCTCCGCCGTAATCCGATTGGCCAACATGGACTCAATATTGCGACTGGCTGAGTCGTATCGGTTCCGATTGGATGAAGGCAGACTGGAGAGGCGAACACCGCCAATAGCGTTGCTGCTCGAAGTGGCTCCCGAACCGGCTGCTGCCGCACCAGCACCTTTTCCACTTCCAAAGGTGTGCGTCGTCTCCTCCTCGTCCTCCTCATCACTGCTCGGTTCCTCTTCACCCTCATCAGAACTCAGCAACTCGGTATTTGACAGGACGCGATTTTGCAGGTCAAAAATACGCTGACACTCCTCTCGGTAGCAGCGAATCTGCTCAGCCATCGATAACCGGTTTCCACGGGCAAATTTAGCCGTAATCTCCTCTTCGCCCTGTTTGGCTCGTTCGGTGGAAGTGAAACGCACCATATCGATAATTTCCCACCTTAAAAAACAAAAATTCGGAAGTGGGCCGACAGTATTATCGGTACGGCATTGGAGTAAATCTTATTCCACCAAAGACGGGACTTACCGTTTAAAAGTCTTCAAATCGGCCTCACTTATTCCGAAGGAGCGCAGAAGAGCACGGGCATCCCGAAGATGGAGTTTTCGTAAGTCAGCGTCAGTACCAGTGACAGTACGCTTGTCTTTCAATAAGCCACGGGCCACTTCCCCACCTGACTGCCTGAACAGAGCACCCGGTTTTGCCGAGGTTTTGGAGTAGGAGAAGGCCTCGCCACAGCCGGTAGGATCAGCTGGCCCGTGCAACTCGAGAAAACAGCCACCCCGTTGAGCGGCAAGGTAGGCACGAGTCGTGTTCCATGGTGCGGCTCGGACTTCGTCTTCCATTTTAGGCTGCATTATTAAGCGGAGTACAGAGGTTATGGCAGGTTACAAAAGTGCACGTGAGTTCGCCAAAACTGTCCAAAATCAACAAAGTTATTGCAGCTTTCGCAGGTATTACACAACTTTCAGGGAGGCTTGGATCTTTTGTGTGAAAGAAGCTAACCTACACGAAAGGCAAACAACAGTTCCTTGAAGATTCAACAGTTGTACCCACAGTAGCCTGAATACTGGGACGGGTAAATTTCATCTTCCCAGTTAGTCTCAAAATTTGGATTCGTCCGTCTCAGTGGCTCGAAGTATCGACACAAATTACTCGACACTACCATGCTCTACTAAGGACAAAGTCACCTCCACCATTCTGGTCCTTTCATGGACAGAATTTAACAAAGGAACATGTCTTAGGCATCTTCTGCTGAAACCGAAGTCATTCAATCGATCAAGCAGTGCATGTAAAGATGCTGGAGGTCGATCAAAGTTGTGCAACCTTAGAAAAGACATGAAAGAGTAAAAAATTAGCAGCTTCTTCGAATAAGCGCTCCCACGAGCTAACTCTTCCCATAAAGAAAAATCTATCTTCAAGAGATTTAAACAACCTACAAGTTGTGAATAGTTAAGTGCCTCAAGTGCCTGTCAGATAGACTACTATGTCTTCTGGGGTCAATAGCGTTCATCTGCCACTGTCCAACTGCGTCAGCAGCGCGGTTTACCCCGCTACTGAACCATTTCCGAACAGAAGCTTCAGTCACCAGCAGGAGAAAAGTGGTCTAGGTGTTTTTTGGAGAGGGGAAGGGAGGATAGGTAATTGTTGGTGGTACCTATATGCATTCATTTATAGACAGAATAGAATTATCGACGAAGAAAAGGGAGACTGGAATGGCCATTTCTGACTTGTAAGTCGTCATCAGCCGGCTAAACAAACTTTAGGTTTTACAACACCCGAGGATCGAGACCGCGACTTGTTGGTTAGAAGTCAAACGCCCTAAGCATTGAGCCACGAGCTCGCTGTTGTGTCGGCTGCGATCGGGTATATTAATAGTGGTAGCGGGTCGCCCCCCCGATTGAGTTACGGAACATAATCATCTCATGGCTCAATGCTTAGGGCGTTGGACTTCTAACCAAAAGGTCGCGGGTTTGAGCGTCGTGTGTTGTAACTGCTGGAGTTGGTTATGGCCGGCTGATGACGACTAATAAGGCAGAAATGGCCATTCCAAGAGTGAGCCCCAGAGCACAACGGGACGATTGTGTCCCATAATGCGATCGGTGACAGCCCCACTACTACATTTATTTATCTATAAAAGGAGGAAAGGCAATCATAGAAACCATATGTTGAATGTTCTAACATTTTTATGGCAAATCGTCTTCTTCTGTCAGAGACAAGTTTATTGACACGCCATTGTCTCCAAAGTTTTGTGTGGGCTCCACAGGAGGGTTGGAAGCGGTTGTTGTGGTGGAAACTACACCCGTTCGCTGTCGGTATGCGACGTTCTGCCATCGTCACTCAGCCTTATTCAATCCTAGGTTTGGATGACCCGGGATCCCAAGAGAGGTCCTCTAGTGATTGGGCGTTTTTAAGTTAAATCCTCTAACACTGAGCCACAAGACGCAACGGGAGGCACTTCGCAGACCTCTACCGACCGCAAAACGGGTCCGTAGATCCCATGGTAGAGCACTGGACAACCTAATGCCTAATGACCAAAATATCGGGTTAAAATCCAAGGACACGCGAACCAGGGGTTGTGAAAGGCAGGCTAACGACGGATAATAAGCTGGAAATCGTGATCGCAGTCTCTGCCGTCTTTGTTGCTAGTGGAAGGGCGCTCACCGGATCGAAGTAAGGGACATGCTCGACCCACTGTGTCATGAGGCTAGATCTAGAGCAAACCTAAGCAGGTGTATGAGAGGCTAGTTGGTATCCCAGAAGTGACGAATCATCAGTTATTTACCTGGCCTTCTTTTTCCTCCTCTTCTTCTTGATTTTCGTCGAGGACAAAGAGCGATTTCTCACCATAACCGGCATCTTTGAGTCGCAATTCTGCCGCCTGCATGCTGAAGAAGGCACATACGTCTTCTGGTTGGACAAGGTAGCGAATCTCCTCTTCCGACGGCAGACGGTAGTCCTGCCGTAAAACCCACCAGCTTGCGTCAGAACCTGGTGAAAAAGAAAAGCGTGGGCTACTGTTAAGTAAGCCTTCCTGACAAAGTTTCCTGCAACAAAGGTCCTCTATAATGGTTCAAAAAAGGGGGAACAGCTTAACAACTAACCCCCTTCCTTCCCCAATGCGCAAGCATTATGGCTGGACACCCAAAGTCGCCCAGGCTAGAGCCTGCAATTAAAAACCATCCTTTCACGAGAATGGTTGATTGAAGTCTCATACGATATTATCGGATAATTAGTGCACTGTGATGAACACCATCCTTGCTAATTATGGAAAATGTCAAGGACAAAACAGAAAGTTTGGAAACAGAATATAAGAAAAGCTCCAAATTAAGGCTGTTATCGGGTAGTTTTCAAGGCACAAATGATTGCGGCTAACCCCAAAAGGCTTTAGAAAGACAAATAACACGCTGCACACATCCCTGAGTAAGGGGAACAACCAAAAAGGATTCTCACAGGCAAACTAAATACACGTACTTCTGCGGTGGGCTGATCACACGGGGACTCTACTTGATGAGTGACACTTCCTAGGAAATATTCCCTGCAAGAGCCATGCTCCTGGATCTGCTGCCTGTCCTGAGCGGAGCAAAAAACATCATTGCTGGCAAGTGGTGGAATTCCCCAAAAAGTTGTGGCATTAATAGTAGCAAACAGAAAATAACAAACTAACGAACACATATTTAAACGTCTGTTGTCAGGTGTCCGTGGTCCACAGGAAAGTACTTTATAAAGTAAATGTGTTAAGGTAATATGCTTTTCTAACTACTTCCCATAATAGACAAACTATATATAACAGGACATGAAATATACGTACCAGTGCGCTTAAAGTCGGCACAAATTTTGAGGCGCTTGCGAACACTGCTTTCCGAGTGATTTGGGAAGGCAGACCGAATCTCCTCCATCTTGATTCGTTTTGGTTCATCTGTGCTCCGCAAGAAGAGACGAAGAATATAGACTTGGAGGAAGTCCCGGGCAAAGTTGTTGGCTCGTTTAGAGTTTGGGCCGGGAACCTCAATGAGGGGGACTTCCTGGCCAACCGTGAAGGCCGCGGGAGCCCGGCGTATCCAGAGGCCGTTACGGTTGCGCACGACAAGAAAGACAGTTGAGGGAACCTTATGCGGATAAACGGGGGCACGAAACATGTTGTTCTCGAGGCTCTGGAAAGAAACCGACAACGGCAATAAGGACGAGAAGCGGAGATTGTGACGGCAGTAACTCGTGAGCGAAAAATAGCAGTATAAGAGGTTGATGCGGCAACAGGGGGTCACAGCAGCAAAACTTGAACCAACCTGGAGACAGCCACCCGGTCTGACGACCCCGAGGAAGGGTGAGTCAGTGCTTCCCACATAGACAAGCGATCCGTAGGTAAAATCCGGAGGCGAGTTGTTTGCGGCTGGGTCGGGCGAGAGGGAAGGGTCCCGGGGGTGCAGTGGTCGATAGTAATTCACCAGACGGGTTGCCATTCCAACCTTCAAGCAGAGTAACGACAGGGCGAAGGCAAGTGAAGAATTAGAATTTAGGCTTAGAATTTACAGAAATCTGAACACGTTACAAGGACTGATTTAATAAGAAGGTGCTTAAAAGAATTTAAATCACAGCAAGTATTTCATAGGCGGTCTTTGTGAACGCCAGCTCACCGCCACAGGAGAATTAGTATGCGATATACCTGTACTTAGTATGACACTGCAGCCGTTAATTATCTACTCGGACTCGGTGCTACAGTGGATTATGCCTCCACACGCATAATAATTCACGGCGACGACTTGGAAAGCTCGACGTACTCTCGCCTCCAAAAGTGGAGGTCCAAGAACAACCTCAATGTTCTAAAGAACTGCGCTGGGACAGGTTTTGCGCTGGTCTACCCTTTGACGCCACAACAGAGGAGGTGATGGAGAATTTGACCAAATGACCTCGAGAGAGTATCACTACAACTGAGGACTGTTTCATATGACAGATGGCGATCGGACAACTGTGGTCAAACCCCTCGTTCACCTCCGGCGCGCAGATTCTAGCATTAATAACAGGACGATTGGTCGGTATACGCGAATCGTTATGACGATGCAGATATCGCCACGGGACCATATTGCACACGATCCGAGGCTTGAAGTAGAGAGAGAGAGAGATCTACGCTTTATTTTGAAAGTAAAATTCCAAAAATTTCAGCAAAAAGGTCCTCCATTCACCGTAAAGAATCCTCCTTGAATGCACCTCTAAATATCGATCAATTTGGACTTCCTTCATAATGGGGGGCATCATGACCTGCCGCTAGCAGGACGATAGCGGTCTAGGTCATATGGCCGGCGCGTGGATGTGAATTCAGCACAGTTGAAACCGTAGAGGGCCATTCCGAGAATCCAATCGATGCGTTAGTTGAATAGAATAGGTTGCAGAATGCAACCTTACTGAACGGCTGGGTGAAACTGTTCTGTAACAGAACTCGCGTAGTGGTGGAGCACTAGTAAGTCCTGATTATGCCGCTGATTTTTGTCAGCATACTGTCTACAGGGTCTTCCGGTGGACGGAGTGGAATGTTACAGGAAAGTCAACAAAGCAGACAGCCTTCAGTTACTGGTAGCCATGGCAGAGTCAAAGAATTTGCCGCATGCAAGTATTCGGTCGAATCCGGCTTGGTTCGTTGACATCCTAGAGTCGCGCACACTGAGGCCGATTGAGAATGACGACGGTGATGTCGATTAGAGTTATGCCGCGGTACTTTGCGCCCTCTGTTTTATCCCGCAGCTAAATCCCCAGAAACGAGCTCATCTTCCCAAGTATCTCGTGAAGCCTAGAGGCTTGCAGACACCGGTGGGAATATCATCCTCTCCGGGCATATCGTTGTTGCGCGTCGGCGATCTCTCTCTGAGACGACGGGTATCGTGGCACGGCATAGGAAGGGGAAGAAAAAACTCCGCTGCGAAGGAGAGAAGGTGGTGATTGGGGCATCGTAGAAGTTGAAAAGGCACTTGAAGTACTCAAGACATCACTCGACTTTGACCGATTTGTCAGCAATGAAGTCGGCACTCACATAGCAAACAGGTACTGTGTATAGACCACCTACTGCGAAGTCGGCGAATAAGCTGGTAGATTTTTCCAGTGGCGTCGACGTTTGAGACCTGTTCCATGGGGCGATCATGCCAGTCCAATAAATTTTGCGATCCTCTATAGTTGACTTTGTCGTCAGTTTTCGCAGTAAACGAAAAGGAATTATCGATGAAGTAACTTGCTCTAGCTGTCTGGAAAGAGATATCTGTGAAGTCCATGGCTGATACAGCAATGGTAGAACCACCTCCCCTGTGCATTTACCCATTTACTTGCTCCTGTAGAGCCGGTTATATTGGTCGTACGAGTCAGCGCCATAAAAAAAGCGCCATCCTTGCACATCTTCTTGACACTGGGCATAGTGTAGACTCCAGCGAAGCTTTCTGTTTAATTTAATAAGGTCCCACCAAACTACCTCAAACCACTGGGTTTACGTATACTAGCAGCAGCAAAAGCGACTGTCATTAGGTTGAAGAATCCAATCTTGTACGCACAAAAAAACCTCGTACAAGCTCCGCGCTTAGCTTGGCCAACGGTCGCTTAACTGCATGCATTCCCCCACGCCATCTCTGTCCTCTCCTTTCCCCTAGAACGGCTCTACCAAACACCCACTGCCACCTATCACACTGTTTCTTATCATCCTTCCCCTATGCACACCTCTCACATAACCCACACAAACGGACGAACATTATCGATTTCATTTTTTTCATTTCTACTACGTTCCAACGTTTCCCTATAACTGTACTGGCCTGAAGAGAAGTTATCGAAAGCGGCGCGTATGCTCGCTAACTCGTCTTTTGAATTGTAGAACCGTTGGATGAGTCCAACAACGAAGAACAACGGACTTCAGAAAAGATGCCAAAGTTCTGAACGCATAATTCACATTACGGAGGCCAATATCCTGTTAAAAACCGCAAACGTCGGAAGGTAATGGAACCACCAAATGCATGCAACCTGTCTCATTACAGGTCGACTGGAACAGATACGCGTAAGAAATTGAATGAATAATAGTTGAAAGTTCTGTGTGAGACCTAATAACGAGATCTTTTAGCTCAAAGCCAGACTAATAAGTGTCGGTCGAATGAAAGATAATGCTCCCTTGCAGGAGACTGAGTGCATACCTTAGCTTAAAGAGTAATACATGCGCCTTTTTCAGGTGGACCGCGGCACACTCATAAGCACAAAAAGAAAATAATTTTCGGGATCGAAACAGGACAATTCCTGCAGATACGGTTCCCAACTGTAGAAAACGCGTAACGTGGGATATGATTCCGTTTTACCAAGGTTTGAGCCCAAATTAGAGCGTCTGGTGAGAATTTTCAGGCGGTCTTATTAGTTATTGAAAAAACAAATGAATAACCTGGAAATTCGAGGGTGAAATGCACGACTTTGAGTGTTCACGTCTGCGTGAGATGACGGGGAACAATGATCACAAAATGCAGCCAAGTGCAAGGAACTGCAGATTATTTAGTAGTGGACAGATCTTGATCAAAACACTTTACCTTCTACCTGAACGAAAGGACCCTAGTAACCAATTTCAAAAATGAATACCTAAATTTCATCTCCTTAGTACAAACTTGCCTGCATCATTAGAGGCGGGTACTCCTCCGAGTATTCAAACAGGACAATTTCACCATCACAACCAGTGAGATCGCTGGGCGTGCGCATGAAGAAGATATCCCCGCCACCGGAAGCGGCTTTTTCTTCCTCGCGTTCTTTCATCTTCTTTTGAATGTTCTTTGTCAAATTGACAACAGGCACGGGAACGCCGTACTGTGACATGGTGCCACGCACGTATCTATAAAATATAAGCAAAATTTTCTTCGGAGGGAGACGATTCACCCTAAAAGGACTGCAGAATGAGCGAATATAAGCTTTTCTGGAAGCAAAAAGAAAGATTCAACCGGTAATTAAGACCATAATTTCAGAACCGCCATAATTAATGTGTCAATCCTAATTAAATTACGGTAGCAAATGTGTGTAAGTATCCGAAATGATAAAACAAGAAACTTTTTCCAAGAGCTGGAACCGGGAGTGGTTTGACATGACGGAGGTAGGCCTTACCAAAAGGCGCTTATGACCATTACCGGACGCGTAATAATATTACCTAAAGGTTCTAGATACTACCTAAGTCAACAGAAGGTTTGCCAGGTAACTAACGTCTTGTGGAGTATGTATCGATGAGATTCTGTTGATTTTTATACTCATTCCTTCGGTCAACCAAGGCGAAACTCACCTCCGCAGCAATGTTCAAAAGAATACTTAAGAGGCAGAAAGTAGTGAACTGCTGGGATGTGAAATTGCGATGACAATAGACAGATTTCCAAAGCCTAGAATTTGGTCCACGTAAGCACGGCTACTCTCCAAATAGGAGGTTGTCGCAGAGTAAGCTGCCAGCATTATCCTTCTACTACACTATACTGGAAGGCAAATAAATCGACCAGACAGACGGTATCACATGTTTAACAAACATACTACTTACCGTTTAAGTGGTACACGATGAAACTGGCGCAGACGCAGAGGTGTGTTGAAGGTGGGAAAGAAGGGTGGCCAGAGTTCTACAGCAGGTGTGCTGTGTTGCAGAGGGCCACAGCGTGCCAAACATCCAAACATGCCACCGGAACGCATAGCATAGAACTCGTCGTTGGAGAGGTTGAGGGGATCCTTCGGTGGAAGGCCTGATGCGGCTGCGGCAGCTGACGCCATAGTTGCCGCGGTTTCGTTAGCAGCCACCTCTTCGCCATCTTCCGAGTGCCAGTCCCCTTCGGCCAGGAATCCGTGCTGAAGAATGGATGGTACAGTTTGATTTTACAAGAATATGGTGGGTCTTGAGCATAAAAGCGTAGATTTAACGCTATTGGCCGGAAAATTTACCACCTACGGTCAAGTAAAAATTCAGCAATGTTTTGTTTTACACAGGAACCTGCTGCACCATTCCCCGTCATACCTCTCCCTCGCTCCCGCAGGACGTGCTGTGCTTTCAGAAAGCATCTGTCTAGAATGAATAATTCCTTGTGAAACAACTAGGAAGAAGAAAAGCTTGTCAACTATTTAGAGGGATATCCGGATTCCACAGAAGCACAGAAAGTCAGTGGGAAAGACATGCACTCAGTTAGCGACATTTTCCACAAAACCGACATAAGTTTATCTGGGAGTCTTCCGTTTAAAGTCGGCATTTCACTTTGTGTGAAATAATCCGACAATCTGTTCCGTTCTGATAAATATTGCAACTCATTTGAAATGAACTTCTGTAGCTTCGGTGCATACTGCACCATAGCACAATGAACAAAACCTGTATCCCATGAAGTAATGCAAACAGGTTAGGCTAAAAGTTTGGTCCCATTAGTCGCACGCATGAACTTGAAGTGGAGGAACTCAACAGTTTCGTTCTATTCCACCAAACTTGTCTTGTGGTTTGTAATTCATTAATTTCTTTAAATATGCTCGACTTTCACATACTTTATATAAAAAAACCTCAACAGGCAGGGCTGCAGTACAGAGTCCAGGCTATCCAAACTTAGGATTGAGTATGGCTGGCTGGCGACGGCTAATAAGACAGAAATAGCGCTTTTGGCCTCCTTTGGCTTTGCCGGTATTCTTGTACTCACTTATTCCTTCCTGAATCTACAGTAACCGATTCATGACTTCTGAGAAGACCAGGTGCTCCCTGTACGGTCTATCGTACCTGCTGATCTAGACGAAACACTGGCACCAAAAAGAAGCCAGCTGTTACACAGCTCAAGTTGCGCATCCCGATAAGTTCACCGAATTTCATATGCCCAATTTTCGGCGCCTCTCGCACGTACCAATGGCAGTTGTGTTCGGTCAACCACAGCTATCCAAATCGGCCAATCAAGTTTAGGACCGATGCTGACATGTGCTTGCGCAAGGTACTCTGGCGCGTGCCCTACAGTCACTCGGGGCGCCTGTTCTCGCGGCGCCGGAAGCGCGCCCTCGTCTGATTACTAACTTTCTCTAACCTATTATCGTATCATCCTGTACAGAATACAATGACCTATCTACTAGTGTCCAACTTCCCCTAGTCGGAACCGAGCCTGAAGGTTGTAGTGGCTAGGGTCTGACTTTGACTAAAGCTGTCACAACAAGATCTCGGGTATCACTAGTCCACTAGGTTATGTCTGCCTTTTCTAGCCTCCGAATACCAAATGGTGCCAGTTAGCCTTAAAGGCAGAATAGTGGCAGTGGTGGTGAGGAGGAGGAGGAGGAGATGTCTCTTGCCCCTTACCTTGCCAAGAATTCGTTTCACTTTTTCGGCGCCCTGTGCCGCCTTGGCTAGTGCACCGGTCAGCATTCCCCGCGTCGATGCGGGCCCAAAACTGACATGAAAACTGGCCCGATTGATTGCACTCTTCTGTTGCTGCTGTTGTCCCGGGTGTTGTTGTTGTGGTTCCGACTCACCTGTTTCTCCCGAAGGTGCGTCATCTGTGGAACCAAAGAGGACTACCCGTGACCGACCGCTTATAGCAGCCACTTCATCATCATTGATTACATGATCGATAACGCTGATTTCGTCCTTGAGATCCAAGGTGAGCAGGAAGGCGGGTTGAGTGCGTGCAGCGACAAGAGGATCATATATGATATCCCAACGCCAGCTGTCGTTGAGGATGTTTGCGTTCTCAACCGGGAAGAAGGCATATGGAGTGCTCGAGGAAGCGCCCGTTATTGACTGAACAGCGGTTGCATTTTCAACACTGCGTGGAATCCGGTAAGTTCCAGCAGTTGTTTGATCAGCCCCGACACCTGTGAGAAGCTTGTAACCGAGGATCCCGGGGTACTTTCCTTGATAGGCGTCCTGTAGGGAGGGGGGGGGGGGGGGTGGTAATTTGAAATGATAGCAATAAGTCTAAGAACAGAGAGATAAAGGGAAACTGTTTTGCTTACAAAAGTGGGATATAGCCAAAACAACCAGAAGCCAGGTTTGGTGAGGATGTGCAGAAAAATGCGATTCCAATATCGGCAGATAAAGGGGTGTCAAAAACTAGAAACCCGTCGCTACAATATATCTGATGAGACCAAAGTACAGGAGGAATAAAGTTGTGCTAAGCGACTAGACTCCCTTGTGACAGTGATTTAAGGAAGAAAAGTTGACCTAAGTTGATGTGTCCACCAACCTGAAAGCTGCCATCGTGCGACAGTGTTGGGATGGGATCCAGCCCGCAAATGCAGCATTCTGTCTAGCGCTAAGAGAAATTTTCGTCGAACTCAGTTGAGCATCGTAGATGATGTCCTCTTCCCACTCCATTAATTGGTAGGGCAGAAAATTACTCTCTGAAGGCGAAAACTGTAGCCTGCACTGTTTCGGTTCTTGAGGGGCTATTGGTTGCAGGGATAATTAAGAGCATAGTATAGCACGGTAGGGTGGAACAAAACAAGTTGAAGGGGGGGTGGGGTTGGAACTTCAACGCACCTGGCTCCACACCCGGTTTCTTAACCCCCGGCTCAGTGAGTGCTGAACCAGCTGGACTGGATGACTCGCAACGGTATTTTGAACAGGCAGATGCGACATTTGAAGGGTTTCGGGACCAAACGGTCCACTTGGCTATATCAGCATCTTCGGGAATGTCCAACTGATCATACCAGTACTTTGCGGGTCCAAATCGCCAGGTGCTGTATCTGAAGAAAAAAACGAGTAAATACTTGGTAGTGGCATTTGCGTATCGGTAAATTCCGCAATTGACGGAGAGGTTCAGCGTATTTAAGGTAATCGAAAAAGAGGAATTTGTTCGTCTCCTCCTTCTTCTCGTTTAAGCTGCAGTATAAGTGGGCTGGCATGGAGGACGATCATACTCAAATATGTTGGGGCTAGAGGAGGCTCATGAGCTAAAGAAATATTGATCTGTTTTTTTTATAGAATCCCACAAGAATGGTTTTGCCTAATAGGCGATTACACAATGTATTCCATGCCCTTATAAATTAAGGAGGCTGTGATCTCTTGGAGCAAACGAATAATCCGTTGACGAAGTGCAGGACCAATATGTTTTAGAAGTAGTACTAGTAAGTACTAAACATTATTGTTAGTGCACGACAGGATGAGGATGGCTTAAATAAGTTACAGTCCGTCTTCCCAGTCAGCGTATCGAAAATTACCACGGTAATTTGAGGTACCGGAGAAGTTGCCTGAATAGGGTAGGAAATAAGTTTCTTCACATACTGTGATTCTCCGACATGTCTGACCACCTGAACAGGAAGCTGATCACAATAAGTCATATGAAAATGGTAGACAGTACCTCCTAAAGCCCATTTAAGACAAGTGGATAATGCCTACGAAAATGTATGCGCGATACGTATTAGATGGGAGGTTCACGCCACATGCGCAAAATATCACTCCCTAACGCTGATGTGGGAGAGGGTGTGAGACCTGCCGAGCTCAGATCCTTACAACATAACCAACGGAACACCAGGTTGAAGCTAACAGGTATGGTTAAACAAATTGCTAACTGACGAGGTAACTCGACCCTACTTGAAACTAGCGGTCAGGCTCAAATGGTTCTCTTCTACTGCGTTCTTTGTGTCGCTCCTACTTATTCAGATCCAAGACCTCTACATTTTTCGGAGGACTGCTACGTGGAGAATTAGGTGCCAGGCCATAGTTTGAACGCAAACGGGCCCTTTAATTCTCGAATCAACGTGCCCCTGTCTAATTCTAGTTACCTTAACCTCGTCTTGCCATCAGAAGAGTGTAAGCGTGGAAAGAACGGATGGAGCTGACGCTGATGAAGTATAGTGCAGTAAAAAAACTCGGTTACAAGTTACCACCATGTCATCCCAAAGACAGAGATAGCACTTCTTGCTTCATATAGATAGTAATAAACTCTGTTCACGTGGACTCGCTGCGTATAGTAAAAAGAATTTAATGAATCAAAAAGTTTAATTGCAGCGTAAACAACATACTCGAAGGGTTAGCCATAACCAAATGCCTCGTCTCCAAAAAATAAACAACCTCGTAAAACGATCGGGGCTCTCAACATCACACAATCTAGCACATAAGTAGGTAGACAGAGGTGAAGTCTGGTAGGGTTGAGCTTACTTAGAGTATGACGAATGATCTTCAGCTTCTGACTGGTGTGTGGCTACGGGGCCACCGCCTCCACCAGTTGTTCCTGAGTTGCCTTCGTTGGAGACTTTCGCGGGGGAGGCCAGTTTCCCTTTTTCAATCTGACTGTTGCTGCCCGACGAATGATGGCCACACTCAAGTTCGCGCAGTCTTTCGGCGAAGGCGCGACGCCACCAGGAGTTATCTGCTCCAGCCAAATAGTCAGCCCCAGCGGCTGGAGGCCTCTCTAGCTCCTTCACCTCGTCCAGAAGATTTGCATCCTCGAATTCGGACTCCAAACAGGGCAACTCACCCAAGTCAAGTAGGTCTCGGAAGATGAGATGAATTCTTCATGCGATGGAAAAAAATACGTTTTATCTCGTGCGTTTGGTACTTAGTAAATATCCGTAATAACGCACATTCTTATGCTATGCACTAACAGGCCTGAGTTGAGACTGACCTCCTAGCTATCCGTTTTGTGATCGAAGTGTACTATGGAATTGCGAGCAAGATTTGCCGTAAAGAGCAACCTCTCGGCATGAATGGACGTAGAGGAGCGTCACAATTCACATGAAGGAAAATTTTAGTCAACATAGAGAGGATGGAATGATCATTTTCGGATTATTGATTGAGATTAACTAATAATGTCCCCATCGCAGGCAGCACGCCTTAGGCTGGAACTCGGTTTTGAACGCTAAGTTCCGTTCTGCAATCAGGATAGCTCGGTGTGCGACTCTCCTGTGTGATTCGTATAACTTCTGTTGCCATTAACGCACTCGTAGTTAGAGCAATGGACACATTAGGCTTGGATATTAAAGTTTCAAGTACCTTGCAATTAGGAACACAGTCGGGAATCAACAAGTGTTACACCTGAAATCGAATCTGAAGGTGCACCGACCAGTCATCCTGACAATGCTCCCCTACGGGACAGACGCATGTGAAGTCTACGAAGGTCAAATCAGGATACTAAACAATTTCCACCTCAGATGTTTTGCGCCTGTCAAAGTGACTTTCTAAGGCAGCGTCACTACGCGTGCTCTCCGGTAAGGCGGGTGAAAGCGTTGTTAAAATGATGTCATGGGGACCTCACCCAGGGACATAAAAATTAGTATGAAACCCGGAAAGACTTCGGTGAAAGTCAGCAGACGCGGCGCGCTGCCGCAAGCACTGGAGCCACAATAAATAAGGTCCATTGTATACAAGACACCAAAGCTAGAGAGGAGCGCAAGTTTCCAAAAACAATGGATCAATTTTTCAGACAAACACCACTTACCAACATACCCACATTGTTTAAAGGTGTTCAGAACACGCATCGGACTTTTCTGACATCTTCGGAACCACCATCATAACAGCCTATCCGGCAACAATGACCGTAATAACCCTTGAAACCGAGCGTCACCGTCACTTAACTGCACATTCTTCCCCCCCCCACACACACGCGGATTCACCGACAGGAAACTGGACCTGTCGCCATTGCGACCATACGCTCAAATGCCCACTATCCTGATCAGTCCTCTCGGCAAACTAGCACATTCCTCACGGGAGCAAATTTGAGGCTGCTCATGTCAGGACGCTCCCAGGACCCTGGCCTAAAGGTGGCCAACTGAGGGCAAAACTTACTCCCTCTAGCGACTACGAATCAGGCTGTAATCGCTCCTTTTAATGCGCCCTCTGTGGCATTCTAATCTATTTGAAATCAGAGCCGTCCTTGCTGCAGCCTGATATTTTAATTGGGAACCAGGTCGTGCGTGTCACGTGGATACAGGCTGCTTTGCTTTGTAGGCCACTGTACTCACGCCCACTTTCGGTCGCCTTGAATGCCTCGCCATCGGGGCAAGATGAGTGTGCGGTAGATGCTACATCACTATGAACTAATTTACGCGCAAGTCACCGCAGAAACTACTGCCTAAGGCACGAGGTGGGGGTTGTTTTGGACTGCCGTGCACAAAATAACGCTAAATGCCAGTTTTGATTATATACTACTGAGCGAAGTGGAGTAAAAGCAGTTGGGTGACCGGACTGACTTCTAACCACAGTAATAATCATATTTTTCCAAGCAGCCTACGTTAAAAGAACTCCAAGACATCCGGCGAAGAAGGAAAGGCCTTGGGACAGTCATCCACTTATTCAAGATCAAATGGCTTCCATGAATCAACCCTTTTGCAAAACAGCTTACCGGTCATTCAAAGGGGTGTTTGAAGGTGAAGAGATGATATTTTTTTCAGGGCGCTTCAGAGAGCTGTAGGTACGCAGCGGGTGAGCAAGCTTAAAGAGTCGACTCCAGCGTGGGGTACCCGTGGCAGAATAGTGAGGAAAGATGGTGGTGATGTCGACATTGGCGTACTCCGGAGGCAAGAGGTTGCCCAAAGGCGTGTTGAGTGTGACAGTAACACCCATATCAACAGGGGAGCAGATATGTGGCAAGGATGGGGATCCGTCAGAACCCGAATTTGAATATTCGATTCGGGGTTGTGGCGATGGCCAACCATACCGAGCATTTGGCGAGCTCGTAACACCAGGGGAAGGGCCCTAAAATAAAATGAAAAAGACAATCAAAACAGCTGATGCTATTAGTCACAGAAGGAGTTAGTTACACGCAAAATCACGAGCTAGGTAAGTTTATGTGGTAGCAAAAGCCTATAAAACAGAAACGTACCTATAATTACCGAGAGGTCGAAGTTGGAAGCTCTAATTCACCGTTATGGGGGTAACTCGCGAAACAAATCAAAATACAGTCGATTTGGTGAGTCACATAAAGAGAATACGACCAAGAGTTTAGCTCAGAGTACTGCTCTCGAAGGTTAAAAATCTGCAGAAGTACAAATGCCGGCTTTTATTTGGGGAATAAATTGATCAGAATGTGACTGCAATGTTACTGACAATGAATTAAAGTAAGTTCACAGTCGAAAACACTTCAGGAAAATCCATCAGTTTGTCCTGGTGCGTACCATTTGGTCATATTACTTTCGTAAAGTTCACCAATACGTCGTACTTTCGTCGGTTGCGGCACATTAAATCCAGTTAAAATCATTGAACTCCGCCTATGCACGATAATTCCTGTCTAGTCAATCATCGGAAAATGAATAGCCTATGTTGATCTTTATCAGACTACACCAAACATTAACAGTCCAAAAGACAGAAAAATTGTGATAACGGACGTTTGGTGAAAACGCTGGCATCGAACAGCATCAAACTCAAATATATTGGAGCATATGGAGTGCCAACCAATTGCGGAAAAAATCCTTTTTTATACACTTCGATTACCTAAACGTTTCGCGGAAAAAGCTGAAACGCAAAGTAGTCAAGGAAGCTGAGTTTAACCACAGAAACGTTAAAGTACAAGTATATGGAAACATTTTGTTGAGGACTGTAAGTTAGGTTCAACTCCTGCAGATGCTGCCTAGGATTACGGTTCTTTAGCGGCAAAAGTTTGAACAAACAGATGCAAATAACAAATCTTTCGAATAGGGGCACGATAACCCTGGAGTTATAAAACCAGGGTTGCTAGGGCCACCAAACAGGTAGGAGTAAGTTGACTATCTTACCCTGACCTGCATTACTTTCGAGGCTGCAAGTGGAGCCGGATGCAGAGGCGGAGGCATCATGGTTGAGGCTATGTCAGCCGTCTCGTCTTCAGTCTTCATTAGCGCCTGAAATATAATTGGGGATACTTGAGGAGCACTTAACGCCTCGTCATACGGAGAAGTTTTAATGTCGTCTGCGATGGAAGATGACGACATAACGGGCGCCTCGGTGACGCTGGCAGTACTGGTTCCAGCAGAAGACATTGTCACGGACAGCTGTGGGTCGGAATGAGGTGAGTCAGCAGGCAGCGGAGTTGGTGAGTGCGGAGTATGCAGCAAGACAGGCTGGGTACCAAACGGTTCGGGTTCCGAAGCAATCACAGCGGGGGGCTTTGGTGTAGAATCAATGGGCGATGATTCTGTGGGTTGTAACTGTTTTGAAGATAAAACTGGGGAAGATTTGACAACGTCTGTCATCTGATTAGATTCTTGTGGCATCTGAGACTTGACACAGCTGTCCAGAGACCCTACAGGAACTACTTCCACCTGCTTTGGCTGTTCGTCATATTCGTCCTGTGGAAAATGAACTATCGTTAGTAGTACATTTTAGGGAAAATTTTTACGGCAAAAAAGTTTTATTTGCTTCGTCGAATGTAGTTCAGAAATCATAGCTACTGCAGGAGACGATATTTGGTATACGAAATTTTTATTGAGGCGGAACACCTCGGGGAGTAAAAAATGGTCTACAGCCTTCCACGCTCACTTGGCTGAGGGCGCAAACGCAACAAAGCAATTTTTTACTTAGCGGAAGACAAATTATTTTTTCGGGCACACAAACGGAGTAAAAAAACGCGTGGAAGAGACACAAAAGTCGCCTACATAATCACAGTTTTCGGCAAGCCAGAAAACCTTCAGTAAATAAGATACAAGCAATTAAAAATATTGATTAGAAACATCTCTGAATTCCCTTTTAAATGGAACATAAACTAGGCCCTTGGCCTTGTTTCAACTTCTCCACGTATGAAACACTGATTTTAAAATGGAAAACATCGAACATCCAGCAGACCATAGGAAAGAAAAATGATATACGCACCTCATCATCCTTCCTAATTGGAAGAGCGTTTTCAACTGTAGAAAGGTCCACCTGACCCTCATTAATGACCTCGGTCTCGTCGTAATAATCCTTGATTTCCTCAGGAGGGACAGGGCTCACAGAATGGCTAAAACTGGTGGGTGACCGGCCTTCTTCTGCAATAATTGAGCGCATGGTGGTCTCAACCTCAGCTACATGGCAATGGTCTAAATTACTGATCGCAGTTAACTCTCCTTCACGCGCGTAATCCTCCTCCAGCCTGCCTTGTCTATCGACATTCCCGAAAAGGAAGGTACAAAGTTTGTAACGTGGGCCATCAGACTCTGTGCTGCCCTCCATATGTTATGTTTTTTTCCTCTTTCGCAGTAAAGCAGGGTTTTCTAAATGCAAGAGGGAGCATATATGAACACTGCAGTTACTTCCAACTTTGGCGAACTGAGGTACGAGTAATATACTTATCCGAAAAGGAGCCTCAGCTGGAGATTTCAATAATGCTTATTATTTGGAAAACGGCACATGCATACGGCAGAATTTAAATAAGAAGTAAAATTGCACGGTGGCAAACAAAGGTAATTATTTTATCCGCAGCTCAGGGCGAGTGGGCAATAAATGCTAAGGAAGAGCAAAGTTTGCAGATTGATGACCATCCGTGGTAAAAAACGAATCTTCGCTCACGATACACTGACCTGATACTCAAAAATCGCTTAGATTTCGCTGCAGCGACCTAGACCTTATTGTTAAAGTTATATCTGAATGTAAAGTCGAGTACTCTCAAAAAGTAGCAACCAAGCAGCATCACGAATACTACTAAACCATGCATCCACGGTGTCCGCAGACCAGTGGTGAGCGTGGTAACTAGAAACATTATCAGATCAGTGATTCATAAGTTATTTTCTGATAATGGTTACATTGGCAGAAGTGAGCATTCGTGCTGAACTTGGTACTGTAGTCTGGGTTAACTGCGTTGGGAGTAAAACACCGTCCCATGGAACTCCGCTGTTAAGAACGAAGCTACTTTGAAAAACATTGAATTTCACTGCGCAATGAAGCAACGAAAACGAGTGAGACTACCGAAGCTGTGCTTAACTGCGTTGCGCCAGAATTTTTCGTAAGCCAATTATCTCGATCGGGTGATCGAGTTTTTGTGCACCCCATAACAACAGATTACAGTCTGGCTCTATGTGCATAGCCGTCCAGTAATCTACCGGAAACAGTTGTTTTAAGGCATTTAGGAAACGAAGAGTATAGAAATGTTTGTCAGTGCATATGTGCGGATCCGCACGAATCCACCGGACGCATTTTAAGTTTTCGACTATATGCATGAAAAAGGAAAAGTAAGAAGCTACATCAACAAACGAAGACCAGATAAGGCATTAAGACTAAGTAGTTTTCCTATCGATGCGAATGATAATATGATTTTTCATGCGTAATTAGCAAACGGCGGAGGAGGCAAGGAAGGAAATTTAAGAGGAACGCTCATTCTAATATAGTGGCTTAAATGCAGACACGTTTATAACAGTGGCAGGAGCAATTTACGACAGGCCTCCATCGAATCGACCTTGAGTGAAGTTTAAACTTAGTAAGTCTAAGACAAAGGTCCGAATCTCATATTTAAATTATAGTCCGGTCTCTTCTTCCTTTCACTAATGATTCAACCCATCGATTCGATATGCTCACAAAAAGGGAAATTTGCCTTGAACTCATATTTTAAAATCGACATTTTACAAAATCCTCTGGTGCAAGGTGGGTAATCAAAGTATGAAGCCCTGTGCGCATAGTGGGGGTTCTCGATACGGTTACATTTAAAGTGATCATTATTGGTAACTGTGACGCTCCATTTCGATTGTAATTTTCAATTCATGGGTAGCTTTGCTGTAGATTCAAAGCTTAGCTCAAAGAATAAACAAAAGACAATAGTGCCCGCTGTAAACAACACTACTGACACACTGTATTCAAATTCGGCGGTCGAAAGCAATATTTCCATTAGCCGTATTATAACTGTAACGCACCAAGAGAATAGACATATTTTTAGTAGATTTAAGACTGACTTTTGGCGCAAACCCAGGATAGGGTTGGATTGATCGAAAGTTGTTGAAGATGCCCCGTGCCCCATCCACTCTCCAACGCTGACCCCCGTTCCCACCGTTATCGTCACCGCATATCCTATCGTCCCCCGCTTAATATCAGCATCCCCTAGTCCCGACCCTGCAGTTGCCCACAGCGTTACACTCCCCACCAGTCATCCAACGGACATGGCAGAATTCCCCCACTCCATACGGGATATATCTACATGTAACGCTCCCTTCCTTATTTTCTATTGTACGCTTGTATACATTTATATCCTTCTTATAAGTAGAACATATTCCTTACATTTCTGTCATTTCCTCTAATGCCCGTTGCGTTTAAAAGATCGGCACGGGGCTTAGAGAACCTGTTCAGTACACGCACCAACACATTACGACCAAAGGTGCGTTAATCGCCCGTGTGTGTGCCAATGTCAAAGTCTTAGGCCGGTACACACTGCCATGCAAATATGGTTTTGTTAAATAAGTTGTCATTTGGCGAAAGCTCACTATAGACAATTCATTTGCTATTGTTATGCAATACTGGATCTGTCGGAGAATCTCTCAATAGTTGGTTAAGACATTTTCGGTAAAATTTAGGATTGGGGACAGTTTACCTGCGTGCCCGTGTGTA
>WEDG01000237.1:0-38283 GCA_017591395.1 Schistocephalus solidus | reverse complement strand
TCCCGCAACCAGCGACCCTCGGACTTGGCATTGCTCTTTCAGTCAAATGTGGCACGCAAGGAAAAGTCCCAGGATGTCGAAAGACGCGATTATTGTTCCACCTCTACGTGAAGAAAGGGAACCACCAGCTCCAGGTGATGCAATCCACCTAGGAGTCTCAAGGCTGAACATCACCGGAAAGATCTTCACCCGCATTCTCCTCACGTCTGAACGCTCACCCGGAGCAAGGTTGTTTGCTCCAGGAAAGCTTGTGCAGTGTGGCTTCCTGATGACACCGATGAAACAATCGACATGATTCTTTGGCTGTTCTCAACCAGCTGCAAGAGAAGTTCCGGGAGATGCTGACCCACCTCTACACTACCTTCGTGGATTAGACAAAAGCCTTTGACACGGTGAATCGCGACGGGCGTGGAAAATCATGCAGAAAACGGCTAGTACTCGAATCGCTTTCATCGCATATGGTGCGTCAGCTTCACGACGGACCGTTGGCGCGCGTTACGACAACGGGAAAGTATCCGGAAGCATTCGCAGTGACCAACGGATAGCGAAGCAGGGCTGCGTCCTGCGCCTACCCTCTTCAGTCTCATGTTCTCTGCCATGCTAACGGGCGCCTACCTTTACGAGCGCCCTGATCCGCATCACCTACCAGATAGATGGCCAACTCTCAACCAACGATGGATGCACCTCTCGCCTCGCGTGTCTCCCACAGCCACCATTCACGAACTTCTTCGCTGATATCTGCGTACTTACATGCAGTCGACAGAAGAGGAAATGTAAAGGAGCATGGACCTCCTTGGCTGCCACCTGGGACAACGTCGACTTCACATCAACACCGAAAAAATGGTTGTGGGATGCATCGGACGCCGCCCAATACCAATTACGCCGCAGCTCAAATCAATTTCAATGGCGCCCAACTTGAAATCTGTTGATACCTTTGCATGTACCTGGGCAGCAATCTCTCCCCGCAGCACCAAAGTCGACGATGAGATCGCCCATCAGATCACCACAGCTAAAACAAGCCTTTGACGCATGCAGAGTGGTCTAGAATCGACATGGTCTCCAACTCAGCACCAAAACTGAAGATGTAAAAATCTGTCATATTGCCGACGCTGCTATATGGAGTGGAAAGCATTTGACACGATGAATCGCGACAAGCTGTGGAAAGTCATACAGAAATTCGGCGTCACGCACATGGTGTGTCAGCCTGCCACGGGACGGACGGTGCGCCTCACCGGACAATGGACGGTATCCTCGAAGCCAAATCGCAGCACCAACGCAACGGAAGTACAGGGCCAGTGCGCAATGGCTCCCACTCTGTTCCAGTCTCACGTTCTCGCTATGCTGATGGATGCCCACCGTGATTAACAGCCCGGATCCGCATCACCCACAGTAGCGACGGGCACCTCTCAACATGTGGGCGTATGCAGGCTTCCAACGCGCGTAAGTCTACCACTACTGGCTAAACCGCGACTGCTCTTTCGCGGTACGACTGCGCCCTCTTTAACACCCAGACGGAGAGCAGGGACATGCAAAGCAGAGTATATGGACCTCTTTCGCCTTAGGCTGCGCCGATTTTGGATTTACAAAAATTAGAGCCAAAACGGTCTGCCATGGCCTGCAGCCGCCCAACGCGGGAATACTAAATGCTCTGAATCAGTTTCTAACGGTGCCTCAAACACAAAACGTGCAAATCTTTGTTACCTTAGGAGGCAGCGCTCGTCACGCAAACATGAGAATCGATGACGAGGTGCCGCCCAGCGAAATCTCCTAAAGCCAGCGTCACGCCTTCTGACTCGGCTGCAGGACTTCACGCGGAATCACCACGGTATTTCCTCACCTGAACACCAAACCTGAAAGATGCTGCGCGTTCGATCGAGACACCTCTTTAGATTGCCGGAGCGGGAGACATGGACCGTCTTCCACTCGAGTCAAAGCTAGGAAGCTTAATCACTTTCTATCATCTTAGGTGCTCTCCCGCAGAATCACTGAAAACTGAGGTGGCAAGATAGGATCCCGTACACGGAAGTTCCTGAGCGGGACAGGAATCCTTCAGCATCCACGCCTTGCTGAGGCGCGTGCGCAACTTCGCGCATGGAGCGGCCACCTGGTAAGAAATGGACAAAGAGCGCTCGCCCAAATGACTTTTCTACGGAGATGCCACCAGCGGGCTCGCTGGCTGACAGGGAGAGGCCAAAGTTCGACGCTGCGCTGGAAACTCGAAGCACCTGCAAGCAAAAGCCAGTCTGCAATAAACCCAGCGTCCTGGGAGGACCTCGCCCAGGATAGACCCGGCATGCAGGAAGATCCGTGACACCGACTGGCTCAGCGATCTATGAGGCCAACTGGATCACCGCCACCAAAGCGCTCAAAAGAGTGACACGAAAGTCACTCAGCGCTCCGGACCAACATCGTCGATGCCCGGCCCTGCCAGACATGCCTGCGCTGTCAACGCATCTTCCACGCGCGAATCGGCTTTGGTTGGACATCTTCGGACGCAATGTACCAACAATCTGACAATTCCAATTTCTGCCGCAAATTCTGCCAACCCTCCCTCCAGACTCCCCATCCTCACTCCTTGCATCAATTTCATGACTCCCACCATCATAGATAGCAGCATCCCCACTCATCGCCTGTTACCCCCCACCACCACAACCAGCAACACCTTCGCCTTCACTACCACCACCATCATCAGCGATGGGGACTCTCTCTTAACTGTCCTCGATGCGACCGCACATTCACCTCCCACGCATCGGCCTGATCGGTCACTTACGAATTCATCGTACAGAGACTGGTGAAAAAGTGCCTGAGCACCAACACACAGCAGAGATCGCCAACTCCACTACTGTCACTGTCCTCGCGCATCTCACTCATCGCATGAGCCTATTCAGTCACATGCGCATTCATGACAGTGTAATTCACCGCAATGCCGACAACAACGTTAAGCATCATGCACACCCTCCGCTCCTGCCATTCTCTACCACCACTGCCACCCCTACCATGAATGACATTCCCCGAGCTTCTACCGATTTCTCCTGACAACAATGTGCCCGCCACTTCAACTCCCGCATCGGCCTGGTCAGTCATCTGCGAATCCATCGCACCGTGCCTTGTGAACCATTTTCTGGGGCTCCGACATAGAGTCGCCGCGCCCGCCTCCATTACCCTCACTGCTCCCGCACACTTTTACACACCGCATGGGCCTATTAGGACACATGCGCCTCCACGACAACCTGCGGTGAACCACCGGAGGTTAAGCCACATCAGCGTACACCATTTACATCATACTATACAGGCAACACCCTCACCATCATCATAATGTACCTGATAAAATCCACGGTCTCCTAGAAACCGTGCGAAGCTCGGAAGGCTGCTAATCTGACGCCGCAGAACCACGACCATCGCCGTGGCGCAGTGTGTGTGCGAGTGTATGACCAGTGAACTGGGACTCAGACGGCGATGGCTCCTCCATATCCGCTGAGTAAAATGAATCCCTGGGTGTACGTTATGGGGTCCAGGTTGTGCTGTTGCGCGCGAAGACGGGTACGCTGACCCGTCGCCAATGCACCCACTCCCACATGGAGACAACTGACTGGCTCGGACGGTGGTCTGACTATGGCGGTGGGGGAGATAGTGATATCGACAGGTCAGCGCATTTTCCTCACTATAAACAATGTGAGACACTTCCAAACCATCACGGTGCGCTAAAAAGCCGTGGCTTTGGAATGTTGCCAACTGACGGGGAACACTTGGATCGCTCATAGTCAGCCCAAAGGGCATTTTTGTGTGTAGTGGCCGACTGGCAAAACTGAGAGTCGGAGGCTGCAATGGCTCCTCTTAATTTGGCCTTTATAGCACTCCTATTCCGTGGATCCGAACCAGGTGTGTTGGTGCACTACCAGGGCGGCAATCGCGGCCACACGAACAACCTGCAGCATTCTCCCATCGCCGGTCTTCTTTGACTCTGTCTTGAAACCGGGATCAGGTGGAGGAGGAGAGAGAGTGTGGTAGCGCAGCGAAAGGCTGTTATCTTAAAAACTAATTGACACGCAAGTCACCGTACCTGCACCACCTGGTGTGGCGCATACGGTGGACCTCGTCAAAATCGACGGTCGAACTGTCATGGAGCGGAGATTTGGAGAGTGCATACTTGGCACCGAAGCTTGCACTCTCACTCGGTTGTCTCTGCAGAATACTAAAGCTGAGCTAGCAAGGCAGGATGCCGATACGGAAGTGGTGGAACGAACAGGCCTTCAGCATTTAAGCTCAGCGGAAACAACTGCAACTGAGCTGGAGCGGCCACCTGGTAAGGATGAAAGACGAACGACTACCCAAACGACTCTTTTCATATGGAGATTTCACGCTGATTTTCCTGGACAAGGGGTCAAAATACGACGCTACACTGGAAACTCTGAAAACCTCCCTGAAGTAACTGCAGATCAACCCGGCAACCTGGAAGGACCTCACACGTAACCGACTGGCTCGGAGGAGGACAGGAAGAAAGGGGCAGCAATCTATGAGGCCAACAGGATCGCCACCGCCATGGCCAAAAGAGTGGCACGAAGTCACCAGCACCGCGGACCAACACCGCCAATGCCCAGGCAATCTGACATGCCCACACCGTCAACGCGCCTTCCACGCACGAATTGGCCTGGTCGGACATCTTCGGACGCAATGCACCAACAATCCCGACAATTCCAACTTCAAAGTCAAATTCTGCCAAACCTCCTGGACTCCCCACCCTCACCCCTGGCATCAATTTAATTACTCCCACCATCATAGAGAGCACATCCAAATACTCATCATCTGTTACCTCCACGGCCGCCGCCACCGCAGCCACTATCAGCGATAAGGACTGTCTCCTAAGCTGCCCTCATTGCGACCGCACATTCACCCAACGCATCGGACTGGTCGGTCACTTGCGAATACATCGTACGAAGACTGGTGAACAAGTGCCTGGAGCACAAACACAGAGCAGAGATCGCCAACTCCACTGCCCTTACAGTCCTCGCGCATTCACTCATCGCATGGGCCTATTCGGTCACATGCACATCCATGACAGCAGAATTCACTGCAATGCCGACAACACCGATACCTTATGCACACTCTCAACTCCTGCTTATTTATACCGCCACTGCCACCCCAAATACCACGAATGACATTCCCCAGCCTCTCCCGATTTTCCTTCCCACACTGCGCCCGCAACTTCAACTCACCCATCGGCCTGGTTGGTCATCTGAGAATCCATCGCACGGAGGCTCGTAAACCAGTGCCTGGGGCTCCAACATGCAGCCGACGAGCACGCCTCCACTGCCCTCACTGCTCGCACACCTTTACACACTGCATGGGTCTATGAGGACACATACGCATCCACGAAAACGTGCGGTAAACCACCGGACGGTCAGCCACATCAGCGCAATTTACCAACACCAATACATGGACAACACCCTAACCATCATCATGTACCTGAGAATATCACGGTGTCCTCAGAAACCATGGCTTGTAAGGCTGCCAATCTAACACTAAAACCACTAACACCGTCGGCGCAGTGTGATGTGTGTAAAAGCCGAGTGGCTGACCAGTGGACTGAAAGTCAGATGGCGATGGCTCCTCCATATCCCCTGATTTGCGAAGCCTGGTGTGGGTTATGGGGGCCAGGTCATGCTATGGCGCGCGAGGACGGGTATGCCGACCCGTCTGTCAATGCACTAACTCCCACATCGTGACAACCGACCGGCTCGGACGGTGGTCTGCTTATGGGGGTGGGGGATAAAGTGGGGTCAACGGCTAAGCCGTATTTTCCTCACTATAAAACAATCTGACGCGCTTGAAACGATCACGGTGCGCTAAAAGCCTTGGCCTCGGAAGGTTGCCAACTGACGGGAATACTCGGACCGCGTAATAAGCCCAAAGTGTGTATTTGTGTGGAGTGGCTGACTGGCGGACTGAGAGTCAGGCTGCATGCCTCCTTCTTAATGTGGCCTTTATGCACTCCCACTCCGTGGGATCTGAGCCAGGTATGGTGGTACGCCCATGGGCGGCTCCAGCCGTGCCAGCCACCTGCGACCTCTCCCATATCCGGTCTTCTTGACTCTGTCATGACACCGGGCTCAGGTGGGGGAGGATGAGTGAGTGCGGTAGATGCTGTGAAAGTCACTGTCCCTGCACCACTCTTCCGTGGATCATGTGGTGAACATCGTCAAATTACGACGGTCAAACTGTCGGAGTGACATTTAAATTACTTCCAAGATGAAAGGCATTTAGGATAATTATTTCATCCGATGGTTGCAGCACTTCATTGATGGTTTCCTGGAATCGCTCTCAGTCGGCAGCAATTCTTTCCTTAAGTGTATTAGAGGGGGACTCTATGAGACCCTGAATTATGAAGCAGTCACACCTATCGGGAAATCCACTATTTCCAGCAGCATGATAATCATCCACTGATACTCTAACTCTGACTGGCAAATAGGAGACGGCTGCGCACTTTGTGCGTTTTTCTCCGTGCAACTCGTCGGCTGTTGTAATTAACGCATCATGGATGACTGTGTATTGTACTCGATCTGCTCGATCGGTTTTCAAAACCAGTTTCGGTGAGCCAGATGAGCGAGCAATCATCACGACAACACCCAACACGGTTGCTTAAATTTCGGTGGGTAAAAACTCCAATGTCATCCATCAAGTCATTACTGCACCAAAGGGCAACCATTCTCTATAAAGGGTGAGGGTTAGGTAGTAAGCATCATAGGTATGCGGTAGGATAGCGAGTGTATCTTATAAATAATACAACTCATTGTGTATGAATTACTCTTATCTGATGCTGCCCCTAGTGGTGGCTTCAGGAACGAATCCGAAACGTAAGGCGATCGCGGTCTACTTAGTCTGAAGTCGGAAGGTGACTAGTTCAATGATCTTCCAATCAACTACCACCCACCACTGCGTGTCCGCTTGCAAGTGCTTGAATATAAAAAACCACGTGTGAGCTGCACAATCTGAGTCGTCCTGAAATTAGGTAAGGTTGATGCAGTTGACTGGCATGTGAACGAAGATCAAGAAAATAACTCAAGGCTGAATAGGGCCTATGTATAGCTGGTGACTATTGGCTGTCGACGGCAAACCCGACAAAGTATGCTGCCCCAGCTACTCGTTTCCGGGACGCCCGACTTCTCGCACAGGAACCACATTGAGGACACTGAAAGTATGTTAGAAGGCGCCGAGCGGGCTAAACATGGCATGTATTACAACTCTTAACAGGTGAGCATACTTCACTATCAGAATGAATATTTCCAGTCATAACCGATAAGGAAATCGCTGTCATCTCGCCAAATTGCAATTCTCAAATTTTATTCGCCCTATGGAGACCGGTCACCTTCCCACCAGCTCCAACTCTGTGTTCGCTTATATCTTGACGGTCGCCCTAATAGCATGTAAATATCTACCTGATATCGCCTGGATATGTCGAGATATGTATATTGACTTTGTCCACTGTGTCGATATATGCCTAATATCGAAATGCCGAGATACGACGACATAGGCGAAAAAGGTTCCAGTACTGGTTGCGAAACCCCCCATGCAGAACAAATATATACGGCGCGCCCCGATCCAATTACTTTACTGCGTTCATCCACTACGTAACGATCGTTTTCCGTCCATGTGTAGCTCGCGTAGTCGCATTTTACCCTTCCCTACGTAGTTAAAACGAAAATTTAAACACACATTTGATAGGAAACTTATAAAAATATTTATTATAAAACGTGCAAAATTATAAAATGTACAAGAAATAGTAAATAGGCCTCTTAATATGTACAAAGTGGGGCGCGGGGATGCGTTAAATCTAGGGTGTAGGGGGTTCCCATCATGTGGGATAGGAGTGGAGCTGGAGGGTGTAGGGTGGCCTTTTAAAAATATATAGCGTGGTAATGTGAAAATAAATCAACCAACCGTCGAATGCGAATTTTGTTGGGTGTCTTTTCACCCTCTAGCCGACGGCGTCCAGGGACCGTTTTAGGCGCCTTATAAATGCAGCCTCCAATTCATATAGGTTTAGGCGACCACCGCCATTCCACTTAACAGAGACATCTGCATAGTTAAAATTTGGAAAGGGATTTTATAACCCACTTGTAATAAGTCGTATAATTTAGACCCGCATAAACCGCCCTTTCATTTTCGTCCTTGGAAATGAAGTTCCCAGGCGATGCCATCATCGAATATCGCATAAAATATGCATTTCACAAAATCATCATTAGTTCTGCCGCGAAGGCATAGTAGGTAGGACTCCTAAGTCAATGTGCAAGTAAATAACGGTTACTAACCATTTCCTTGCGGAATGATGGTTCCAACAGCCGGGCATTTAGCTGGCGGAACCCAGCGTGGCTAGCAATGGGCTGCGCGATAGGATTGGCAGGCATGTCAAAGACCTACTCCATCGGAGCTGTAATTGCCCCGGCTCGAGGTTTCTTAGCCGGGACATTATGCGACGTTGCATGCCCATTATCTCTTGAATCCTCAGCTGCAGCATTTGTGTCCACTTCCTTTTCCTAATTAGATGCTGAATAGGCAACCTACCGCTGAAAGGGACGGTGTTTCATCCCACAAGTACAGCGGGTCCTCCTCCCTGCACTGACGAGGCCCCTTTGAGTGCCTTTGGGAGCTCACGATGAAATCTACATCCGCACAGTTAGGTAGAAGTTATGAGGGTGTTAGTCCTTAATCTATTACCACTTCAACCTTTCAGTGCACGTGAACCTCTACCTAGATGGGACTATGCGGTTGTAGGGTTCACGTGTAATGTTCCCCCTAGGACAAGGATATGCATGTGACCGATGTTTTAAATGTCTAAGGTTGCTTTTCGCCACGGAAACGATAATTACATTCTTAATGCGCTTCCACTCAGCAATTATTCTTCAATCTATGAGCGTTTCCAAAGGCCCAAACTCCACGGTAAATCTGTGCGCTATAAACGTCAAGTCACATTATGTGACGTTCCCAACCAATGCAACCGCTTATTTCCTTTTGCAGTCTCTCAATTCCTTAACCCTCAAAGGAAATTTATGCCGTAGTAGTGACGACTGATGTAAGCTAGGCCCTCCCCTGCATTCAAAGTTGATTGGTTGATAGAAGAGTAGGATGACGCAGAGCTCCTTTGCGCAGATATGAAAAACAACTCTACTCTCAATGAACCAGAGCGCATTGGGTGCTTTGTGGGCACTGGTCCTTCTTCTCAACAGTTTGACCCAATATGCAGGCAAATTACGATGAAAATAACTCTAAGGGCGGCTTAGGCTAAAAGTAAATATCTATTATGGTGCCCGGCACCTCGTACCCCTCCCACATGAGCCCCGAAAATGACAGCAAATATACTCTCTGCAGCTGCTCGGTGACCGTTAACCCTGCGCACTTAAAGAAACATGTAGAACTTAAAATACAGATCAAATAAAGTAGTTTGGGAGCCAAGTCCCCCACCCCCAGGATAGTTGCCAATTGAGGGTAGTAGAAGTCACACACTGGCCAAGTTCCCATTAGGTAGGCAGGTAAGTCGTAACCCGCTTCTGGATTCCGAACAACACTGAGCAGGCGATTCTCGACAGGGGTCCGAGAGTACCGCAAGCCTTGAAGAGACCTGGCAGTTCGACCGTCGATTTCGACGAGGTCCACCGTATGCTCCACACCAGGTGGTGCAGGGACGGTGACTTGCGCGTGAATTAGTTTTAAGTGATAGTAGCCTTGCGCTGCAGCTACTGCACTTCTCCTCCTCTCCCCACCTGGAGTCCGGTGTCAAGACAGAGTCAAGAAGACCGGAGATGGGGAGAGGGCGTAGGTGGCTGGCGCGGCCTAAGCCGCCCCTGGGCGTGCCACCACACCTGGCTCGGATCCCACGGAGTGGGAGTGCCATAAAGGCCACATTAAGAAGGAGCCATTGCAACCTCACTCTCAGTCCGCCAGTCAGCCACTCCACACAAAACACACATTGGGCTGACCACGCGGTCCGAGTTATCCCGTCAGTTGGCAACCTTCCAAGCCACGGCTTTTAGCGCACCGTGATAGTTTCAAGCGCGTCAGATTGTTTATAGTGAGGAAAATACGCTGAGCTCTCGACTCACTCTCCCCCACCCCCACAATCAGACCACTGTCCGAGCCAGTCAGTTGCCTGATGTGGGAGTGGGCGCATTGGCTGACGGATCGGCGTACCTGTCTTCGCGCGCCACAGCACGACCTGGCCCCCATAACGCACACACCAGGATCTCACAAACTCAGGGATATGGAGCAGCCATCGCCGTCTGACTCCCTCAGTTCACTGGTCAGCCACTCGACACACACAGCACATACACTGAGCCGACGGCGTGGTCTGGTGGAAGCGTCAGATTGGCAGACTTCCCAGCCACGGTTTCTAGGAAACCGTGAAGAGACCTAACGGACCAAATGCACGCACTATTGTGCTCGATAAGACGGTGTCGGTCTGCGAAATAAACTGCGAGCAAGGACCACGGCATAGTATGTATGTACGAGCGTCCTCTGGCACTAGGAGCCTACCAATGAGCAAGCTCCACCAATATAATCTGGAAAAACGTAGGGCGTCTAAATTTCAGTACCTTAATCAAACCGATCCCTACAAGTCCCATGGTCAGCACATTGTGGCTATCACCTTCGCAAAAATAGGCATGGCTGATAAAAGAGTTCCCACGGCTGGTGTAGCTGTGACGGCAAGAGCGCTCTACAGACATCCCTGCGGCTTACATCGTGGCCCAGCTGTCGGTCGCCTGTAAATATGATGTATATGCCTTCTTATTGCAAAAAAGGCTAGTAGACAGAGGCAGATGCGACCAGTGGAACATTTAGTTCATTTGTCCAACGTTTCGGATTCTCACTGGAATCCATCAATGGAGACAACCGCAGATAAGAGTAACAGGGGCGTAAGGAGCTCTAGGATCGAAAATGTGATAAAGCACGGAAATTAACTTCTCAAGTGCAGACTAGCAAGCGGTCATACTATCAAATAAAACCTCAGTGGTGAACGCGGGTGCTGTTAATTATTGTAGGCATGTGGTTGCACTGCGACCGCGTCGTATAAACACTGTGCTCCTTTTGTTTCCACTACCCCTATCAACGACCGTCTACGATGATGGTTCAAGCGATGAATCCGAAACAATAGACCAATAAACTCTTTCTGACAATCGCATTTTTTGATTGCTTCCTCGAATTCGCTTCTACCCGCAAGACTGGTATGCCATTCGCAACACGATCCACCAGTGACCAGAATCACCAGGCTGAGCCAGACGACCTAGCCAAATCCCGTGCCACTTCCCTATTTTGCGCAAGCTAAGGCCCAAAATGAGATGCAGCAACCGACCTTGACACCGACTAGCTCAAAGGGCGATGTAGTCTCGAGAGTTTATGCTGCTGGATCCATAGAGAGAAATAAATCACCATAAACGTCTGTATATATCTGGTACCTATCAGGTGAGTATTTTACGGTTGCTAACGGTGGGTTCTGAGCGCAAAAATAACAACCGTAACCTAAGAGCGATCCCCAGAGCGAAGTACACTGACTATTCAGGACTACACAGCCCACAGCCATCGCAAAACTGCAGGGATATTCCAGACAATCCACGAAAAATTGCAAAAATCGGCCACGTTCTTTATCTTCGGTCCCATTAATTGAGTTTAGTCGATGCATCAAAAAACCACCACTGCCTTACAGCCAGCTATCAAAGTCAGCTCAGAGTGCTTGAGTCGGCCCGTCGAAGGGACTCTTGGAGCTCAAGCAGGTCGGCCCAGGCTGGCAGAGAAGGGCACGAATTGAGCTCACCGCCACCGAAGATGGTAGTGAGCGGGGTGCAGTATACGCAACACAGCCTAGGTCAGTCAACTATGATAACGCCCATATCATAGGCAAGGTTTATGTTCAGGCTCACTGAATATCAGTTATCCTTTGGAAAAAAGACCCTGATTCAAGGAGTTTCTCTGTTGATGCTTTAAAATGAACAGTTTCGCAGGGGTAAACAGTCCTACCAGCATTCTTGATAGACAATCGATGGTGACACCCACAGAGAAACGCAAGAGTAAGAAGTAAAAATATAAAACGCATCTAACATCCACTCCCCTCACATGAAAGGTACTCGGGGAATATCGACTCGTGATTCTGGATAAATCGAAAGCAGCGCCAACTACACTTTCAGTTCAGGTGCACTTCCCCCGGTCTAATGCGGATCAATGAAATAAATTTCGAGGTGTTCCACACCAGGAGCACAAGAAAATATGGGAAGGGGCCTTTCACGACTCCGCTCCCCGCGGCAAACTTACTGAAAGTGCGCGGCAAAGAACAACGAAATGTGCAGCGCCATGAAACAAAAACCGCCTTCAGACGGGATGCGTACACCAATGGAGGGTCATTTATTCATGTAGACACAAAAACAATGGGTCGATAAGATTTTTTATACAGTGCGGTGAAAAAGAGAAAACATAATAGAAAAAATTTTAGAATACTGAAGTGCCGTGCGCAAAAGCAGCCACATTTAGCAAAATCCGCTCCGGCCGTAAAGCGACGACAAGATGTAAAAATACAAAGTTGGAGTGCAAACTGCGTGTGTGGAGGGGGTGATTGTAGCATACGCCAGGTCGTATGTCTGTGGCAGTCGCAGCCACCATTACTGACGCACCAGCAAATATGAGTGTGAAAGAGACGGTAACTTCTCCGTTCTGCAGCTAATTTTGTATTCGTCGAGAAACGCTACGACTAGGAGAAAGACGGGGGATCGGCTGTCCAAACAATTAGCCCGCGGTGAACTTTTCAAGATTCAAGTACTGACAAGCGCACTCAAAAATTAACAGGGAGCATTTAAGACGAATCTCGTAGCTGTTACGGATGTGAAAGGGAGGAACAAATGTAACTAAAAGTACAAAAAGAAAGACCAGATTTCTCCGAAAGACGAAGCGTTTTGCAGGTGATTAAATGCAATGAAAATCGAGTAAAAAAACTCTGGATTAGAATGAGGACATTCAGACCGTAGTTTGGTGAACATCCAATCCCGATCAATAATTAGTGTATAGATGTGGTGGTTAGGAGTAGTTAGTCAAGAGGATTATCGAGCATACTGGCATTCAGCCAAAATGACTAGGAGCATTCATAGATGCGATATAAGAACGCGTGGGGGACTAGAGCGATGCGGGGTCCAGGGGAATCTCGGTAAAAATGACGACGAGTGGAAGAACCTAGAGAAGATCGGCAGAATTCCCCTCACAGAAGATCGACTGCAGAAAGCCCAGATTTGGTGAAGGCAGGTTTGGGTAGGACTCCAAATCCATCCATTCCTATGACAGGAAACACCATCAGGATTATAAACTGATCTTACCTGCTCTGTAAACAGATCACAAAGTTCGGCTGTCAACTGATCTTCAAAGTCAGGAACGCTCTCCTCGGATGACAACGAATTTTGCGATCTTGGATGAAGAGATGGCGCATGTGAGGCAATGTGCTTTCGAAAGCACGTAAGTGAGACGTACATCCGCTGGCAATAGGGGCAGTTGTAAGGCGGCAGTTTTGCGGCCTGGTGGAAAATTGAAGCCACCTCGGACTGAGAATAGTCCAGTATGTCTTTCAGACAATTTTCGCCCGTGCCACCACCACCACCACCGCCGCCGCCACCACCCCCAGAGGAAGATGACGAGTCTGACTCCGTGCAACTGCTTCCTGATGGTTCAAAACAGCCAATAGTGATAAAGCCAATGGGCAAACCATTGCGTTTCCGATTGGATAGATGTTTGCTGCTGTGTCCACAAGCATGGCCCACGGAATTCCAACTTCAGCAGAATCCTCACTGGCTCCCAGTTGGAATTCATTTGCCAACGCCAGTGATGCACCGCATATGTTGCATAATTTTGAGCGGTGTTCTAAGTAAAAGAATCATAAAAAGTACGGCAGTTGTCAGCTTACTTAGATGCGTCTGAATGTGTCCATTCAGCGAGTGAGTGGAGGAGTAAGTCTTCTCACAGAACTTGCAAGGATACCTAGTTGTGACGGAATGTTTGCGTCTAATGTGACGTTTTAGGTAGGCAGGAAGAGCAAATGTCTGTCTGCAGTACAGACAGACAAAAGAACCCTTGCAGGTCTGCACATGGACCGCAATCTCGTTGACAGAAAAGCACTGATCGCAGGTTTTGCAGGACGCAAACAGGGATTCTTCGTGTTCACTCCCCACGTGCCGCATAAAGTCAGAGTCATTGTCCACGGAGAGTGAACAAAACGGACAAACAATCCGCCTTCCATCCGAATCACCAGCGAGCGTGTCAGAAGAGTAGGTTGAGGTAGAGTGGGCGGTGTTACCAGCCTCAGTACCAGCCATAGTTTTGAAAGACAACGTGGTGGAGGGGCAATCCTAAAAATTGACAGACGAGACCTGTATGACGAAAACTAAAATAATGAAGAAACCAGAGCATCCTGTAGCTACAAGTCCTCATGGAGAAGAGCCTTACGTACTGCTTTTCCAAATTATAGTGCTACGCATGACGTCGGCTATCCCTGATACAATACCCCGGGATGGATACGGCCAACTGGTAGCTAATAAGCCGGAAATAACCGTACCAGTCTCCCGTATCTTTGTGAGAAGCCCTTTGCAACTACCTGCATAGGCTATAAGAGACAGTGGGACGAGCAGAGCCCATAACCCGCTCGGTGAATACACATCTAACATGGAAAATATTTCCGATTACAAAAGAGCAACGGAACCCGTGGCTTAATGGTAGAGCGTTGAACTGGTTGATAATTGTTAATTGGCCAGAAATTACCATTTCGATTCTGCTGGCCTAATCGAATGACCAAATTTTAATAGGACAAGAATGCCCCTGGAAGCATGTCCACATTAGAGTTAGGATAAAATACGGAGGAGAGAGGACATCGCTATAAAAGACAAACGTTAATAGATACACGAAACAGCCGCTCAAAAGCTTTTATCTTTCGTAAGAGCATTATTCTGGGCACTTGTTGTAGGAACGCTTGACATTGCATTGCAACACAACACACAACACAACTGTGTCTATTCTTGATGAGCTAGCTCTGACATCAATGAAGCCCATGAAAACGCCGGGGCTGTGCACACCTTGTACGACACAGTGAGGACGAACAGTAGGCCAGATTTAATGCTTCACTGGGAATGCTGAGGACTGAGATCCCCATGACCCTGCAATGGGATCTTATGTTGAATATTATGTTTGCAAATGCAACATAAACTGGACTATGGTCAAAGGACATGAGTCTCCCTGCGCACCGTTCGAAGACTGGAGCCGGCTAGCCGCCACGAGTAGTAACCTGCGCAGATATTAAGATTGAGTACAACAAGCCTACCGAAGAAATAACTTGAGGTGAAGTGCGGATTCGTTCTCTACCAGTGCGATCTACAAGACCGTGTGGAAATCTCTTTTAAGTGGGTAAACCGAGCATTAGATGATAACTTATGATTGTTTAGGTTGTAAAAAACTGATTTAGCCAGCTCTAGAAACACATTAATTAGGGAAATAAAACTAAAGTAAGTGAGGTTGGTAAGTTGAACAAACTGAGTAAAAGAAGCCTTCACCATGAGGATTACTTCTGCAGAGATTGAGGACAGCACGCGTGCTTAGAAGGTATTAATTGCCAGGAAGTAAACGACCGTAGTTGTTTGTTTTCACGTTCTTACAAGGACTTGCAGCAAAATAAAGGGTGTTTTCTGCAGGATATGATATAGGAGGAGTACCTGGTTGGTACGAAGTCTATCAGGATGAAAGCGCCCAAAGTTGTCAACATCTGCATGCCCTAAGGAAACCAAAATTTGTCGGAGTGTAGACCTACATCAACGAGTGTAACCTCCCCTATCTCAGGAAATGGGCAATCGTGAATGAAAAATTTGCACTAACTGTGAAGAGCGAAGGTTTTATAGAACCCTTTATGAAGAGTGCACAGGCAGGCCAACTGTGAAAGCAAACCTTCTGATTAGTCTCGGTGACGCCCATTTTTGAATTGAGCTGCAACTGCAGTTGACACCGTCCAAGTTCTTAGATTGCAGCAAATCCCTCATATGAGCTCAGTACTTGCAAGGTATGTACCACAGGGCAGAGGGTTTCAGACTCAGAAATTGATTCTCCTTTTTTATAAGTTTGCCATTACACCCATAGTAGATACTGTATTTTGAAATGTTTAGCTGTTGATCACTTTTACGTGCGAACAACTCGTCTGGCAGAAAAAAATAGCGAATTCGAAAATCAATTAGTCTGGCCTATACGGACACATTCGTTCTTTTCCGGTTGTCTCGTGCCTGTGCTTAGAGACGGAGAAGGCGACGCCGCTCGAGCCAACGTCTCTGAAGCAGCACCATTCATCCCACTTTACATTGGAGCTCCTAAACATTGGTAAAACTAAAATAAGGCCCATATAACTGATAAGCATCTAGCCCACACCCACACCTCATTTGTTAACCGGTGGATTATCTTATTTTCAAAGGAGTGAAACCTGCCTGCTCCTTGTGTTCTGCGCCCTAATGCCGGCGGCAAGAACGCCTGATGAACAAGCAACACTCCCAACGAGACGACTGCGACAACATTTCATTGGCAAATTAGTTTTTTACATCAGTCTTCCGTCACTAGTAGATTGCTAGTCATTTGACTACACGGCAGCCCGATAACATAAGACTCCTAATGTTAATAAGCGGACAGTTTTTTGAATGACTGACTTGTCTGTGCGCCCGCAAGCACAATCCGCCCAGCAGACCCTTCGCGTGAGTGGCCTAAGAGAGTGGTCGTACCCGGCTTATGTTGGCACCATCAGCTAATTAGAAAACTAGCCGCAAACAAGCAGCAAAATCTGAGTTGCCAGAGCCAGGCCAGTCAGATAGTATTACTATGGTATCAGGAGGGTTATAAGCACCGCAACCGTTCGTCGAAGTCTACAGAAAATAGATGATCACATAAAAGCGACAGAATAAGATAACATTGACAAGAAAAGGATTGGAGGCTGACAGTCTTTATGGTTATATCAATAAATGCCCAACTTAGGGTCAGGTTTTAAACTGTACAAACAGTCTACTCCCAGGCAATTTCCGGGTGCTGAAAATTCCGGCAAGGGGAGGGCTGTAAAGTAATGTTATCCTTGGTTTTCTCAACGTACGTCCCTTTATGCTCTCAGTGCACTTCCCGCTCTGCCCTCGGTGTGCAGTGGACGGCGCTCTGCTATCGGTCCAGCCCACACTGCCCAGCCCTCCACCCACCCCTCCTTAAGTTAATTGTTCGGCATACGCGGAGCTCGGATGTTAAGGTAAAGGTGCGCGCAAGAAAATCGACTGCACGTGCCATCAAACGCGGACGCCAGACACCGCATTTACGAATACAGAGGAATATCGATTTTTTGTTGCCGAAGTTTATCGTCTGACGAAGCCATTGCGACGTCGCAACATACCTGATAGCTTAAAGTTGGGAAATTGTCAGGTACTGTTTACCTACACCGTGCCTTCTGCAATGGGGATAAGTATAATTGTTTGAGCCTTAGTTTTCTCACCGTGCGTTTTTTATTGCTGTCAGTGCACTCCCCTCTATGCAGTGAACGGGGCGCCGTCATCAGTTCGGCTCACGCTGCCCTCCCTCCACCCCCCCCCTCCCTAAGGGTCACTGTTCAGCAAACTCGAAGCAGACGGCAGAGGCTTCGCTCGGATGCCCTGGGGAATATCGAGTTTTTGTCGACGAAGCGTTCATTTAGCACAGCCGCTTCACGGACGGAAGTGAGGACACAAGCCAACGAGCATGTTGAAAATGCCCGTGCTTACGTACTGCAATAATCACCGTGGTTGCGGGAGTGGTGTGTCTGTTCACCACCTAACGCAATAATCGGCTGCCAAAGGCATATTTGTGATACCACTTTGCAGTCAGGGGCTTTATTTATCGCATGTGCAGCTATAAATGCCTTCGGGAAGTAAGATTAAAGACTACCGTTTATTATGCTTGTTCAAATTACTGTGCTTGAAACACCCTACTTGGTGTTATAACATCCCTGAAAGAATACAAAATAGAAAAATGAATAGGAGTGGCACTCAGTTGCCATTTGCGCGCAAGATTGATTGCAACAAGTCTAGCTGACACATGGTAAGCAATCTTGAAGCTGAATAAAATTTTGAGCAATAGACGGGCATTTACACTGGCAGTCTGGAACGGATTTAACTTAGACTGAAGAAGATTATATAAAATAAAACATTAGAAACCAACCGCCATTGACAGAGGTAGAGGGCCCCAAGATTCACAAAGCGGGCTTTTCGAAATTTGAAAGTGGCGCTAAATAAATTATAACTATTTAAACAAACAATAAGTAAATTGAGAATCAAACCCATGTTATTCAATCATCTATCATTTTGATCTTATTATGTAGTGTTTTTTAACTGTACACATATAATTAGAATCTAACAGCTTCATTAAACAAACCGGAAATTGGATGAAATTCATAAGTCATTTGCGAGCATTGAGAAGTCATCCAAAACCTGACGCTCATCAGGTAGATGAGCAAAAACGATTTGCTGCCCAGCCTGATGCCATGATCCTGAGCGACGTTAGTGCACCACTGGTTGACTGGACTTGTGTATACGCACGTAGTCTGGCACTTGTGTTCGACCGGCCTTTATTGAACATGGCATTCGGGTCATTCCTCACCCAGCACCTCCTACTTCCCGTTGGAGTGCGTGAGGGGCAGTACTCTAACTGCTTGGACCGATTGCTCAGAAAATATTTCTATAGCGTTTATGAGGTGCAATTTCAACTTACCCCGAGGTTGAAGTAATTAATTCGTAAGATCAAGTTCAAGCGCGCGTGGACAGATATTTAAAAAAGAGTTAAGCATGACTTTTATCCTATTTCTTGGCCGTAACAGTGAACCGTCTTTTAATTAATAGTTTTAAAACTTTCATTTTACCATTCCCATATTATTTGTGCCAGCCAATATAATCAATTGGATAAATTATTTGTAATTTGCGTACGTGCGTTTTAAATCTGTGGCAGGCTTGTCGTTTTCTATTTACTGTAGGCAATACAATGCAATACAAGCCTTTTAAAGTTGACTGCTGTGAATTAAAAACTCATTTATTCTATTAAGCAAATCAAAATTCCGTCAAGTAGATTATGATGTCCCGCAAGCAACTGGCAAAAGACACAAGGCTGTAGCTTCGACCCCACTCATAATTAAAAAGTGTAATGGGAGGAGACATGTCTGGCTTATGTGAGTCTTCGCAACCCTCTTCAGATATTATTAACTCTAAAAATCCCTTTTGGTACATCTTGAACCTCTTGATTCTTTTGGTTGCTCAAGCGTCCACTTCGTCCTGCAATAATCGGTCGTTGGCTGACGAAATAATAGAGTTCCTGCTTCATGGAACTATGGCCAGTGCCTCCGGCAATGTTATGCAGCAGGTCTTTCAAGTCAGTTGAATAGTGAGCTCAGAAACCGAAGAACGGATAAAACGCAAGCATAATTTTTCGCTGCGTAATATTCCAAATTACATATCTGCAATCGACGGTACGCGATTGTTTCTGCTAAGCTGTGGCTTAGGAGTCAGTTTCACGCACGATAAGTGACTGCGCTCACTTAGTCGTAATGCCCCTATATTATTTAATCTATTTTGCTTGATAGAATTCGACCTTATACTGTCTAGGAAGGAGATTAATGGAGTCTTTTGTTGAACATGACATTCCTCAGTTTCCCCTGACCTCGCCCCAATGCAGAGAAAACTTAAAAATTTTAAATTGTCGACAAGCGACACAGGAATGTCATGTTTAACAAATCACATCCAATGTTATCTACGGCCTTACCGTCTAAATCCCCGGTTAACTATGTACGGCAAAAATTTGATTGATCTTTTGGGATTTTGAGACAACAGTACTTCTCTTATTCATTCTCCAGACAGCAGTACTTCTCCTATTCCCACATCCATACCAAGTTCACCAGTTACTTCTTGCAAACCAATGCAGATTGTTAGCTCAAATAAAAGTCTTACAAAAGTATCAACCACTCAAAAATTGAAAAATCTAGACACTTCACGAAAAATACTCCTTTACGATCGCCTACTATTCCCCAAAGCACACCCAACCAAACTGACTCAAATTTATAGCTAACGCCCAGACCTAATGCTAAGGATGCTAAATCAAACATTCGGTTCCATTCGCTGCGATGCATCCCTCACCCTACAGCCCATTCTCTCAATGGTCGCTTCCCAGTTGTCTCCCAATACGTAGGGTCATGCTGGACTACTAGTCTCACTTGAACTTCTGTGTTACTTAAATTGAAATATTTTGCGGGATCCTGTCCAGGGTTATCCTGGACACGCAAGTGCTAGTGATAGTGCTCAGTTTCACTGTTTGTCATTTTGATTTCCATAGTTTACTCCCCTTTACCCTCATCAGGCTTGTACCATACCACAACCTTTTTCCAGAACAGGGCGGGAGCAAACACCCCCTTCGTTCAGTGAACCGTCAATTACCGAACGACTTTGCCGCCCTCCCTCAAAAAACAACCAACTTGCCCACTTAAACTGTTCGTGCTAAATGCCAGCTCCTTGCTTAATAAAATGCTCCTGCTTCAGACTGTAGTCTTCGTCCACTGTCCAGATATGGTTAAAGTAACGATGACGACTGACGCAAATTATGGTGGTCAAAAAATAAGATAAAAGAGCAGACAGTGAAAAAAATATCCTTGGGCATTATTATGGAAGAGGCATATCTTGAATGGGGTTTGTGGGGCTCTAAGGAGAAAAAAGCTGTCACTCCTGGGTGAAAAACATACGCGTTAGGTAGGACCGACATGCTGATGAGAGCCTATGAGGGTTAAAAACGCTTCTCCTCGTGGGAAAAATAATGCGATTAAAAGGCTTCTTTTCAGCACAACAGGTGTGATCCCAATGTGTATCGCCTGGCTATAAGCGTAACCGTCAATGATGCTAGACAGGGGAAACCTTTGCAGGCCACATCCATACGCTTAGGGTCGAACGAGGAAAGGACAGCAGAGAAGCCTGAAACGATCGTCAACCGTCCATGTAGGTTCATCGCTAACTGTTGACCTAGCAGGACAAGTTCTGTCTACTTTATTAATTCAGTGTAATTCAGTATATATAAGGGAGATAGGCAGAGCCTTTGAAACCCCTATTTATAGATAGACGCTAGCGAAAAAAGCAAATCATTTTAGCATATCGATCATTGCGGTCGACTCAATATATGTCCATCAAGTAAAAATGCATCAAGTCTTCTTTTAAACATTTCAACGCTTTCAGCCTGAACAACCGAAGCTGGCAGTTTGTTCAATTCTTCAGTCACCCGTTGGGAGAAGAAGTTGGCCCGCACTTCAAGTTTGGCGTGTTTTCTTTTCAGTTTGTATGGGTGTCCTCGAATACTTGTCATGTTTGCCAATTCAAAAAGTTGGCCATCTGAAGAGCACAATCAACTCCTCTGACCAGTTTGAAGACTAAGATCATATCCCCTCTGTATTGCCTATAACAGAGAGGAAAAATTTTAAGTCTTTCTAGGCGGCCCTCATAGGGTAGGCATTCCAATCCGCTGACTAGTTTCATTGCCCTCCGTTGAACTTTCTCCAGCAGAGCGTAGTCATGTTTCGTCCAAGGGTGCCACGCCTGAACGCAATATTCCAACACCGGCCGGATAAATGTTCCAAACACGCGCCCAAAACGCTCTCCGTCAAAATTAACGAAGGACCTCCTGATTGCGCCTAAGATACACATAGCTTTTTTGCGATATTCGCACAGTGCGACGATTGTTTGAGAGTTGGTGTTATCCATATACCCAAGTCCTTTAGAATATTTACCTCCTGGAGTTGGTGACCACTGATAAAGTACTGGTATTCAAACCTAATCATCCTTCTGGAACTTGACCACAGTCGGAGTATTTGGCATTTGTTAAGATATAGGTTCAGCAGCCACTCATGACACCATGTTTGCAAGCGATCTCAGTTTTGTTGTAATTTCCGCGCATCCTCCGGTTTTTCAATCGAGTTCCATAACTTCAGATCGTCAGCATACATTACCTTCTCGCATGTCAGACAATCCAAGCAGTCGTTTACGTATATCAGAAACAAAATGGGACCCATAACGCTGCCCTGTGGAACTCCACTGTGAAAGGTTTCCAGGTGAGACTTGGCATCTCCAATACAAACACGCTGGCGCCTGTCTGTGAGAAAGTCGGCCAACCATTTGAGTAGGTTGCCAGACACACCCATTTGACGGAGCTTAAAGATCAGAAGTTTGTGTGGAACCCTGTCAAAGGCTTTGCTAAAGTCAATGTAGACCGCATCGACTGACAAACCTATTTATAATGATTTTGTCCAACTTTCCATGGATGTGAGCAGGTTTGTGAGTCAGGATCGACCACTTCGAAATGCATGTTGATATAAACTTAGCAAGTTATTCTCTTCCTGATGTCTCATCAGTGCCGTTTTTATTATCTTCTCCATCATTTTGCAACGGATACTTGTGAGGCTGACTGGTCGGAAACTGTTTGGTGATGTCTTCTCTCCTCCTTTATAGATGTGGGTTATATTGGCTATCTTCCACTCGCAAGGCAGAGCCCCCGCCTCCATCGAACTTTCAAATATCTTGGAGAGCGGAGAGGCCAGCTGGTCTGTGAGTTCATTGAGAACTTTTGCAGAAATACCATCTGGGCCAGGTGATTTAGTGGACTGTAGCTGTTTCAGAGTTTTTTACTGTGTCCATTGGGAACGACACCGTGCTTATTTTGTTTTTAAATGTGGCAGTACTGTAGTATTGGTCCTCGTCAAAAGGTGGTTCCTCAGTATACACGGACATAAAGAAATTGGATAAGAGGCTGATCTTATCAGAGTTATCAGTTAACATGTTTCCCTGATTGTCTTTAAGACAAGGAATGCAGTCGCGATTTCGTTTTGCCTTATTAACGTAAGCATAAAACCTTTTCGAATTTCTTGGTATGTATTTGACTATTTCTTACTCAAAGGCTGCTCTTTATTTTCTCAAAAGATTCCGACACTGATTACGTTTTTTCTTAAAAGGGGAAAAATGTTCCGATTGTTGATATATGGCATATGTTCTCCACAGTCTTCTTTTCTTCTTGAGATTCCTTTTTATTTCCGATGTCACCCACTCGGGTCGGGAGACGCACAATCGCCTTTTAAGTGGGCAGAATTTCTTTACCAACTACTGAATCAATTAAATAATGAAAAACCAGGCAGCGTTTGGGTCAGGTACATGTGCAGGGCTCCAGTCTATCCCATTCAGTAATTCTTTCATTTTGGGATAATCCCCTTTCCATACATTTCTCTCCCTATCTGCACGAGGTTTGGGTACAGAAAATGACTGTACTCCCAAGCAAGAACACAATGAACACTTCGTCCAAGCGGCACGTAAGAACTTTATGCAAGGATGCAATTGTCATCTCTACTTATGACTAGATCCAAACAGCTTGACTGCTGCCCATTTCGGAACCACGTATCTATTGTGACATGTTGGGTAAGAAACTCGTCATTTACCAACTGAAGTAATTTCGGTTCGAATGAATTTTCCGATCGCGAGCAGTACATTGACACCCAATCGATATCGGGAGCATTGAAATCTCCAAGTATTAATAAGTGTTTGCTTCGGCAGATTTGCTTTACCTCTGTGAGAAGGGCTTCGTCCGTGTCCGTTCGCTGTCCTGGGGATCGATATACCACGACAATATGGAGGTCTGGTTGGTTTGCAATTTTCAGTTTGCAACAAAGTATTTCGCAAGACGAGATCCTATTTTGCGAGGGCCCATCCTGAATGAAGTCAATGCCTTCTCGTATGAACATTGCGATTCGACCACCCCTACGTCCGTTTCTATCCATGCGGATGGGCTGAAAACAGTCTATTCTGACTTCTGTGTCTGCGATTTGTTCATTTAACCATGTTTCAGTTAGAGCTATGAAGTCAGGTTGTAAATGGTCCACGACCAGTTAAATTTCATCCATTTTGTTCAATAGACTCTGCACATTTGTGTACATCATTTTTAATCTTGTTTTCTTCCCTCAATTTCTGAAGATTTTTTTAGTTCTTTTCTTCCACATGGCGATTTTTTTGCTGGATATTTCACAAGAAATATCCAGTCTCCTGTCTGGGTTAAAATCTATAGGCATTTTGGTAGGGCTTTTTGACCGGCGTGGTTGCCGTCAATTTCACCGGATGTTCCCATAAAAATGAGCACACCGTTTTGACGATTTTGTTGTCTACAATTTTCAAGTTTTGTTCCCCCTCGTATTGACGTCTTTTCAATTCTGCTACCAGTGTCCTCATTTTCATCCGATCGATGGGAGAGTAAACCGGCTGAAAAAAAACTCCACGATGATTCTTTCGTAGTCGAGACTTTCGAGAGAGCAAAAGATCTACATGCTGTTTGCTCCCCAAGACGACTTTTAATGGTCTTGGTCGAACCTCATGCGTTTCATTTGTAACGAGAGGCCCCAATCGAAAGATCTTTTTGATTTCGACTGTCAAACCAGTTTCTTGCGTATCATTCAATAAATTTTGAAATGTCAGCAGATCCTGATTTACCCTTTCTTTTGGCGTTTCTCCAGTAGCCTCTGAGACTCCCTGAACTACCAGACAAAATGATCTGTCAGGAAAAAATCTCGTTTTTTCATCCTGCTTTCTTTCAGTTATGGAATTTTGATTCATGCCCTTTGTTACAGTATTTTTTTGTACATTTGTACATTTTATCTGCACACATTGTCATAACTTTATTTCGTTACTAATGTTTGTTTAGACAGTGCCTTGCAGGTGCTAACCAAATATAAATTCTAAAATTATAAAGCACCTCGAGATCGCACCACGAGGACATATGAAGCAGCATGGTAAGTTTTTTCTGAGCGTAGTACGAAAAAAATAGAGGGAGATCCAGTAATTGAATAAGAAGAAATCATCATAATGCGCTCAGGGGTGCTAGTCAGCATGAGAATCGATGATGAATCTGAGGCCTGCAAAGCTCAGTATGCAGATTGTAATTCTGATGATGCTTATCGGCATTCGAAACGGCGGCAGTTTAAAACGAGTTGTGACAACCATCAGCCTCATCTAAGCATAGACGGTCATGACTTAAATGTGCCCGGGTTTATAACGGATCTGGGCATATCATATTCTAGTAGTCTTAATCTGTCAGAGCACTGCGCCCTGATTGTCTCTAAAGCACGCCAAACCACTGGGTTTATTCTCAGAAATTTTAAAACCCTCAATATTAGGACCAGCCTTTATAAAATGTATGTCAGACCTAGTCTGGAATACTGCTCGTTTCTATTTAGCCTTCTGCACGCGAGTGAACGGAGGAAGATAGAATCAGTCCAGCACTTCTTTACTAAAAGAGTTATTACTTCAGAGCACAGAAACCTGTCCTACCAACAACGCTGTGAGCTTACAAGCCTCGACCCGTTGTGGCTTCGTAGATTACAGAAGGGACTATTTTTACTTTTTCAAGCTTTTTAAACGGTTTTTACCTTTTTAACCTCCTTACATCCCTGAGGCAGCTCGACCACTGTCGGCGCACCAATCATAGAGATGTATTCTTATTTCTTCCTTTGGCACGCCCCGTTAAATACCGTCAGTTTTTTTCGGTTAACGCTATAGCAATCTGGAATAAACTACCCAGAAGTATTAAAATTCAGCAAAACTATCCTTTGTTTACGAGAGCTGTCACTAGTTTTCTACATTCAGGACACCTTCCACGAATTTTGGGTGCTGATTCTCTGGAAGCTCTCTTCCGTTCTGATGGCGTCCACGGACTCTGAATCCTATTTTGGACTTCATGCTGAAGGCAATATTACTGGCTCTGCAGTCCGTAATCGGGTTATTCCTCAGTCTACAGCTAGCAGCCGCTCGCCGGCATACTTGCTGCTAGTACAGAAGACCAGATCCACAACACCGAAAGGAGAAGTACTACACCGTGCACCTGTATCAACACTTCCCTTTCCTAAACTTTAATCTGTTCAACAATCTGCAGTTTTTCTCCTGAAAATACTTTAAAGAACGATGAGGAGTTTGTTTTCACTGTCAGCTTGACCCCCTACTGTATATATCCCTTTTGACCTTGCCTGTAAACTGGCAATTACTAAATAAATTAATAAATAAATATGACATAATTGTTTGGTCATCATTTTACAGAGGCATGGGTTATGAAGATATCATAGTTCGTGGAGGAAATAATGCATGGAAGATATAATTTGGAGACGGTCTTCTAAATTTCCCATGGTCATTTCTCGGGGTCATGGATAAAGCTGCTCGAGAAGGAAGAGGAAAATATAAGGTTAATTTAATCATTGTTAAGTTAAATGCGCCTTCTTAGCTTAAACGTATACAGCTTATTTGATAACGTTATATCGATTGGCATGTTATTCAAAAGAAAGTAATACCTGGAAGCAAAGACCAGAGAGCGTTTAGATGTGGAGGATATAGGAGGCGGTAAAAAAATGAAGAATTACGTAGGTTGTGTGGACGACTTACGGGAGTCCGGGCTGGAATTCGGGAAAGATTTGAACTATTATTAAGGCGATAAAGGAGACAGAAGTCATCTTCCAGTCTCCGAACCCATAAAAAAATTAAGGCTATTTAGCTGGTATCTGGGCTAGTAGGAGGTAGTTAAAAGTGTTTGAGCTAAGAGTATCCGAGTAAAATTTCTTTGGTCCTTTTCAATTTTGGAACGGCTACACTCGGGCATTTCATCAAAAAATGGACAGCAATGTTCAAGTATTGGAAGGAAAAACATTTGAAAATGTCTTAATTTAATTTCAAGAAGCTAGAAGTTATAAGAGATAGAGCCACAAATATGTGCAGCTTTGGCCGTAATTCTATCGGCATGAGGTGAAAGATCTAAATTATTAGTGTAGCTTTAACCTAAGTCCTTGATGATGGAACATTCAGTCATAGGAGTGCCTTGAAAAATAACTGGTTGTGGTAGTCTGTCAAGCCCGAAGCACATGTAACGACACTTAGAATCTGAAAATTCCATTTGCCATGTTGAGCTGCAAGTGGAAAGAGCGAGCAAGTCGGCATGGATTTCTTAGAAGCATCGTTTAGCCGAAGATTTAAGGAAGGAATGTACACATTTAAGATCGTTCGCATAACTAACAGACTGAGAGTGTTTAACTACTGATGAAATATCATAATGTAAAGAAAACAACAAAAGAGGACCGAACACGGTTCCTTGAAGTACACCGCTTACAATAGCGGTCTCGGCTGAAAATGGGGAACCCACTAAGACCTTTGTATACGATAATTTAGATAGGACGTAGTGATTTTTGTAAGGGGACTACGAAGTCCTAAAACTTCTGACTCAACTATAATTATCCTATGAGACACTTTAGCAATGGCCTTGCTAAAATATATAAGATAAATAGATAAAAAGATAACGACAACAGAAAGATGATCATTATGAAGAGATGTTAATAGAATTAGAAAAAACAGGTGACATGTTTCACAAGAGCGTTCGGGTAGAAAGCCATGTTGGGAAGAGCTATGAAGTTGATTGGTTATGCGAAAATCTGTAATTTCTACGGCAATTAGTTTTTCAAAGGGCTTAGCAAGAGAAGGTGTTTAATGAACACCGTGATAATTGTGAACATCAGAGCTTAAGCCAGATTTAAAAACTGTAATAAGAATTGAGGATTTACAATAATCAGGAAAGAAACCATTCTTGAGTAAAACTGAGAACACTTTGCTCAACAAAGGCGAAAATCACTTAGCTGTTTAATAAGGGAATTTGGGAGGTTGTCGGTTCCAGCTGAGTGTGATTGATAAAGTTGCTTATCTGTTTCTGAATATTTGTTAGAGTGAAATCAATGTTTGGTAGCTACGCAAGAAATATCATGGAGATTTGTTTCATGGGGATTTGTTTCAAGGGGAAATGTTTGACAAAGAAGGAAGTTGATGTCATTTTCTTCGACTTCAAGAAGGCGGTTGATAGCGTACCTCTTCGGCGACTGTTGCATAAGATTTGGCGATGAGGTATCAATGGTAACGTTTTAAAGTGGATCAAAAGGTTTCTGTCATGCAGACTACAAAACGTACTTGTTTGGCACAACAGAATCTGAGTGAGGTCCAGTAGAAAGTAGTTTGCCACAGGTTTTAGTCTTAAGTCCTCTACTGTTCCTTATTTATATAAATGACTGCAATGGTAATCTTGTCTGTGATGGCATCATTTTTGCAGATGATATAAAAATCTGGAAAACCTTCAGCTCTGTTTTTGACGTGCAGAAACTACAAGAAAACATTTAAAGATTGGCTGTCTGGTTCAGCCAGTGGATTCTAAAGTTTAATATACCCAAATGTGTAGTCTTACTCTTGGAATGTGGGAAAAACGTTTTCCCAAACACCAGTACTACCTGAACGGAATCCCACTGAAATAATTAGATACACACAAACATCTAAGTATCTTTATATCTTCGAAACAAATGCCCACCGAACACTCAAAAAGAGCCACAGAAAAGGCGATGAGTATCATGCACTCTATCAGGCGTGCTTTCATAGTCTTTACACCGGAACGGTTTCCGCATATCTTCAGTACATTCGTTAGACCACAATTGGAATAAAGAATGACAGCATGGTTTCCCTGGATGAAGAGAGACAGAGATCCTATCGAGCAGGTGCAAAGATGGGCAACAAAATTGGTGAATGACATTAAGACCCTGTCATATCAAGAAAGACTCATCAAACTTAACATGTTTTCTTCATCCTATAGATAAATGAGACGTGACCAGTTAAGGACATGCCAATATATCCACGGAGATGCGTGTTTACTGAAAGCCATAGATTTCTTTGCATTAACAAACATGACTCACCTGCGCAGGCATCAAACTTGAATATTTGCACCTAGATCAATGAAACGTTTCTTTCATTAAGCAAGTTTTTCGACCATGGATCTCACTTTCGAGCAAAATAATCACGTCGAATACCGTTTTTATGTTCAAAAGGCAGTTAAACTGCTTAATTTTGTGATAACCAACTACTATAAATTTTGGACTATTTTCAGCCGACCATTGGCTTTACGTCATTGTTAAAATTTATGCGTATCAACACACCTTCTGCAGCTTCAAAAAGCTTGGAGACTTTGATTAAATATAAGATGACGTATCAATTAACCAAGAATAACCTATCGAGTGTCGCCCACCAAGGTTGTTCAGAAAATGGTCTTGTGACACCTGTCAGCTCCCTTTCTTGGATCATTTTCTACAACCTAGGGGCGATGGTTTTAAATTTTTACAATCTATTTCAATTTGATTAGCCTGCACAGTTAAGTAGCGTCAGTTTTTTCGGCAAATGCCATGGCAATATGGAATAAACTACCCCAGAAGATAATAATGCTGGGGTTATTCTATGTTTAAAGAGAACTTTCAATAGTTTTCTGCATTCAGAAAAGCTTCAAGGAATTCTTAGTTCCGACGCGGTCGAAACCGTCTTCCGGCTCGACGGAGCGCCCGGCATCCGAGCAAGAGCCCAGGTCTTACCCGGAGGGCAATGGCGCCGTCTCTGCAGCGCGCATCAATGAACTCTTTGAAAAACAATGATCAACCGTCTGTCTGAGGCAGAGTCCCGGTGCTTTAAGAAGACAGAGAGACTTTAAACACATATTTATGATGAAGTTTGGATCTTTTTTATATACTTGGTAATCTTTTTGATGATAATCTATCTGACGGTCTCTCTCAGAAATGCAGACGTCTAGAATCACTTGTTCACTTGGTCGCCAGGGAGGCTTTTGACAGACAGAAACGTAATCATAAATTGTTCATACAAATTGCTCCCATGCAAAGACACCCAGTTGACGATATAATGGACTTTTCGTACTCGTGCGGTTTCAACTAAAAAATAATAAAAACAAAACGTCTCTCTGCGCGTAACAAGAATCCTCCTATCTTAATTTAATTGTTTTCAACAATTGAGGTGGACTCAATTTTTCGCTATTTGTAAATGACAAAATGTTTCCTTTGTCGAGATCTTACACCAATAGAGCGAAGAAACGGGTCTCTACTTCAAATGTTTTATAAACTTTTCAGCCTACTATTCAAAATTATGGTCGCAGCTCTAATAACATAAACAAACCGATTAATCCATCTCCTCAGAGGTCCACTTCGGACAGCCCCTACACTTCACCTTCTACTTCGTTTCCCCCTCGGCCGATTCATTTAATTTACAATGCTTTTAGCCCATCCATAATATCCACAACCCCATCTAAAGCACTAATATCGTCTTACCCGTCTAAAACACGAAGACCGACAGCTTCCCTCTTAAACTCAGTTCTACAGGCCAACCCGTGAAATTTCCCTGAGCCTCTCAGCATAAAAAGCTTACCTAACATCCAAAATCCACTACGGTCGTTTCCCCAGTTGTCTCTTAATACGAAGGGTCCTGTTGGACTACTAAACTCATCTGACCTTCTGTTTCACTTTACTAGGAATACTTTTCAGTATCCTGTCCAGGGATTTCCTGGACATGCCCCAATAGCTAGCGGTTGTGCTCAGTTCCCCTGTCTGTCATTTCCACCTCCATATTGTACTCCTCTTCACCCAAATCAGGCGCGTACGATCCCACAACCCTTTTTTTCCAGAAAAGGGCAGGAGCACTCGCCGCTATGTTCAGTGGCCCGTCAACCACTGGATGACTTAGCCGCCCTCACTCAAAAACAACCACCTTGAACACTTAAACTGTTCGTTCTAAATGCCAGATCCTTGCTCAATAAAATGCCCCTGCTTGAGACTCTAGTCTTTGTCCACTGTCCAGATATTGTTATAGTAATAAAAACAGGGACAACACCTTCCGTAGCCGACCCAGAACTCTCTCTTATAGGTTAAACTTGCACTCGAAATGATCGCCGTGATAGCCGTGGTAGAGGCAGCTTTATCTTTATTAAGCCAGCGCTGGCATTTCGGAGCTTAGACCATACACTATTTACTGCAGTTGATGAGAACTATGGGCTTCAAATTACCTTAAAAATAGGAACTCTTTACTCATTGGCTGTATCTATCGCCCTCCAAATACCAGTAAGGATTTCGATCTTTGTCTCTCACAAGCATTTCATACCGCAGCTGACTTAAATTTTAAGTATTGCTTAATCGCAGGTGATTTCAACCTTTCTGACATTCGCTGGTTTCCAGTCCCTTCCGGCCCCATACATTTCGAGGACTTACTTGAGGCCGTAGATATTGGCATGTGGACTCAGGTTGTTGACTTCTTTAACCGAGGATCAAGCATACTTGATCTACTCTTCTGCAGAGGTTGCCTGCCTTTGACAGTGTCATCATTAGGCCCACTTAGGAGCTCAGACCATGATATCGTTGATTCTACACTACAACTCGAAACCGAGGAAACGCTTTCCAAAAAATATAGCTTTTTCTTTGATTTTCGATTAGTGCTTTCGACATTATTATTGATACATCTTAACTCCCACGACTGGTCTTATTTCTTTATATGTCAGGATGTGAACACCTGTACCGGTATGCTTTATGAAGTTTTGGATCCACTTATTTCTCGTTTTAATAATAATAATAATAATAGTTGTATTTAATACCGGTTTACAGGCATTGTCAGGTGAAATATTCAGTGGGTAGAGGCTGGCAGTGAAAAAAAACTCCTGAATATATATCATTATAAGTGTTTTTCCTATTTTCATGTTATTCAGGAGAAAAAAACTGCCGCCTGTAAGGATGATAGCAATTCAGATCAGGGAAGGGCTAACACAATTGCAGTCTGTATGCAGTCTCTGTCTTTGCTAGGAACCGGGATTCTGCCTCAGGCAAGAAAGCATCCGTGTACGGTCGCTCACTGTCTGCCGAAGAAGTCAACGGGTGCAGGCTGCAGAGACGGTGCCGTATCCCTAAAGGTAACACCTGGGATCGAGTTCAGATGCCGCGCACTCCGTCGAACAGGAAAACAGATTCTACCGTGTCGGCGCCCAGAATTCTTGGAAACTGTTCTGAATGCAAAAAACTAGTAATGGTAATCTTAAACAAAGAATAACTCCATTGGACTTTTATATTATGGAGAAGTTTATTCCACATGGCCATGGCGTTTATCGAAAAGAACCGTCGATACTTATCTGTGCGAGCTAATGGAAGAAATAAAAAGACATTGCGATGACTGCTGCGCCGAGGATGGTCAAGCTGCCTCACAGTGATAAGGGGATTAAATGTACGATTATTCAAAAAGCTTAAAAAGCAAAAATAGTCCCTTCTGCACTCGGCGAAACCATAAGGGATCAATGTTAACAAGCCCACAGCGTTCTTGATACGACAGATTACGGTGCACCAACGATAAATTTCTTTTCGTGAAGAAGTGTTGGACCGATTCTATTTTCTTCCGTTCGCTAGCGCGCAGAAGGCTTAACAGAAACGAGCAGTATTCCAGGCCAGGTCTAACGTACATTTTATAAAGGCGAAGTCTAATATCAATAGTTTTAAAATTTCGGAGGATAAACCCGGCAGTTCTGCGTGCTTTGGAGACAATCAGGGCGCAATGCTCTGAAAGATTGAGACCATTGGAATATGAAATGCCTAGGTCCTTAACAACGCCAGGTACATTTTTATCGTGGCCATCTATGCTAAGATGAGGCTGATGGTTGTCTACCTCAGTGTAGAATACACGGTGCTGGAAAATTATTAAAGAATTGTCTTTATATTCCTCTGAGTTTGTAAATTGCGACTTGGACCCTCGATCTTTGCTGCTTTCTGAAACTCACTCCGGCTGTGTGCTCCCTGCATCTGCTCTCAATCGCGGAAGGGACTCAAACCAAAGGCTAAGTCATTATATTTTCATATTCTTATTGTTGAAAACTCAGCTGAATCTCTGTTAATTTTGTGGCAATTATAACATGCAAAACTCAAGTTCCATAAGTTTATTGTCACAAAAAATTGGTCCACAACCAAGCTGCTTGGGACCGCCTATCGGCGCCTCTACCCCTCGGCCATATTGGCAGGATATCTTGTCAAGCAAGTTAATGTACAAGCAGAAAACAATTTTAACTATCGTTATTTTGCTATTTGTTCACCTCCCGCTAAACGGGGTAAAAGTTCAGTAAGCTTAAATAATGTAGCTAACGAAGACGAAACATGTATGGGGTGTTTCAGCCTCCAGCAGAAATTCTCAGGGATGGAGCAGGAAATAAGGAATCTAAGACAAGAAATAGATAACTTAAAAAAAATATTTATCTTGCCCAACTGCTAAAAAAGCTCCTGTTCGTAATAAACCTACCACAAAGCAAAATTCGTATTCATTTATAGCTTCTTCAAGCTTACATAAAAGTCACATTAAACATATCGCGACTGCTGGAGCCAGTAAACCAGAGGAATTTTCGCTACTTCCGAAGGGAGCCCCATCTAATCCTTGAGCCACTCCACCGGTACTTAGTTCAGGTAGCATCAGCACTAATCTGGCTTTACCGCCCATCGCTACATCACTGGTAGACGTTGCACCAACATGCGATGTTGAAGAGGTTGGCGAGTTTGTAAAGCCAAAGAAGAAAAAATCTAAGAAGAACAAGTCGTGCAGAGACTTGGCTCCAGCCTGCCCAACATCCGGCTCATTTGGACCTATCAGGCAAAGTGAGTTCGTTACCAGTACTCACTCAGCTAAAAGATCTGAGTTACAAACGGGCCCTAGATTGAGTCGAAAACAGAATGTAGTAATTAAAGGTGTCCCGGAGTCAGCTTCAATTATTCCAAAGGAGCGAGTTAAACATGACTTGGAACTCCTTAAATTGTATGCAAAAACGCTGCTGACGGACGGCGAGTCCATTCATATTCTCAAGGCATATAGAATAGGGAAGGCTCTGTCTACACCCGATTCAAATCCTCGACCAAGATCTCTTAAAATCATCTTGGAAAACGAATCGCAGGCACAGCTCCTGCTACAGAGAAAATCAACCCTGTGGGGTCCGCATTCTGAAGTTTTTTTTAAACGGAATATGGGTTTAAAGAGCGAATGAAAATGCGACAGCTAATAATAGAACTGAAAACACGAAAGACCAATGGCGAGGCAAATCTCAAAATAAGGGATGGACAGATAGTTCAAGTGAAAAGAGCATTTCTCTGGCCGAAGACAGCCACCTGACAGCCTAAATGTCCCGTTTCAGAAACCAAAAACGTGCCCGCTTAAACTAAATGTCCTCAATGCCAGATCTCTGCTTAATAAGATGCCTTTGCTCCAGACTCTGGTTTTCATCTACCGCCCTGACATTGTAATAGTTACAGAGACATGGGCAACACCCTGTGTATCCGACTCCGAACTCTCTATTCTAGGCTACGCTTACATTCGTAAGGATCGACACGAGGGCCGTGGCGGAGGAAGATGTATATATGTTAGGCAACCACTTACATTTTTTCCATTGGACTATCGCCAATTTACCGCGGTAGAGGAGAGCTGTTGGCTCCAAGTAGATCTAAAAGATAACTACTCTTTACTCGTTGGTACTGTCTATCGCGCACCCAATGCCAGCGAGGATTATGATCTTTGTCTCTCGCTGGCATTTCACGCTGCAGCTGACTTAAATCTGAAGTACTGCTTGATTGCAGGTGACTTCAATCTTCCTGAAGTTCACTGGTTTCCAACTTCCGGTCCTGCAAAGTTCGAAGACCTACTTGAGGCCATAGATATAGGCATGTGGGAACAGGTAGTTGATTTTCCCACCCAAGGATCAAACATACTTGATCTTATTTTTTGTAGAGGTTGTCAGCCATCGTCAGTGTCACCTTTAGATCCACTTGGGAATTCTGATCATACTATAGTTCTTTCTACACTAGAACTAGAGGCTGCCGAAACGTTTTCCAAAAAATATAGCTTTTTCCATGATTTCAGATAAGCAAATATGAGGGAATTGCTAACACACCTAAATTCCCATGACTGGACTAACTTCTTTGTATGTTCGGATGCGAATGTTTGTACTGATAATTTTTACAAAGTTCTATGTCCACTCATTTCTCGTTTTATTCCCCGTAAGAAAATAATTAATGTCAAGGATGAAGTCTACCTCCCTTTATCATTCCGTCGTAGACTGCGTAGACTCTCCCGTCGTTTTCATCTACAAAACGACACGTCCGTCCTGCCCTTAATCCAGCAAATCTTTGAAGAGTCTAAGAGGCTGTCTGACGAAAAACGACAAGCCGATGAGGTTACCTTTGCCGAAAAACCCTTCGTTAAATGTTGCGAAGCTCTTTTCGCGCACAGTAAAAAGCGCAGAGAAAAAAACGCAGCACCCCGTACTTCGAGACGCCTTAGGAAACCCAATAGCTGACGCTAAGTTGACTGCCGATAACTTCAATGCTTTCTTGTCTAGAACGTTTAGTGAACATACTGTCGCCCCCTTTCCTAACATCCGGGTTTGGACAGGAAACTTCCTCGAAACCATATCTTTTACCCTCTGGGACGTGACCGTAGCCATTCGGCGTTTTCGTCAATCATACAGTCCAGGAACAGATGGCGTCCCGGTCAGCGTTTTTAAGGCGGACGACGATATTTTTTCGTCCCTTCTGTATAAGATATTTAATCTTGCTCTTGAAAGTGAAACTTTCCCTATTTTATGGAAGGAATCGCACAAACTGCCTATTCCGGAAACACGGCCGACCTACGTCATTTGACGACTTTAGGCCAATAAATACACTACCAGCAGTCTCGAAGATCTTCGAGACCTTGATCAAAGACAAGATGATGTGTCACCTAAGAGAAAATAACCTACTTAATGCGGCTCAGCATGGTTTTCTCGAAAAAAGGTCTTGTGACACTTGCCAGCTCTCTTTCTTTCGATCATGTGCTACAATCTAGAGACAGCGGTTTTGCAATTTACACCGTTTACTTCGATTTCACTAAGGCTTTTGATCGTGTTGACCATGATCTCCTACTGCTGAAACTTGCCTCCTTCGGCATACGTAACAAGCTTCTGAACTTATTATTTTCCTATTTGAATGCTCGCGCACAACGGGTTAAAATTTCTGATGTTATCTCCAACCCCACGCATGTGAGGAGCGGAGTTATTCAGGGCAGCGTGCTCGGCCCGCTTCTATTTTGCCTCTTTGTCAACGATGTTCCTGATTGTTTTCAGTATGGTAGGCCCTTTCTGTACGCTGACGATTTAAAAAGTTGCCTATCGATATAAACCGATTGATCGCAACATCGTGCTTGAGCTCTTAAAAACGGATCTTCAGGCCTTCGCTCAGTGGTGTCGCACATGGCGCCTCTCACTTTCTTGGCAAAAGTGCTCCGTGATGGTTATTGGCGACAACCATCAGCCCCACCTAAGCATAGACGGTAACGATCTAAACGTGCCCGGAGTTATAAAGGATCTGGGCATATCATACTCTAGTAGTCTTAATCTGTCAGAGCACTGCGCCCTGAATGTCTCGAAAGCACGCAAAACTACTGTGTTTATTCTCAGAAATTTTAAAACCGTCAAAATTATAATCAGCCTCTATAAAATGTATGTCAGGCCTAGTCTGGAATACTGCTCGTTTCTATTTAGTCTTCTGCACGCTAGTGAACGAAAGAAGATAGAATCAGTCCCGCACTTCTTTACAAAAAGAGTTTTCTTTTCAGATCACCGAAACCTGTCCTACCAACAACGCTGTGAGCTTACAAGCCTTGACCCGCTATGGCTTCGTAGATTACAGAAGGGACTATTTTTACTGTTAAAACTACTAAACAGTCGAACATTTAACCCACTAACATCTCTGTTGCACCTTGACCACTCTCGGCGCACCAGTCATCGAGATGTATTTTTATTTCTTCCTCTGGCACGCACAGTTAGATACCGACAGTTTTTTTCGGTAAACGCTATAGCAATCTGGAATAAGCTACCTAGAAGTATCAAAATTCAGCAAAGCTATCCCTTGTTTACGCGAACTGTCACTAGTTTTCTACATTCAGGACACCTTCCAAAACGTTTGGGTGCTGACGCTGTCGAAGCTCTCTTCGGTTCTGATGGCGTTCACGGACTATGAATCCTCTGCCGGTCTTCATGCTGAGGGGAAAAATTACTGGCTCTGCAGACCTCAATCGGATTATTTCTCAGTCGACAGCGAACAGCCGCTCGCCGACATACCTGCTGGTGCAGAATACCGGATCCGTAACACTGAATGGAGAGGTTCTTCACCGGGCACCTGTGTTAACGCGTCCCTGTCCAGAACTTTAATTACTCAATAAGCTGCAGTTTTTTCTCCCGAAAACACATGAAACAACGATCTGGAGTTTTTTTCACTGTCAGCTTGACCCTCTACTGTTTATATATATTTTTTGACCTTGCCTGTAAACTGGTAATAAATAAATAAAATAAAAAATATTCCAACGTTCTCAATCTTTCCAAGCATTGTGCCCTGATTGTCTCCAAAGCACGCAGAACTGCCATGTTTATTCTCTGAAATTTTGAAACTATTGATGTTAACCTCCGCCTTTATAAAATGTACGTAAGACCTGGCCAAGAATACTTCTCGTTTCTTTTAAGCCTTCTGTGCGCTAGTGAACGGAAGAAAATATAATCGGTCCAGCACTTCTTCACAAACATAATTTTATCTGTGGTGCACCTTAATTTGTCGTATCAAGTACGCTGTGGATTTGGTAACATTGATTTATTATGGTTTTGACGAGTGCAGAAGGGACTTTTTACTGTTTAAGCTTTTGAATAGTTGTACATTTAATCCCCTTACCACTGTGAAGCAGTTTGACCACCCTCGGCGCAGCAGTTGTCGCAATGTCTTTTTATTTCTTCCATTAGCTTGCACAGTTAAGTATCGTCGATTCTTTTCAGTAAACGCCATAGCCATATGGAATAAACTTCCCCATAATATAAAAATCCAGCAAAGTTATTCTTTGTTTAAGATAACTATTACTAGTTTTTTTGCATTCGGAACAGTTTTCCAAGAATGCTGGGCACCGATACGGTAGAATCTGCTTTCCTGTTCGACGGAGTGCGCCGCACCTAAACCCGATCCCAGGTGTAACCTTGAGAGATACGGCAACGTCGCTGCAGCCTGCATCCGTTGACTTCTTCGGCAGACAGTGAGCAACCGTCAACGGAGGCACTCTTGCCTGGGGCAGAATCCAGGTTCCCCGCAAAGACAGAGAGACTGCACTTGTGTTAGCCCTTCCCTGATCTAAACTTCTATTATCCTTACAGGCGGCAGTATTACTCCTGAATATCATTAAGATTGGAAAAACACTTATAATGATATATATTCAAGAGATGTTTCACTTCCAGCCTGATCCCCAAACTCAATATTTATTTATTTATTTATTAATTGCCAGTTTACAGGCAAGGTCAAAAGGGATATATAAA